>CM060620.1:26557061-27059561 GCA_030578275.1 Meda fulgida
ATTCTGCGGTGCCTAACCCCATCTCTCGCATTCTATTATTTTGGTCAGCTCTTCTGTTGTTCATCTTTTTTCTTACCATCATATCCAAGCCCGAATGGGTATCAGGCTTTAGAATGTTTGCTGAAAAAAACATTTTGAAGCACATTTTTGATTAACCACCAACATGTAATTAAAGTAAGGGATAATGTATTGCAAAATGTATTTGAGTTGCAAATGTTTTATAATTTTAGCTGTATGTTATGTTAAAGGTTCAGCTACAAACAAATATACAAAATAATTAGATGAGCAACAAGATGAGCACTACGACAACATTAGAGTAGTAGCCCTTTGAGGGAATTTTCACTACAATCAATTACTGAGACGCAAGATGACAACAGTTGTATTCGTGTGAAACAGATCAGCACTATATGATACGAAAATCAAGAACGTATAGTGCCCTTTTCAGGTATCCGGAAAAGCGGTTCGTATTCCACTGACATGGACGAAGCAGAATATTTGGAAACATCTGACCGCTGAATGCTGGGATTGTCCAGTCAGAATGCACCATTTCAATTAACATTATTTTAACATCATATAGTGTTATACAATATATTATTTGACATCACTAAATCAACACATAAAAAAAATTAGCTTTTTTTCTTTCTTCATTTTGAAGAATCTTGGTAACTAAACAGTTTTGAAGACTTCCATTTAATGAACAAAATATGCTGAGACATTTCTCAAAATATATTATGTTCCACAGAAGACCAAAAGACATACAGGTTTGGAACGACATGAGGGTGAGTAAATGAACGTTAAACATTGCAGGCCATCGTTTTTTACAATGTAAAGAGATAGCTTTTTTATTTTATATTATTTAGGGGGAAAACGGCATGTTCTAAATAAAGGTATTATCCAATTTCTGGGGCGTGCACCCACATATTTAAAAGATTGGCTCCATCACAACCTGTCATGCACTTATATTTCATTCAGTTCATTTTCTTATGTCTCCCATCTCTTTCCTCATCCTTGCACTGTCCATAAGTGCGGCCACATGACTCTGAGTGCTGCATTTATTTTATTAATATTTCGGGTTGATTCCCTCCCCCCTCCACTCCTCCTGCACGTTCCGTCATTTCACCTCCGCCATGTGACCCGGGGTGTGAAGACAGGGAAAATAGGAAAGAAAACGATTTACAACTAACATTTAAAGGCTTGGTGCCCAATCAATTTTGATAGAGCACCTACTTTAAATTATTGTGTGTTTGTACGGCTCTTTGTACCTACTGTGTGATGACTGATGCAGTTATACTATGTGCAGGCATGTGTGTGTCAGTGTCATGGTAACATTGTGTATAATTACATTAGTCTTCTACTGCACAGAGAGAGGAGAGGAGTTGGCTATCCACATAAGCAAGCAGCCATTAACCTTTCCCGCACCCTCACTGCCTGAGTAACTCCTAAATGAAATAGTTAATCACAGAACAGCAATGTCATTATCAGGGGGCATTATGGGTAAGGACACACTGACTTTGGCTATGGCAGGTGTTTCTACTCTCATAATGCACACACGCACATGAACACTCAAGATGTTAACTGTGGAGGTGGAGGAGGGACAGTTTTTGCTTCATGGTTAAACTGTCTGGGATGCTGTTTGAGGGAATGCACACTTTTGTGAATTATAGATTGTCAGGTTTTGGGCAATGTGTTGGCTTGAAGGCAAGAGACACAGGTGTGTCATTTTTGACCTAGAAAAGCTATTTCTCTTTTGCTCTCTCTCAGACACATATACAATTTAATTACATAAACATGAGTGAACATGGGGGTATTCAATCTGGACTCACGCCTGCTCACACTCACGCCTGCTCACACTCACGCCTGCTCATAGAAACATGAGTTCAATTGAATTTTATAATAAAAATCGATCTATCTATCTATCTATCTATCTATCTATCTATCTATCTATCTAAGTTTTTTTGAAGATATTCATATTTTTATTCTGCAATGATGTCCGTGCGACCGTGTGTGTGTGTGTGTGTGTGTGTGTGTGTGTGTGTCAGGGTAGCGCTCTAGTGCGGAGATGAGCTAGTGTAGCATCTGCAGCAGAAAATCTGATGATGCTGAAACACAGAGACTTCAACCATACTGCATCTCTCAGTCTCACACACACACACACACACACACACACACACACACACACACACACACACACACACACACACACACACACACACACACACACACACACACACACACACACACACACACACACTGTCCACATTCACTGCTTTATCTCTCTTCTTAGGGGGGAGGACATCAGAGACCCGAGTTCTAGTCCCGGCTCTGACAGAAACACCGAGCCATCATGAACCCAGAGACGCCCAGCATGCAAGATCTCTTAACTACCGTCGCTCAGCATTAATCCTCAGTCCAACGTAATGAAGCAGTGCTAGTCCAACAGGAGGCCTTGATGGCTAAGCATTCCCAGTTACTGTCTGATCTCATGCCCTCTGTCCGTCAGATCTTTGATCGGCTGCCTTCTACCCAAGCTACTGCTTCGACTGCTGCTTCTGTACCCATTCCAGGTCCTCAAATTTCAGTTCCCCGTGCAGAACCTCACCTACCTCCACCACAACGATTCTTGGGAGACCCCAGTGCTTGTTGTGGATTCCATTCCTCACTCAGTGTTCCCTTACATTTAAGCCACAGCCATTGTCCTTCCATTCAGACAGGGCCAAGATTGCATATGTCATCACTTTTCTTTCTGGTAAGGCCCTCTCCTGGGCAATAGCTGTAACTAGAATTACTCACATTGCCCCACCTTCCAATTCAGGATTGATTCTCCTCATCACACATGCTTGGGGAAATCATAAGCATCAACTTAAAGCCTTGGTGGATTCAGGTGCAGCAGGGAACTTTATAGACTTATTTCTTGCTAGGAGTCTGGAGATCCCCTCTGACTCACTCGATACCCCTCTGACAGTTACTGCACTGGATGGAAGACCTCTGGGCCCCGGGAAGGTAATCCTTCTTACCGTTCCCCTTCACCTCTCTATTTGTCAACACCAGTAGGAGCTGTGTTTCCATCTGATACAAACTCCAGAGTTCCCTGTAATCCGCGGCCACCCCTGGATTCCTTACCATAACCCCCATCTTGACTGGTCCACTGGCGCTATCCTCAGTTGGGGTCCCACTTGCCCGGTCACCTGTTTGATCCCAAGTTCCCCTGACCCCATTCTCGAGTCTCAAGAACCCCTAGACCTATCTCAAATCCCCACTCAGTACCACCACCTCAAGGCAGTTTTCAGTAAAAAGAAAGCCACCTCTTTACCACCACACCGCCCTTATGACTGCGCCATTGAGCTGCTCTCAGGTACCTATCCCCCCCAGAGGTCGCATCTTCTCCTTGTCTTCCCCAGAACGTGCAGCTATGGTCGATTACATTGAGGAGGCCCTCGCGGCAGGGATCATTCGTCTGTCAACTTTTTTTCTTTGTGGGCAAAAAGAATGGAAGCCTTCAACCCTGCATCGATTATCGAGGCATCAAGAAATCACTATCCGGTCGGACAAACAGTCGGACGAACAGTGGCACAGTGCTCATTCATTAAATGCACAGCTAAACAGATATGTTTTGAGTCTGGATTTAAATGTGACTACTGTAGGAGCACACCTGATCTCCTCTGAAAGCTGGTTCCAGCTGCGGCTGGCATAGTAGCTAAAAACTCACCAATGCTGATGTGATCCTAATGATCTGAGTGATCTGATTGGTATATTCAGTGAGCATATCTGTAATGTATTGAGGTCCTAGGCCATTGAATGATTTATACACCAGTTATAATACTTTAAAATCAATCCTAAATGTAACTGGGAGCCAGTGTAAAGACTTGAGGACTGGTGTGATATGTTCATATTTTCTGGTTCTGCTCAGAATCCTGGCAGCAGCGTTCTGTATGAGCTGCAACTGTCTTATGGTCTTTATGGGAAGGCCAGTGAGGAGTCCATTACAACAATCCACCTTGTTGGTGATGAAAGCATGCACAAGTTTCTCTGAGTCTTGACTGGAAACAAAGCATCTAATTTTTGCAAAATTTTTCAGATGATAGTATGTTGATTTAGTTATTAGACAAGGGGACGAGTGGAAGACTAAATTCAACACTCCCACCGGGCACTATGAGTACCTAGTTATGCCCTTCGGCCTCACCAACGCTCCTGCAGTTTTCCAGGCTCTGATAAATGATGTCCTTCAAGATATGCTCAATCAGTTTGTTTTCATCTACTTGGATGATATTCTCATTTTTTCAAGTTCCTTCAATGAGCACATGGAGCATGTCAGGAAGGTTCTTAGATGCCTCTTCGATAATCACCTTTATGTTAAACCTGAGAAATGTCAATTCCATGTAACCCAAGTACAATTTCTGGGATTCATCATTAAGCCTAGCCATATTCAAATGGATCCCCAGAAGGTTCAAACAGTCACGGATTGGCCCACTCCCATGTCTGTGAAGGAGGTGCAGCGAATTCTTGGCTTTGTTAAATTTTACCGCAAATTCATTTAGAACTTTAGCTCTGTGGTGGCTCCCCTATCAGCTCTCACTAAAGGGAATAATGCTGGGTTTTGCTGGACTCCTGAAGGAGAGTTGGCTTTTAATGAACTCAAACTCTGCTTTACTTCAGCTCCAATTCTCACTCTCCCAGACCCAGACAAACTCGGTGGAGTTGGACACTGCGGATTTGGGTGTTGGAGCAGTGCTTTCGCAGAGGGGGGAGGATAACAGACTTCGTCCATGTGCATTCCTTTCACACCGTCTTACACCAACAGAAAGGAATTACCATGTGGGAGACCGTGAGTAACTGGCTGTTAAGCTGGAGCTTGAAGAGTGGAGGGATTGGCTTGAGGGGGGCAAACACCCATTCCAAGAACTCACTGACCACAAAAATCTAGAGTACATTCATCAGGCCAAGCGACTAAACCCTCGTCAGGCACACTAGTCTCTATTCTTCAACCGGTTTAACTTCATCTTATCCTATCGCCCCGGATCCAAAAATCTGAAACCTGATGCTCTGTCTCGAGTATACCCAAGCACCCACCAAGAAGATCCTGTCACACCCATTATCCCGAGCTCCAAGATAGTGGCCCCCTTAAGATGGGAACTTGAAAATACAGTAATACAAGCCCTGGCCCGGGAACCAGGCCCAGGAGGTAGGCCAGCCAACCGCTTGTTCGTCCTTAAAGCTGTTCGCTACCAGGTTCTCCAGTGGGGTCACGTCTCTTGTCTGACCTGCCATCCAGGCAATACTCGCACCCTTGAATTTCTCCAGAGACGGTTTTGGTGGCTGACCATCAAAGAGGATAGAAAGACCTTTGTAAGTGCCTGTTCCACATTCAGTCAGGGGATGGTCTCTCATCGCTTACCTCAGGGGTTGCTCCACCCTCTTTCTATGCCTCAACGACCCTGGTCACACCTCTCCATGGATTTCATTACCGGACTCCCGCCATCCCACGTTGACCCCACCATTATGGTCATTGTTGACAGATTTTTTAAGGCTGGCAGATTCATTCTCTTGCCCAAATTGCCCACTGCTAAAGAGACTGCGGAGTTGGTCATTAACCATATTTTTCAAGTTTTTTGGCATCCCACAGGACATTGTTTGTGATCGAGGGCCTCAGTTTTCCTCTTGATTCTGGTGGGCATTCTGTAAACTTTGGGGGGCAACTGTGAGCCTATCTTCTGGATTTCACCCTGAGTCCAATGGCCAAACAGAGAGGTTAAACCAAGATCTGGAGACTACTCTGAGGTGCATGGCTGCCAATAACCCATCCTTCTGGTCATCCTTCATTATGTGGGCAGAATACGCCAACAACACTCTACGCTCCTCGGCTACAGGCATGTCCCCCTTCGAATCTCAGTTTGGTTATGCCCCTCCACTGTTCCCAGACCAAAAAATTGAAGTGGGAGTTCCCTCAGCTCTCAGCTCTGCAGTTCATCCATCGCTGTCGTCTGACTTGGAGGAAGGCTCGACACAAGCTTCTTAGAGTTTCTCAGCAGTACCAGCGACAGGCTAACCGTAGACGCAGACCTGCCCCCACCCTGCGTACCAGACAGAGAATTTGGCTCTCGACAAAGAACCGTCCCTTACGTGTGGAGTCCCACAAGCTCTCCCAGCGATTCATTGGGCCTTTCAAAGTGGCAAGGAAGGTTAACCCTTTTACCTACCGTTTATACTTCCCTAGGTCCTTAAAGATTAATCCCACATTTCATGTCTCCCTTCTAAAACCTGTGTTGTCTTCTCCTTTTGCTGTGGCAGGTAAACCTCCCCCTCCTCCTCGCATCATTGGGGGCCAACAAGCTTACACGGTCCACCGAATACTGAATTCCTATCGGGTGCAAGGATCACTTCAGTAACTTGTTGACTGGGAAGGCTATGGCCCGGAGGAGCGCTCCTGGATTCCTGCCAGAGATATATTGGATCCAAAGTTAATTCGGGACTTCCATGTTAATAAACCTGATCTTTCTGGGGTTTTTTGCTTGTTATGTCATGTTTTGGCTTCTAGAGGTTCTAGACCTGTTTGCCCTGTTTACTCAACTGGTAATTAGTGTTATTAGGTTCACATGTGTCTCATTCAGATGTGTGTATTTAAGTCACTCTGTCTCATATCTTATTTGCTTGGTGTTTAGTTGTTCTAAAGCCAGTTGCCTGAGTTAGTGTTCTCTAACTCTGAGACATTTTATTTTCTCTTGCCTGTTTTATTTTTTGAACTTTGAACTTTTTTTTCTTAAGATCTTTGGAATCTTTTGGGATATTTTTGTGGAAAAGCCCTATTGGACTGGTTTTGTTTTTTGAGGATTACTTTTTGCTGATTTTTGCTCCAGCTGTGGAATTTTGTTGCTTGTACTTGTATTACAACAAATTCTGCATCTAGAGTTCTAGTCACAGCTCTGACAGCAGAGGCCACTCATCTGCTGGGAATTTTCAGGGATGCTCTATTCTGGGAATTTGCCAAATGTTGAAGCAAACTAATAACAGAAACCTCTGAAAACAACAGTATCTTTTATTAACACTCATCTATGGTAGATACACACACTTACTTAAAATGACTAAATAGGTCAATTATTTTCTCTTTCAATATTTGGATCACATGAAGAATAATGAAGACCACTGTTCGACAAAACAAATATTAGCATGCTGCTTAATAAGTAAATGTATTTGAAATATAAATCATATTTAGAGTCTGAATCTGTAAGACATTCTTGAAAATGGAATAATAGGGTTTATTTTCCCCCAGGAGCAAATGTAACAACACAGGCATTTCTCAAGGCACTGAGATTGACAGGCACATGTTCGGGCTGCAGTTGTTCTCCTATTGCCATTGTACTAATCAAATGACATTTAGGGATTTTAGGGTCACAGAAACACAATCTAAAGGGAGGATCAATTGGGTCTTATGCTGAGTTAGCATGTGCTAATCTATACATTTACTTTACTGGTAAACGCAAATGAGATTCACCTATAGCCTGCTCCAGATGTTATATGAAGTTAAATATAGAGCTAGTTTACTCTGCTGGGGTACCAAATCAGGCCACTAGCAGAAATGGGGTTGGAAGGAAGTGGACACGTGTGCACAAGACTAAAAGGGGAAAACTAACATAATGTGGATAAGATTTTTATGATTTTATTACATTATACAAAGAATATCATTTGTCTGTATATGTCCTGAAACATTTATGAGGATTATAAGTATTCTGTCAGGGTATTGGTAAATTATATTGACAAAGGTAATTTAGCATAAAGAAATGCGATGACTATAATTATTTCTTTTGCATGTGTGTAATCATAGAATATTAGCATTGTAGAAATTGAATTGATATTTATTGCATCCTGTTAGTTTCATTTTGAAAAGAGACATGCCAATGACTAATTGCTATAGTGTACAATTTAGTATCATTGAGATAATCTTTAAGTTTTTTTTTTTCATATTTGAAATTTGTTTTTAGTTTTAGGGTTTTTCCCCATTTAAAAAAAATAAGTATTTTATTAATTTTTCATTTAAGTTTTATTTATTTTTGTACATCAAGTTAAACTAAATATAAATGTTGCCTTTGGCAGCTTGCTGACATAAAAGTATTTTTTTTCAGTTAACATTTTTTTTATTTATTTATTTCAAGTTACAAAAATGTTTTTTTTATATGGTTTTAGATTTAAATAACTAATAACCCTGTTGTACGCACATAGTTTCATAGAAAGCCTCATGATTAATCCAATACAAGGTGTTAGTTTAGAACTCCTTACCAACATAGAAATTTGAACACACACAAAGGTCAGCAGCTTTGTACACATTGTTCAGGTCTCAAACCTGCACATTTGCATTCATCATGCTTATTTAATGTGTGTGCATGTCTGCGACGATGTAACATAAGTATGAAGGTATATTTGGTGCTAAACAACTGAACGCCTGTTACAGTTAAATTTGTAGTTGTAGAGAATAGCCACACATGTGTATTAGTAAATTTGAAGTCACAGAGAGAAATGTTTTAAGAGCAAACTTGTAGACTTTTTTTTCTCTTCCACAAACACAACACAACAGTTATACCATCTCAAATTCTTCATTGCAGGTGGACAAATCCTATTCTACAAATCACAAATTAAGAAACTCGTATGCTCACATTTTTGCTACCTTTACTGCAGTGAATAATGGTGCAAAACGCATTTACACACCTGCATCAATAAATGTGAAGTCATGGAGAAATATTGCTCATCTGCAAATCAGTATGTGAATTCATCCAATGAGAGTTGCACACTTGTAGAATATTTTCTCACACGTCTTGTATATTTTTCTAGCACAAACACAAGTACATAACTACAGCTGCTTGAATCTGCTGCGACGAATCTCAAACACTGTTTTTCGCTTTCAAGTGACAAGTTTCGCGAGCTCTCCCTTTTGCACTGTGAAATGTGGGGCAAAAGTGAGTTGTGCATCTGTAGAGGCAGCGGGCGGAGCCTACATGAATATTCATGAGTTTCCCGGGCATGCGCGTGTCGAACTGCTCATTTTAGTTCACGCAATCGTTTCTCAGCAGGTTTAATGGATTATTTCAAAAAAGGTAAATACAGTTTCAGCGCGAACTTAAACTACAATTGTGTATCGTTTCATAATGTTTTTATTAATTTGCACGTTTCGTGCATTCGTCAATGACTGAATGATTGCAGGCATTCACTTCGTATAAATATACAAGACATTTGTGAGAAAATATTCTACAAGTGTGCAACTCTCATTGGATGAATTCACATACTGATTTGCAGATGATCAACATTTCTCCGTGACTTCACATTTTTTGATGCAGGTTTGTAAATGCATTTTGCACCATTATTCACTGCAGCAACGGTAGCAAAAATGTGAGCTTACGATTTTCTTAATTTGTGATTTGTAGACTAGGATTTGTCCACCTGCAATGACAAATTTGAGAAGGTGTAACTGTTGTGTTGTGTTTGTGGAAAAGAAATACAAGTACTACTAGTTTGCGACTCTAAAAACATTTCTCTTTGTGACTTCAAATTTACTGATACACATGTGTGGCTATTCTCTACAACTACAAATTTAACTGTCACAGGTGTTCAGTTGTTTTGCACCAAATATACCTTCATACATAAGGCACTAAATGCTTAGCTTAGCCATCATTGAAAAAAATAAATAATAATTTGCCCAAAAATTGTTAAATGTGTGCCGTATAGTAATTTGAGAATACCAGACTCTGCAAACTAAGGACATAATCCACAACGGGTTTAGCTCTGAGACTAACAAACAAAGCTTTGTATTTTTTAAATATGAGTGTTTGCAAGATAGTAACCAACATGAATGCTGCCTGGGGGTTTTCTTACTTATCTTTGCCATTTAGCAGATGCTTTTAATCCAAAACTACTTACAGTTCACTAATTGCAGGCGCAGTCCCCTCCCTGGAATAAAAAGGAGCAAAGTGTTTAGCTCAAGGGCACAAGGAGCCAGATCCCATCTTTTGCCTTCAAATCTCCAGCTTCCGTCTTAGTAGTCTTCCATTTCGTTGTCACACCACCTCCTCAAATATAGTCTAATTGTGTCATAATTTGGGGAAAGGATTTAAACCCGTGCTTAAATACACAACAGACTGGCAGCTCAGCAATCATGTCATTCTGTTTCTGTATTGCCATTAATCGAGATAAATGGTTTTAAATGCAATTTATTCTTTGTCTTGAATGGCAGTTATAACTAGTTTTAACTATTAACTATTATCTAGTTAAAGCTGCCGGGATTTTGAAAATGGATGGGCTGTTGCAGTGATGGTTCTGCAATTTTTTACCACAGTGCTCCGAAAGCCCATATAGAGCAGCTGCCATACTGTGCTATAGCTGCCGATCACACTCAGAAATCTGGTCATTGTTAAACCTTTTCAGCACTCCATTCTTGCTAGTAACTCAGCAGTATCATGCTGCCCAACAACAGTCAGTTTAGAAGGTGACTGTGTTAATACAGCTGTTTTGGGATACGCCTCAGTCAAAAGCATATAGTAAATAGTAAGTAAATGCTCTTAAATGGCACACTGCACATTGGAGGTTTTGGAATAAGCCTAATCCAGAACTGGGGGGATGGAAAAGGTGTTCTGTGTGGTGATGAGGACATATGGGCTGTAACTGTTTTCACACTGAGTCTCGCCTTGCTGTGATACCTGGCTGACCTTTCAGAGCACACAGGCGATGAGTGTGGGTGGAGGATGGCTGCATTGTTGTTTGCCTTATTTGTAAACTAAAACTGTGTATATAATCATTCTTATGATGTATGAGAAATGTTGGGCAGAAACTCTAAACATCACATTCAAAATAAGAAACCTTTTTTACAGTAATGTCAAGGTAATATCGGTCACTTGAGTGGTACCCTGTCAAAAGGTACTAATATGTACACTTTAGGAACTAATATGCACCTATAAGAGCTAAATAAAATTACACGTTGTCACTACTTTAAGGTTTCATATAAAATATATTTCAAGCAAGATTTATGCTAATATTCTTATAAAGCATATGTTTAGGCAATGAGACAAATAGCTACAATAGATGGTCTTACTGATATGAAAAATATATTTGTCTGCCAAAGACAAGGCTGCTTGTGGAGATACATTTTTATAAATGAAACAGTGATATCTGTGTTCATTAAAGCTGGCTCTTCAACAGCATTGCAGTTTGAGAATGGGTCCATCAGAGTTTATTCACTACTTCCCATCCTTACCTAATCAGACTGTCTGTTTGATTTTATCAGAAAGACAGTGCTCTCTGTTGTTTGTAAGAGGAACTGCAGTTGGTTCCAGGAAAAAGCATTGAATGAGCCTTATATTGCCATTCGAGGAACAAGGAAGTGGAATGAAAAATACTGCAGTAAAATTGCTGAATGTGCAGAATTACCATCCCATTTGTATTTCCATTATAGCTTGTCTGTAATTAATTTCACAATAATATTAATTAATATTAATATTAATTATAATTTCACCATCTGGGGGACATCTGCACTCATGGTAACAGTAACAGACTATATAGTTGCAATTTGTTGTGTTTTTCAAAAATAAAATAAAAGATTACAGGTTATGTAATTATTCATGTTTAGGTGTAATTCTATGATCTAAACTAGGTTTGGGGCGAAATACGAATAATATAATGGCTGTGAAAGCTGCTACACCCACCACTGGGTATATGGGTATATGGGCTTATGGGTATAAGTCAGTCAGTAAATAAGTAATTAAATAAGTAAATAAATACACCACGCTTCTACCCAGCTGCCATTGCTAATGTTATGTTTCTGATGCATTACCCACTTTATACATGAATTAGAGAGTATGTCACTGTAAACAGTTCCAAGCACTTTTAGCCTCTGAGACTCACTGATCCTTAACTAAAACCTTTCAGGAGTAATTGAGACAATTACTCAACAAGCCACATTATATTACAGACTTTATAGCCTAAATGCAAAACTGCATTTAATAGCATCATACTGGGTGTTCTTCTACATATGCAACTATTACCAGGTGTGTGTGTGTGTGTGTGTGTGTGTGTGTGTGTGTGTGTGTGTGTGTGTGTGTGTGTGTGTGTGTGTGTGTGTGTGTGTGTGTGTGTGTGTGTGTGTGTGTGTGTGTGTGTGTGTGTGTGTGTGTGTGTGTGTGTGTGTGTGTGTGTGTGTGTGTGTGTGTGTGTGTGTGTGTGTGTGTGTGTGTGTGTGTGTGTGTGTGTGTGTGTGTGTGTGTGTGTGTGTGTGTGTGTGTGTGTGTGTGTGTGTGTGTGTGTGTGTGTGTGTGTGTGTGTGTGTGTGTGTGTGTGTGTGTGTGTGTGTGTGTGTGTGTGTGTGTGTGTGTGTGTGTGTGTGTGTGTGTGTGTGTGTGTGTGTGTGTGTGTGTGTGTGTGTGTGTGTGTGTGTGTGTGTGTGTGTGTGTGTGTGTTGTGTGTGTGTGTGTGTGTGTGTTGTGTGTGTGTGTGTGTGTGTGTGTGTGTGTGTGTGTGTGTGTGTGTGTGTGTGTGTGTGTGTGTGTGTGTGTGTGTGTGTGTGTGTGTGTGTGTGTGTGTGTGTTAGTTACATAGAAAATGGCACATCCTTCCTGAAATGTCACTGGAGCCTTAAAGATGAGCGTTGGAGAAAGGAATGAAGCCTTTGGTTAAGATAGAGATCCTTCATTGCTGAAGGGTGGTTTTGAATGTCAGCCTGAAATAAGTAAAACATTGCACGACTGATCTGGGATCATCTGGCCAACAGGTGATATCTGAGCCATACATGAGGGCCACACAACAATACTGTATCCATAAAAATAATAATAGTATATTGGCTGAAAAAACTTCAATCAAAGAGGTCATGGAAAATGTTTAAGATTTGTAATAATAATATGAAATGTTGTTGTTGTTATTATTATTATATAACCAGCAGTGGATTAACCTATCAGCCTGTCCTCGAAACCGATGACCTCCATGGAAACAAAAAAAAGCAGAAAAACAAAGTGATTGCAGTCAAACTTCATTTGAAACACAGCACTTCAAATACGTATTATTAATACCACTATTATATTAATACACATGCTAAATAAAACGAAAATCGTAATTGAAATTGTACTGTAAAAACTGATAATTTTGTGTTTACAGTTTTATTGAGGTGCATTCTGGGAGAGAATGATTGACATCGCGGCCATTTTGGCTCTGGCCAACCCGCTCCCATTGTGTGTGAGATAGTAAATACTGACACTGCCAGACAAGCCGAGCACATATTTCACTGCGCGAATTAAAACACGTTCACCTGAGGTAAGTGCCCCAATTCATCACTGTATTCTCTCTGAAATACTTTTCAACAGCTTTGTGAAACTTTAATGTAGAATAATGTTTATTTTGAGCGTTAAAACGTTAAAATTGCATCGTCTGAAAACGAGAAAGCCGATGGCAAGACGCGAGAGAAAACAGGCTCTCCTTTTCGTCTCGGAGGACACTGAAATCCGTCCCACTTTCGTATGTCTCTGTTTACTTCGGTTAAACGGCGTAAATTCGCGGCAGATATTCCTTCTAAGCGACTATTTAATTGCCCAAGGATGCCTGCTAACGTATTGTGTTGTTGGTTTTGCGGTGCATGCCTTGGATTTTGAATTTTATTTCAAAGTTCACGTCCTCCCCTGTGCTTCAAAGCACGGACTCTCTCCAGTTGCCGTTCAAATTGCAGCCATAATCTTGCGGTTTAGGGCGGGGCTTAGACGGACTGCTTTGCCCCCACAACTGGCAGAACGGCTTGTGATTGGTTAGTTTTTTGGTCTCCTCAAATGCTACTGGCTTATGCTTTGCTGTTGTTCTATGTTCGTCTGTGATTGGTTGAAAGGCTATATCAGTCCACGCTGAGTGGTTGCTTTTATTTATTGGGTTTAATGTGATGTGCTGGAGGACGTGGCCTGAAATAGCATATGGGACAGGGAGTCAAATACCAAAACAAGTGTAAAACTAGAGACGCTATTTTGAGTAGAGATTTACTCACTTTTATAGATTAGTCTGTGCATGAGAATGCATACTTAG
This sequence comes from Meda fulgida, assembly GCA_030578275.1. Lineage (NCBI taxonomy): Eukaryota > Metazoa > Chordata > Actinopteri > Cypriniformes > Leuciscidae > Meda > Meda fulgida. Next base: position 26,571,090 of record CM060620.1, read on the forward strand.
AGAAAGAACTGCTATATTATTGTAAGTAATTTTTTTTTTACATTCCTGGCTTGTATGTCATAAATCTGCCCATGATTTACTGACTTAACTTTACTCTAAAACAGTAGTTATTTTCCTTTTTCTCAGGTGATATTGACTAGCAATGGCCCGTACTAAGCAAACTGCTCGTAAGTCCACCGGAGGAAAAGCTCCCCGTAAGCAGCTGGCTACCAAAGCTGCCCGCAAGAGCGCTCCCTCAACTGGAGGAGTCAAGAAACCTCATCGCTACAGGTGATATTTCAGACTTGTAATTGTGAACAGCAAAAAACAATTGTAATAAACCCTACATTAAACACACTTACTGTCTGCAGGCCTGGTACTGTGGCTTTGCGTGAGATCCGTCGGTACCAGAAGTCCACTGAGCTGCTGATCCGTAAGCTGCCGTTCCAGCGTCTGGTTCGAGAAATTGCCCAGGACTTCAAAACTGACCTGCGTTTCCAGAGTGCCGCCATTGGTGCACTGCAGGTGCGCATAGCCTGTTATCTGGTCTTGCTTTTTCTTGTCCTTTATTCATTAGGTTATATGTTAAACATTTTTGGACACATTCCCATTTGAAGATTATTATTATTTTTATTTGTTTATGCCTAATTATAATTCTGATTTTGTGTGCGTCCTTGCAGGAGGCCAGTGAGGCATACCTGGTCGGTCTGTTTGAAGACACTAACCTGTGTGCCATCCATGCCAAGCGTGTCACCATCATGCCCAAAGACATCCAGCTGGCACGCCGCATCCGCGGAGAGCGCGCTTAAACTCTCCCCTTCTTTGTATCGCCCTCTTTATTTCTTTCTGTCTCTCCACTTGTTCTCCTGCTTTTCTTGTTAGAGTTTAGAGTATCAGTGATGGGGAGTAACTTTGTCTCAGTCTGCTAGTGCTGTCTAAATTACGCGTAGGGTACCTATATGTGCATGTAACAGGTGCTGCTGATCACACACACACACACACACACACACACACACACACATGCACGTGCACAAAAACATACACACAAACACATACTCTCACACATTCACATTTGGAGCGTAAACGAGGTCCACCTATGCCCGCTTTAGAGCTACACATTCAACATACGTGCAAGGAGTCGTCTCACATTAGAGATAGGGTATCTGTCCAGAGAGAAAAACAGGGTGGTGTCTGGGGTCAGTCTGCTTAAGGGAAGCGGAAACTTCCACAGCAGGGTGCTACTAAAACTGCCTCAGTCCACCTTACTGAAACCTGTCCTCACCAATCTCCTTCAGAAGCCCAACTATGTTTTAATCCCACCCCGGTTTGCCCCGCCCCTTCCTGATCCATCCAGTCCTTACATGTCCTTTTTGAATCCTTACTTGCCCCTTCATAGTGGAGTCAGACTTCATCTATCTGTTAGTGTCTGTGGGTGATGTGATCAGCAAAGCAGAATCGTATTCAACTGCAAACCAGCATCTATTGGTTGAAAAGATGTTACTTGTAATATTGATGATTACTATTATTGTTGATATGGTGTCTTTTTTTATTCTTACAATGCATACATGAATTGTTCTTTAGGAAAAAAAAATAATCCGCCAAGAATCAGTTTGAATAAAGTTTCCTCTTTTCTTTTTCATATTGTAGTGAAAGCCGATCCTGCTCCTCCTGTTATAACTTCAGGCAGCCACAGGAGGGCGCTCTAAACCAGCCTCTCATTCAACCTCACTGTTCAACTAACATCCTGATCTTCCTTCTCTTTGTCTTTCGCCCTCCTTTTTGATCGTTTTTCACTCTTTCAATTCCAGTTTTGTCAAATTAAAGATCGGCATTAGAGTCAAAGAGTGTAGCAAAAAATATTATTTACGTTTAGTACTCTAGTACTGAGTCTTTTTCTTTGTTTGGGTAGAACTTTGCTCCTTCCTTCTCGTGAAACACAATGTAACCTCATGTTTGTCCTTCTTTTATTTTTCTTATTCAGAAATTTAAATAAGCTGATCTTTGTATTTTCCAAATTTCTCATATTCTGGTGGTAATAAATAGATGTCACACAAATTGGCTCTTCAGTGTCGTTTATAAACACACCCAAACATATCATGGCCTGGTCCTATGCTAATGTTTACGGTTACTATTAAATGTTGCTTAAATGTCAAAACTGATTGAAAAATATCTAAAGTTGGATCATACTGATTTTTAAGAAACAAATTCCAGCATTTAGAAGTAATAATTTGCCTACTTAAAAAAATATACTAATTCTATATACTGTTGAGACACCCAAGTGACCCCCTGAAATCATTGTCACACAGGATTCCTATACTGTTTCTTTTACAAGCTGAAATTGTAAATTAATTATTGATGAACGAGGAAGTGAATCTTGATTGGGAATTCCTCTTGGTGGAGCAAAGCATCACAGTGTTTATAGTCTTTAGAGTAGTAAAAGCTTCTGGGAAGTGACCAACTGTATTGACGTCTCCTCTATGATTTTGTCACAGCAGAGGGAGCTGTTTCTTCCCAGCGGAATTCAGAAAGCAGCAGAGGCAGACGGGTAGGAGGACACGCTTTCGAAAACACAATCAAACTTATTTTACATCCAACACACAGTTTACTATTCGACATCTGAACTTTTGTGTTTCTACTCCCATGATACACTCATGAGGGTATAACGAACCTCAATTAGTTTACTGTACACATTTTGTTTACCGAAATATGTGAGCTTCAACAGCATATAAAGTGAGCATAGCTATATGGTTTTTTTTTTTTAAACGAACAGAAAAATTACTGACTTTGATTTTTCTTTCTTTCTGTCTGATCACTTCACTCACCAGGTGTTTTATACTGGAGCACTTAGTTAACTTCACCAGTAATTACATTAACACATGCCTATCATTCAAAACCTAGATTGCCCCTTAAAGGGGTTTCACTTTTAGCATTGTTTGAAGTATATTCACAGTTACAGAGTTCCAAGTCTCTCTCTCTGGTTCGTGTGTGTGTGTGTGTGTGTGTGTGTGTGTGTGCGTGCGTGCGTGCGTGCGTGTGTGTGTGTGTCCTGGTAAACACTAGGCCTACATTATGGGGACAAAATGTCCATCAAAAAGATGGCAATATCCGACATCCTTGTCCTTGGGACATGTTTGGCCCCCGTGAGGAACACAGCTTATAAATTATACTAAGCAATGTTGTTGTTTTTTTTTTAAATGTACAAACAAATGCATGAAGTTTTCTGTGATGGTTATGTTTAGGGGTAGGGTTAGGTGAAAGAATATTTACTTTGTACAGAATAAAAATCTGTGTGTGTGTGTGTGTGTGTGTGTGTGTGTGTGTGTGTGTGTGTGTGTCCTGGTAAACCCTACATTATGGGGACAGAATGTCCCCACAAAGATGACAATATCCGAAATCCTTTCCTTGTGGGGACATTTTTTGGTAATGTATTTGTCTGGTTAAGTATCATCATATGTGTCTAAATTGCTGGTTTGTGAGTTCTGAGGAAGTGTGTGTTTGTATGTGTTGTGTGTGATTTGTTAGAATTGAAGGCTCAGCAGCTTCTCCTTTTGTCTTCTTTTATGAACTACAGACAATCTGTCACAGAGAGAGAGAGAGAGAGAGAGAGAGATTAATATCTGGAGAAACGGGGGGGGGGGGGGTTAGAGGAAATTAGAGCTGACAGAGATAGATAGATAGATAGATAGATAGATAGATAGATAGAAAAAGTTATACAGAGAAAGAGCGGGTGAGGGAAAGAAACTGAACTATTGTGTAATTTTTAACTTATTTTGTTAATTTACATACAGGAGAAGTTACATACACAAATGTTTCTATGAAGAAATTATGTTCACTGTGACGTAAACATAAAAAAATTGCAAACACACACACCCTTCATCCTGGCAACAGTGCATGTGCATTTTATTCAGTGTATTTTATTCAGGTCAGAGTGGGATTATGAAGCACTCAGGAGGGGTTGTGGGGGGGTGGAGAGAGAACAAGTGAGAGAGGGTATGAAAGATGGCACAGAGGAGAGAGATGCCTGTGAGTATGTTTAGAGTGACAGAACTCCACATCTTTCAAACTGAGGACAATTGAGTGACTCAAACACAACTATTAAAAAAAGTTTAAAGAAGGAAACAATGCATTAAAAGCTGGGGGGTGACAACTTTTTGAATTTGAAGATCAAGGTAAATTGCACTTAATTTGTCTTCAGGGAAACATTTAAGTATCTTCTGTAGCTTCCTATATATATATATATATATATATATATATATATATATATATATATATATATATATATATATATATATATTTAAACAAAATAAGAACATTTAAACATCTTCATCCTGTTCAAAAGTTTTCACAGCTCTTAATGCATCGTATTTCCTTCTGGAGCATCAGTGAATGTTTGAACCTTCCCTTTTTAATAGTTCTCAGTGTGAAAAGACTTAAAATCATACAGTCTGGAAAGGGTTCAAATATGCAAAAGGTGCTGGAAAAGACTTTTCAGGACCTTGAGGATTTTTCTGAAGAACATTAGCCAGTTTAACTGCTCAGGACAAACAAGGGACTCAAGAACAACCCTCACAAAACAAAAACAAAAAAATCATCCAGGTAATGAACTTTTGAAGGGGTTATTTTTTATAAATTCAGGGTTTTTTTTCTTGTGGATGTGTAAACATCTTTTATATAAAATGTCTTATTTAGGACAGTATAGGCCTACTAAAAAAATGATATGCATTTTTATGATCCCTCTTATTAAAATAATTAACATTTTACTAATTCTGCAAGATGTATGTTAACTTTTGAGCTCAGCTGTATGTATGTGTATATATATATATATATATATATATATATATATATATAGAGAGAGAGAGAGAGAGAGAGAGAGAGAGAGAGAGAGAGAGAGAGAGAGAGAGAGAGAGAGAGGTTATATGGAATTTAGAGGTTGGATTCCAACAAAGAAACCTTTATTTTTAAGAGTGTATGTTTCAATTTCTTTTAAATTCCAGTTAATTTGACATTTCTTTTAATAAACCTAATGCAAAGACAATACATATAGGCAGACCACTGTAACTCTTAATTTTGAATCTAATTTGGGACTGAGATAAAGAATGATGGACTAATCATAGCAGAGAGAGCTGAAACTGGAATCAACAGGAGGAGAGGTGTCGAGGAGAGAAAGAGAGAGAGGGAGGTTCAGTAATCCTGTTTAATTGCTTTAGGGTAGTGTTCTGTCGACAGTAAGGAGATTGAGGTGCTCTCTGGGTCATTGGCTAAAATAACCCCACACACCCGGCTTCATGGGCGGGGCCACCCACACCACACCATCACAGCAACACGATAACCAGACAACACCATCGCATCACTACAACCTTGTGCCTCCTCCATGTGGGCCACCTGTGTATCTAACCCCGGGGTGTCACAGTAACTCATGGAGAAGATGGTGGAAGTATGTGAATCTTTCCACTTTGCTTTTTTGAACCCAAAGCACTGAACTTTGCAAGGGAAATTCATCTTCTTTTAGTTTAGTTGGTTAAAGGGATATTTCACAAAAACAAACAAAAAAAACTTGTCATTTACTCACCCTCAAGTTTTTCCAAACATGTATGATTTTCTTTCTTCTGCTGAACACAAAAGAAGATATTTAGAAGAATATGGGTAACCAAACAGTTGATAGGCCCCATTGACTTCCAGAGTATGGAAGAGTATCTTCTTTTGTGTTCAGCAGAAGAAAGAAATTTAAAGTTCATTACAGTTTTAATTGGCAGTTCCCTTGCTGAGACCAGAAAATCCCTTATAGAGGCATGAATGCTTTTTTCAATTTTTTAGTACTTTGTTTTTTATAAATGTTAGTCCATGCATATTTTTATTTGTTCTGCATGAGGGACAGTAGTAGCCCAATTTATTTAAGTTCTATTCATAGCCATTTTTCATTTCTCTCTAACGTAAATCATTTATGCTGTGCGCTAAGTTTCCAGCCATGTTTTTATTAATTGACAGTAATACTTCATCTTGCATAATCAACATTAAACAAAGTTAGACAACTCTTGTTTGACAATTCTCGTTAAACAAAGACACATTTAATTGTGTAGTTAAACTAAATGTAAAATTTAAAACCTTTAGTTCCCTTCTGAATGTATTCAGTCAAAGCAATATAACAACAATTGTAAACACCAACATTTTCAACACAAGGTCACCCAAATAGAAAATATATATCAACAGCATGACTATACTGCTATTAAATGAAGTTTAATAAAGTAAGTAACGATTAACTCAAACTAACAGAAAACAACATTATTTGTTATAAGTTAACATAATTTAAAAATACATAAACAGCAAGCTAAATGCACAACACAAGAATTCATAATGCTTCCCAGTACAGACAAACCAACCAAACTTATGAAAAAAGTAGAAAGAACTTTGTCCAACAAGAAGCTTGTACCTGCAGAGAAACCGAGATGTTCCCCTCCAATTATGTGCATGTCTTTGTGTGGTGTGAGTGTGTGTATTAGTGAATAGGTAAATATCCCCAATGTGTTGAGAAAGCTATTTGATTGTATGTGTGTGTATGTGTGAGGTAAATGGTTAATAATGATGACTGATCAGTAGAATTGAGGAGTCCCTTCACCCTCAGCCAATCACAGAGCAGATCTGGACTACAGAGTCTTCACCTGTTCCAAAATGCCCCCCCCCCCCCCTTCACCTCTGAGATCACATGAATCCTGCTGAATCAGACCTGTTTCATCATCAAAATGTCTCCGGCATTTCAAGCAATAGTTCTGTTTAATTTATTCTTCATGCATCGTCTCCTAATTCTGCTTCCCTCTTGCTTTTTTTTTCTTCACTTGCTCACTTTCTCCTTTACAGCACCTGGAATTTATGGTCGAGGCAGTCCATGGTGCTGAAGTTGAGCTTCCAGGCCTGCTGGTCCTTGTAATCCAGGCAGTCTACGGAACTGAAACCCAGCGAGGAGGTGCTGTATCCTTGGGAGGAGAGGGAGGGTGACTGGCTGAGCGAGCCGCCCATGGAGGGCACGGTGAGGGGAGAGAGGGCGCCCCCACTCGCAGACAGCTGAGTGGTCATGGGAGAGAGGTACGGGCTGCAATCCAATCCACTGAAGTAAGGAGAGGAGCTGTAGCCCTGGCTATAGGTCGAGGGCTGACCGTAGCTCATGGGATAGGGAGCGGGGCGCTGCACGCAGGGTGTGCCGGAGCCACACAATGGATCAGGAAGGGGGGATAGAGAGGTGGGACTCCACACAGAAACGGGTGCTGTGCCTGCGCTGGCAATAGGGGGCACCACCTGGGCAGGGGCAGCCGCCACCGAGGAGCTGGCGCCAGGGTCAGAGGTCAGCTCAGAGGGTGGGGTCTTCTTTTTGGGGGGACGGGGCTTGGACTGACCACTGGTCTGCTGTTGCTGTTGGCGGCATTTAGCACGACGGTTCTTAAACCACACCTGAGAGAAATAAGAGCAGGGTTTTAGATGAAATAAATGTTTGGCTCATTTCTCAATAAATCAAAAAGAATGTGTTTGTGATGGATGTGATCTGCATTAATAATGGGCCTCACACACACTGACTTTCACTGTCAGAGTTGTTATTACTTTCAATACTTGTGACTTAACAAATTAAAATAGATTCAACTTTAAACACAGCACTGTACATATTTAGTTGCAGATATACAGTTTACCTTCATTGGATCATAGCAAGTGAGTGTTAGATGCTGGGATAAATGTATTTTATTTTATTTGAAGAGCATCGTCTGTTTTTGCTACATCCGACATTAGGCTAGGTATGCTTAGAAAGATGTTATGCAGTCGGAGAGGTGTCAGAAAGATGTTTGTCTCAGTTTGAGGAAGACTCACCTGAACTCTGGACTCGGGAAGGTTGATTTTCAGAGCCACCTCTTCTCTCATAAATATGTCTGGGTAGCGTGTTTTGGTGAACAAGGCTTCCAGAATGTCCAGTTGGGTGCGTGTGAAGGTAGTGCGCTCCCGACGCTGCTTCCTAGGAGTGGCTATTTATAAAACATCGACATCATACAGTAAGAATAACTTTAGGTTTTCCAATACATGTAGGCCTAGCATCATCAATGTTAATCGTTTTATGTGAGCTTGTAGTAGCCTAGTCATTAATGTGGTTGATGTTGGTGAGAGAAAATATTTGGACTATCCAATGTCATCATAGATGGTTGTATTTTAGTATATTTCTTATTTTTTTACCTACACTTAGGCCTAAGTCTAGTCAGTGAGGTCCGTCACTAAGGCCGCGCATAAAAACATCGTTTCTGACGTCAGAATATTTTTTTTAATTAGTGATTAAGGCGAATTACATATTGATATTAGGCTATTTAACACATTTAGACTTATTTGTATTCTTCACTTAGATGCCTAGTATTATGATCATTATTTTGTAAAACGGATGAATAAAACGGACGACATATTTACATTTACAAAAATAAGCTTTTCATAATGGGCTAAAATAAACTTTTAATAAACAAGCAAACAAACAAACATAGGCTACCATCGCATAAAATTAAAATTTGACATCGAAAAAAACTCTGACGTTTTTGTAAAGACGAAATTTAAATATAGGCTATTTGACATCTATTTTTATGTAATTATTGTTTGTTAGAACGTGGGCACTACGTTTGTTAGCCTACTACGTGAGCAAGTTCAGTTGGCAATCAACTGGTGAAATTTTCGCTCTGCCTAAATTGTAGGGGGGAAAGGGGTACAATCATGTCAACTGAAACAGGAAATATGAGGCTACCTTTTAGTTTTGTTTGTCCCGTCTCTTTTGACTTCAACTAGCAAAATGTCTGAAACAAACATATTATAAATAATGAATGAGAAAGAACTGACCTGGGTAGCCGACAGCGGTGTGGAGCAGGTCCATTCCGGAGGCGGACAGTGTTAACCCGTTCACAGCATAATGGGGCTGCTTTATGTAGGACATCATTCTTGGGACGGCCGCGTCTCTCGCACACACTCTCTGTTGCTCTCTCTCTCTCTCCCTCCCTCTCTCACCCCTCTCTCTCACTCTCTTTTTCTTCTGTGACGCTTTTTTCACGGGTCGGGGGTCGCGCTCTGCCCCTGACGGCCGCGTGTCTGTACTCGCGCCTGGCGCGTGCGGTGCTCCTTCAGTCTCGCGGCTCCAAACACCTGTAGATGTTTTCCCGGTCCTCAGTGCCTTGAACGAGCTTACTCTCTCACAACTCGTGTCATTAATATCGTCCTGAATATCAAAGATGAGCTAAATGTGAGGAAATAGTAAGTAAATTTACTATAGCTCAACAAAAGTTTTAGACTCTTGGTCAGAGTTTTGGCGTTGGTTAAGGCGCGTGTCCCCTGTGCAAGACCGGACAGGAGCGGGACACTATTAGAAATAAGAGACCGAGCAGCTAATCAAGGGGCATCTCTCTCTCTCTCTCTCTCTCTCTCTCTCTCTCTCTCTCTCTCTCTCTCTCTCTCTCTCTCTCTCTCTCTCTCTCTCTCTCTCTCTCTCCAACTTTGACATATAGCCTATCTGACGTTAGCCTTAACACGTGGTAGACTATGACAGTAAAGAAATATATTCTAAAAAGTTGAATAGTTGAAAACGATTAATAAATAAAAACTCTGAATATAAAGGCTATCGAAATGTCGCGAATCTACATGCTCATCATAGGACAGAAAATTACTAGGGATCGGAGCAAAAATGCCACGAGAGATGCCTCAAAATGCCGCATTTTTTTAATCTAACAGATTTTTAATAATAGGCCTATTCTCTAGATATAGTTATCGATTTTAGGAACCGTATCAACCATTAATTAATTGATTCACTGCGAGCATTTTCCATAAATGTCTTTGACACGCTGCATGCTACAAGAAATGCGCCCTCACAAATGTAAAATTGCCCCTGAAAACCAATTTCAGAAGGCAGAACTCGTTTCTTTATAATAAGAAATGTAATGTAAATGTATAATGACGAAAAAAATTCTGACACTGTCCACAAGCATTGAAAATAAATAAAATTCGTATAGGTTATTGAATGCTTGTGCATGTTTGTTCGTAAAATAATTTAGATTCAGATTACAATATGCATAGAATTCGAAAATCTTATAGCTTAAATTGTGTACAAACTAACCATTTGAATTAGCTGAATGCTTTGTTTTTCGTTTATTGGCATTACATGTTTGCTATCTTTAGAAACGAATGGCTCAAACTACAGGTTTGGCTACAAAGCTACAAACGACAGGCTAAAACGACTATAAACTCTGAAATGTCATTCGTTAATCGATTTTTTTTTCCCCGTATATGAGCTTAAATGTTTATTGTGAACATTTTCTTGTTCAGTCCTGTTAACAGTTTTTTATGGCAACTTGCATAATATAAATCATAGGCTATTTGTATCAGAATTAGTTGCATTAGTAATTATCTTTTTATTGATTGCAATTAACGGATTAAAAACGTTTATCATAATTTCTAGATTAAGCACAAAACAGCATAATATGACTAAAATATTTGACACCACATCTGATATAATAATGAATTGTACTGCATCTAAAATGAGTATTTACTCTTTATACTTTATTTTTTACTTGACACACGCGTGCACACACACACTGCTGAATTATCATAATATTTGTCATGAATAGTCCTTATAAAGAGAGGAAAGAGAGATTTCTCATCAGTTCACAAGAGAAGAGTAGAACAAACAATAGAATGTTCTGAATAGAAAAAAAATCACAGGACCCAAAAGGGTGAAAAGAAAAAGAGCCAAGGAATGTATGGATAAATGATGAATTAAAACAAGATGAGGATGAGTGTTATCTTGACCAGTGATGGAGGGCCTGATAAAAGAAGGAGAACATCCATTTTGAAGGATGTTGACTAGTTTGTTGTATTGAGCTGTTTGAAATTTCAAATATGTTTTCAATAGAAAGAACATGATATGTTTTTGAAAGAATTGTTTGTTTGAGTGTAAATATGTTAGTGACAGAGAGAGGGAGAGAGGTAAGAGAAAGGCGTCAGGCACTCAAGATGAACTGAATGTGATAGGTTGGCTTTAAACAGACAGAGCAGACAGGGCTATTTGGCTGTGACTAGACATCATCCCTTTTAAGTACAGTACAAACTCCACAAAGGGCAAAAAAAGTCTTCAGATTCTCTTAATTATTATGTCAAGCTTTACTCTAAATGATGGAAATCAGATATATGGTTAAAACATACTTGCGTTGAATCCGATCAACCTGCTTTACTATATAATAAATAAATATTGTGTTTTTAAGTAAAAAATGTTTGTTGTATGTGTATAGCTAATTTTTTGTGTGTGTATAGCCCAACCCCCCAGCCCCACCCCCACCCCCAGCAATGGCCTTCAATATAAAATATTTTGTATTAATATATATTGTTATACAATACGAATGAGAAATGCAAGTAAACAAATGACATGAAGAATTAAGAATTAAAGACAATATCATTACCAAACAATAAATTATTATTTACTTGTTTGTCTGTTTATTTATGCAACAAACTAATAATCAGGCTACTTTTTATTAAAAAAATTTATACTTTGCTCAGATTACCACATCATACAACATGGCAGTTTTTCAGTGGTGGTTGTTTTTTGTGTAAAACCAGTAAAATTATGAAGAGATGATTTGTTGTTGTTCTGTGTCAGTATAGGATGTTTGTATGTTTATGTGTTCAGGATCTGGGCTTGTGCGCTTGCAGAAGGCAACGTTTTGTGGAGGGTGGTGCAGAGGGGGGTGGGGGACCAGTCCGTCCATCTGGCAACAACCAGCTATGCAGGCACAAGAGCAATTATGGAAGTGGACTAAACTGTAATCCGCAGGCGCACACACACACACACACACACACACCAGAACACATTAGCATAGAAATACACAGCCAACACATTGACATTGCAATATTTAATCTGAGTGGAGAGTAACATTGATGAAATAAACAAAATGTTCCTACGCAAATAGAGGTAAAGAAAAGAAAAATGTGAAGATAGATTGGGGTGAAGAAGGGCGAGTGGGGTGACAGATAGATAAAAAGGGAGGGAGGGAGGGAGGGAGAGAGAGAGAGAGAGAGAGAGAGAGAGAGAGAGAGAGAGAGAGAGAGAGAGAGAGAGAGAGAGAGAGAGAGGAGAGAGAGAGAGAGAGAGAGAGAGAGAGAGAGAGAGAGAGAGAGAGAGAGAGAGAGAGAGAGAGAGAGAGAGAGAGGGGTAGTGGGCCGCATCATTGCAGGCACACTGCATCAGTTAATCCAGATTAGGCAGTCTAAAAAGGAGCGGCTTAATCTGCAGGCCAGCCAGTAATACACAGACCGCTGTCAGCACCAATCACTCACACAATTCTAATCCCCAAAGAAGCACACACGCTGGACACACACATCAACTCACGCTCTCTAAACAGTGAGTTAAGCATGCATGCATATAAAATATTCTGCAATCAAACAACAGATTCATTAGAAACTTTGAATATATGCTAAATATATGTACAAAACATGAGGCTCTTCTTCTGACTATAATCCCTCACAAACCAATGTATTTAAAACAACTGGTGGCAATTTATAATGCAGTGTATTGAGTGTAATGAGTGTAGATGTGTTTATGGGAAGATGTTGTGATGAGGCAGTTATTTGCTGATAAGCACAATATGTCCCATGTGGACAGACTTTGGGTCATGGTCAGATTAAAAGGGTTTTAATGTCTGTGGAGCTGTATGCTGAAAAGGGCCCCAATGACCAATTGACAGCTTGTCTGGCCCTCTAGTGGAGATTCTGTCCATTTATCTTAAATCAATTCAGTTCGGGTCAAATAAGTTTTACTGATAACAGATAAAAGTATGAATGTGTTTAAGTATTGTATCTAAATGTGAAAAATAAAATGAAATAGATTTTTTGTGCTTTTTTACTTTTGCAGTGTGTATTGAATTCATCATAATATGCTTTTCATTCATTTGTGTAACAAAACAATATAGGATCTAATAATAGTAAGGTCTAATTGGTACTAATTGGACAAAACTGGGTCTTTAGTTATAATCTTTAGTTTAATTTAGATGGCTTTTGTGATCATATTCTGCTCATTTTAGTTTTATTTGTTTGTTGGTTGATTTATTTACTTTTTTTTTTTTTTTTACAAAATTGTTAGCCATAGTATTTAATTCCATTGTATAATTCATTGTGATGACTGCAATTGAAAAAGATTGTAAATAAAGTAAATTAATTAGGCTAATGCATGTCATTTCACACCCTGTTGGAGGTCCCAGTTCTTCCTCATCGGAAATTTAATAGAATAATAGCAATAGCCGGCGTTGTGCCGAATTTCGACCCCCGCCAAATTATTACCCCCCCCCCCCTAGCATTGGTAGGTTTAGGATTAGTTGTGGGGGAGGGGTTAACATTAGGCAATCAGGTATTGACTTCAATGAGGGGGGTAATATTTTGGCAGGGGGTCGTAACTCGGCACAACACCGGTAACGCTTTAGATTACAGCCCGGAAAGTACTGCGTAATTAAGAAGAATATACAGAGTAACTTTCGGAAATTATATTGTACTGTACTTGCATGTAAGTGAGGGAACAATATGTAAAGTTTGGGGAATAAACCGGTAACAACCAGGAGTTTTAAAACTATGTTTAACTGTAAGTATTATATAACTAAGAGGTATTTATTCTACTATATGATACAACAATCACATTTGGGAGCAATTTAGCAAGAACATACACTGTGTACCTTTTTGTAATAATGGTGTACCAATACAAACGGGCTTTTTAAAAATTACAGGGTACATGCATTTATACAGTTTTTTTTTTCAATAGCAAACGCAAGTGTTTAAGTTTGGGCTTACATGTTTCAAGGCAAGTAAAGCTAAAACTATTGCAATTTTTTAAAATACTATGGGAAATATACTCTTGTTCCATGTAGTTACAGGGTAAGTGTGACTTTGCGGGCCATAAATTAAAGTGGTGCTAGTTACCCTCTTGTTCCATGAAGTTACAGGGTAAGTACAATAAAAATACACACAATCTAATGTCACTGACTCAGAAACCTTTATTTCAAAAACAACTTATTACAGTTGGTCTGAAGCGATAGTCTAAAGTTTAAAAAGTTTAAATTGTTTTTCTAACAAACACCTATCGTTTCACTTCAGAAGACATTGATCCATCCATTGGGGTTGTATGGATTACTACAGTTATTGCAGTATATGCTGTTTGATGCTCCAACTTTTTGGAACTCATGAGCTTGCATTATAGAAATGTATTTTTTATTTGTCTAAATTTATGTTAATCTGAAGAAGGAAAGTTGTATACATCTTGATGGCATGAGGGTAAAAGATGAGTAAATGGTGATGATGTTTACTTTTACATTTAATACATAATACAGAATAGCAAGAGACATGATTTCTTCTTCAGATTCATCAGTGGAAAGAAAGAAAAAGAATAGGAACAGAAGGAAGAAGCCAGAGAAAAAAAGGGGGGAAAAACGTGTTACTTTCTGTCAAGACTTAAGCATTTGAAATTAATTTTTTATTTAAAAAAAGCAGTTTTAAACAAAAGAAGTGTTGTAAATCTGTTATGAATTAAGTTGTTTTTCAAATAAAGGTTTCCAAGTCAGTGATATTTGATTGTGTATATATTTTTATTGTACTTTCCCTGTAACTAGGGGGTAACAAGCACCACTACACGAATCAAGAGTATATTTCCCCAATATTTAAGCAAAAGTTGCAAATGTTTTAGTTTTCAGTGCACTTTTGTTAAAAAGATTACTGTATAAATGCATAGATATGTAGCCTGTAATTTTTTAAAAGCCTATACAGTTTTTATTGGTACACCATTATTACAAAAAAGTACACAGTGTATGTTCTTGCTAAATTGCTTCCAAGTAAGATTGTTGTATCATAATAGTAGAATAAGTACCCCTTAGTTCTATAATACTTACATTTCTTTTTGTATTCTCCTGGTTGTTACCCCTTTATTCCCCAAACTTTACATGTTGTTCCCTTATACGTACATCTAAGTAGCCTACCTATAAGTACATAAAGTTACACTGTAACGTACTACGGTGGCCGAGAGAGCTCAACGCGCTGCAACTGAAGAAAACACATGCAAACTAAAATAAATAAATAAAAAAGATTACACGGTACAAACTTTTTCATGTTACGTTTACATTTGCATAAAGAAAAGTTTCATAAGAAATGTTAGGTAATGTAGGGTCCAAAGTTTTAATGTTGAGACAAACACACTCAACATTACACTCGGCACCTGTAGCCCATTTCCTGCACACGCCTGTGCACGGTGGCTCTGGATGTTTCTACTCCAGACTCAGTCCACTGCTTCCGCAGGTCCCCCAAGGTCTGAATCGGTCCTTCTCCACAATCTTCCTCAGGGTCCGGTCACCTCTTCTCGTTGTGCAGCGTTTTTTGCCACACTTTTTCCTTCCCACAGACTTCCCACTGAGGTGCCTTGATACAGCACTCTGGGAACAGCCTATTTGTTCAGAAATTTCTTTCTGTGTCTTACCCTCTTGCTTGAGGGTGTCAATGATGGCCTTCTGGACAGCAGTCAGGTCGGCAGTCTTAACCATGATTGCGGTTTTGAGTAATGAAACAGGCTGGGAGTTTTTAAAAGCCTCAGGAATCTTTTGCAGGTGTTTAGAGTTAATTAGTTGATTCAGATGATTGGGTTAATAGCTCGTTTAGAGAACCTTTTGAGACCCATGATATGCTAGTTTTTTGAGATAGGAATTTTGGGTTTTCATGAGCTGTATGCCAAAATCATCAGTATTAAAACAATAAAAGACCTGAAATATTTCAGTTGGTGTGCAATGAATCTAAAATATATAAAAGTTTAACTTTTTATCATTATATTATGGAACAATATGCTAATTTTTTGAGAAGGACCTGTATTTCTGTCTTAAGAACAGCTATTCAGCTGATGGTCACCATGCTGCGTTGTCATGGGAACATCCCAGGTGAAAATAATTAGGAAATTATCATAGACAGTAAAATAAATTATGTTGTCTTTCGCCGCGTTCGTCACTTATTGGGTGATGTTTTCTTAATTAGTTTGCGAGGTTTTTTTCTATTTGCTTGTGTTTCTTTCTATTTGGATGTGTTTTCTTCAGTTGCAGCGCGTTGAGCTCTCTCGGCCACCGTAATACGCACTTTAAGTAGCCTACTTTCTGAGATGTAATCTAAAGCGTTACCCTATTGCCTCCCACTGGTTTCAGTTGAATGCATCTTAACCATAAATAATAAGTTCAGACATTATCAATAAACAAGCTGGTATGGAATCTTTGCGCTTAATAAAATTGAGTGTATTGGCAGATTGTCTTATTATTGGAAGATGAGATGTTCCATAGATCTATGGGCTTACCATAGACATACATAGACGCATAGCCTGTCAGAATTAAAGATAGAGCTAACCCGACTTGTATCTTCAAAGAAGAGGTGTTTTGATTGCTCGTCATCTAATCGTGGCTCATTTATATTTTTTCCACATTTTAGCCAGTGGAACCAGGACAACACAAATCTGAAGGAAGGCTGAAGAAAGCCTGTCAGTGTTCTCTGCATTTCCAAGATAGCCTACTGCTCTACTCCTCCTCTGCCTATTATATTTTTATATGTGATATTACTATACGACTTATGCTATTATATGTTTATTCAATGCTCTATAGAGAGCCTATAAGTCCCTCCCCTCCGTTTCCGGCTCATGGGACCTTATTTCGAAAAAAATATGTAGGCTATGGTATCAATGGCGAGAGACAACTTACCTTTTTATTCCGTCTGAACTGTCCCCTGAATTACACATATGATGTTTGTCAATTTAAAAGATAATTATGAAAGTCAAGAAAGTCGCAGTTTGTCATAAAACAGAAGAGTAACATTTCATTTTATGTGAAAATCGCTCAATAAACTACATATCTTGTCTCGCATGTAGGCTACGTCACCAACATGTTGCTCGTATGTGTGCAGTCTGGTACAAAACACTCAGACGTTAGCTTCAGTAAAGTTAGGGTGACCAAATGTCCTGTTTTCACGTCCTGTCCTGGCCGTCCTGGCTGTTTTTTATAAAGTGATGAAAATGTCCTGGTTTTTATTATTTTTGATTGGGCCATTAGACTTTGATGCTTGTTAAGCAACAAAAAACTGCTGGGAAAGATCAGATCTACAGCAAAATATAGATGGGCAAACAAGGAGGATGAGGAAGAAAAACAGGATAAAGAGGAAGAAGAAAACTAAAGATAGAAATATCTTTTGTTAGGTAGTTTTTGTAAGTTTGTGTCTTTTTTTCAAAAAAGTCTTTTTTTGTTATTTATTTTTCTAATACAGAAGAGACATTATTTCTATCATTATTTCATTCATCATTTTTTAAACCTGTCATAATAAAACATGTTGAGTAACCTCTGAGAAGCCTATCTGAATTTGTGTCTTTGGTTATAGATAGTATTTTGTAGGCTAATATAACAATTTTCTATCCATACAGAGGAGGCATAGCCTACTTTAAATGTATTGAAAATAATAAGGCATCTTTGAGTAAACTTCAAATATCATTTGAGTATCTCATTGCCGGGCCGAGTGTCCTGGTTTTCGGTAATCAAAATATGGTCACCCTAGTAAAGTTAGCCTCATTCATTGAGAGAAAAGGTATGGCGTCACAAGTGCGCCTTTTGGGTTTGTAGTCTTTGTAATTACATATATTCACAGTCTTATACCTCAACAGTTTTACATCAAACTGCGACTTTCTTGATTTTAAAATGTATATTTTAAATTGACCAACATCATATGTGTAATTCAGGGCACAATTCAAAGTAGATCAAACTACCATACAATATTCTTTGCGAATTGTTTCCCATGGTGGTCTACCGGAAGGGGAGGGACTTAGGCTCTCAATTTTATTCGTCGGTGCATCACTGTCGACGACAGCCAATGACGACAGCCTCATTTGGAAATCTGTGATTTGTCAAGCGGTTCGAAAACCACAGATGATTTGTTAAATTAACTCACAACCCGCCCATACCCGGATGTTGTTGGTTTTTTTGTCACTAGTGTGGCAGTCCAGTTAGATCCAGAGGTATTGTTTAATTTATTTTGTGTTCATCTGTAAGATGTTGCCGGATGTAAAAGGCCTGTGTCCTTTTGTGGAAGACAGTTTTAGTCGTTTTCCCTCGCAGAGTAACATATACGGATTATGCCAGGCAGGCGAGCAGGAGTTACTGGCAGCGACTCTGAAGGGGAAAGTAGTGTGCTTCAGATACCAGGACCTGCAGAAGAAGATCAGACCTGTGGCCAGAGAGATTCAGTTCACATATATACCAGGTCACAACCTGTTCTTTTGCTTTGAAAGTGTTGTGTTTTACCTTACTTTCTAATGCAAAAATATTTCTTGTTTTGTTAATAAAGTTGATGCAGAAATCGTCTCCATTGATGCCTTCAACAAATCTGCCCCTAAAAGAGGACTGGTCGTAGGAATAACCTTCATTAAGGTGAAGTAACTAGATAGAAAAATGTCCTCGCTCACTCTCTTTCTCCATCCTTGAGAGCTGACATTTTTGCTGCATTTTCTGCTTCATGCATTTATTTTGATATCTTTCCTCTCAGGACTCAGGAGATAAAGCTTCTCCTTTCCTTAATATTTACTGTGATTATGAACCAGGGTCAGAGTTTAACCTGGAGTCTATTGCACGTGAGTTTGTCAGGTTCCTTGAGACAAGGAATAATTCACACATCATGTGGCTCAAAGTATACAATATGATACATATTTTAATCTGATTGAAATTGGTCCATACTGAATAATCTGACTATTTCATCTGGTTGACAGAAAGCTGTCTGAACCTGGAGCTCCAGTTCACTCCCTTCCAGCTCTATCATACTGAGTGAGTGTGCCATTGTGTTGTTCATTTATGTTACAATGAAAGGAGCCAGTAAGGTTTTCATCTAGTCTTTTTGTATTTAAAAAGATGAAATGCAGTGTGTTATGGTATTTGAAATCTAACAAAGATTTAGGGTTCAGAAGTACATGTTTGTTTTGCAGGGTGCATTGTGTAGATGGATCCTGCGAGACTGTCTTTCTCCTCAGTGGGCATGATCAGCGCATACATCTTTACAAAGAGGTCAGCCCAGCTGATAAATGTAGTAAGAAAAAGGTTTGCTTTGCCTCTCTCTCATACTAAAGATTTGAAGTTCATCCTCTATGTCTGATTGGTAGAATGCCTCTTTGCACCAGTTTGAGGAACAGCCAGTGGAAAGACTCTTTCCTGAACTGCAGGAGCTGCCAAGCAAGTGAGTGGTTTACTTTTCTGCAGTTGAGGTTTGGATGATGAGACGTACCGTTATGTGAGATGTTTGATGGTAATTATTAATATGTACTTTGTGTATATTGCAGTGTATTATGGTTAGATGTCTTAAGTATTGATCAAAACCGGCGTCTCACTGCATTTGGATGTCAAAATGGTTCTGTGGGTCTTTCTCTTGTCAACCAAAAGGGACCCGGTGAGAAAAACGCTTGCACAATTTTTCTCTTCTCTTCTTAGAATGTAATATAGTCTGATAAAAGCTCTGGCTTTCTATGCACATTTGCCTTATTAGAGATTCTCCAGAACTGGCGTGTTCAGCATGACAGTCCCATCTCCACTGTGTTGCTGCTCCCTTTGAAAGAGCAGCACCAGAACACAGAGACGAACAGTGAGTGATATCAGCTCATATGATCACCAGTTGATGCATAAAATAACTGTTTTCTGTTTGAATATATTTAAACCTTTATTTTATTCTTGTCATGGCAAAGCTGAATTTTCAGCATTATTACTCCTGTCTTCAGTGTCAAATTATTCTTCAGAAATCATTCTAATTTTCTGATTTGCTGCTAAAGAAACATTTCTTATTATTATCAATGTTAAAAACAGTTGTGCTGCTTAATATTTCTTGGATGAATAGAAAAAAGCATTTATTTTAAATAGATTTTTAATGACTAGATTAATTATTACTCTTTATGCAAGGTTATTCATGCCTTATAAGTTCTCTAGAGTAGACCAGTGATCCCCATCCGGAGGTATGTGAGCAGGTTCCTAGGGGTGCATGAAAATATTTAGATTTTGCTTGGTTTGTAGGCGGAATAACAAGCATGCCAGGAACGCCGTCAATCGCCCCAGCATCAGCTTGGCGCATTAGTCGCTGCAAATGTGTCCAATTACAACTTGATATAGCTACGTTGAGTATTGTAGCCAATCACAGGCATGTCTTTTGAAAGTAATGGCCAATCAGAGGTGTTTAGTGCCAGTTTATGTCCTACATGCCTACAAGACTTTGTGACTTTTCAAAAAGTGCTAAACTTTTATGATATTTTTTTAACGTTGTGGTTTTATAATGTCTTAATATAAATTCAAATTTTAGGTAGTGGAAATGGCTAATATGAGCCAATAAGTGCTCCTCTACCACCATCTACTGTACTGGTTATAGTGGTAATTTCATGTCTTTTTCATTTTTAAATATAAGATTTAAAGATTTTGTTTTTCATCAAATGTTGGATTTAAAATATTAAAATTTAAAATGTGTATTTTGTCCAGTCTTTATTTACTCACAGCATTTATTCTTTAGTTTAGCGTTGATGAAGGGGTACTTGAGCCTTATTGATGTGGGTTGTGGGGGCTAAAAAGGCTTAAAAGTTTGGGAACCACTGCTCTTGAGACTATTGTTATTAATCTCTCTTTATCTGTCTTTTTCCCCATAGGTAGTCAAAGGGAAACATTTAATCTGTTGGTAACCAGTGCAATAGAGATGGCTGTTGTTTACAGGTTAGAGCCTCTTTAGTATGTTGCTTGTTGTGCACCATGTGTCTGGTTGGGTGTAAAATAATTGTGTGTGTGTGTTCGTGTGTGTTTGTGTGTGTGTTCAGGGATGTAGAGCAGTATGGACTGAGCAGACAGCTGTGTTTAGCAGAAAGTGACCAGTGTGATGCGGTTCTCTGTGCTCTCGTTGTTGATCTGGACTTTGACGGACAGCATGAGTTGCTACTGGGAACGTATGGACAGGTAGAGTGCTGGATTCAAAATACATACGCATAATAGATTTGTATGCAGTATGCACAATGATGTATTTGATTTGTTATCTATAGGACCTGCTCTGCTACAAATTTCCCCAAACAACAGGAGCTTTTGAGGATAAGTTACAGCTGCTGTGGAGACGGAGTTTTAAAAGTCCCCTACTGTCACTGATTTATCTTGACCTGGCAGGAGACGGACTAAGAGAGTTAGCTGTTCTTACCTTAAAAGGCTTGCATATACTTCAGGTGACTATCACTGAGCTGTTTTATTATTATTATTATTGATTACTGATGTTTTAGTTAATTAAGCTTCTGTCCCACCAACCCCCCAACAGCACAGTCTGAAAACAACCGCAGATCTTGTCCTTCACCGATTGTCCACTTTAGTATCAAGACTGCCTGTTTCTTCAAAAGAACACCCGATCAAAAACCAAGATACTGAAGAGCAGTCCATTTCAATCAGCAATGAACAGAGAGCTGCAGCCACTCAACACTGACTTTTATGTGAAACATATTTATTTGTATTTCAAGTGGAAGAGCTAAGTATTTCATTCTGTTTGTATATGAATCCATGCCATCTAGCAGGCAGTTCTTCAACACTAAAATGAAAATTACTTCTTGCTGCTGGTACCATGTTTTGTAGCAGACTGAGGTGTCTTTTTTTTAAAATTTACATCATAACCTGGCAAAACCATGATTTCATACATTGCTGTTGCTAGTCAGTAGAAGGTTGTATTATAGTAAGGGGACATTCACATCTTATCTGTCTTGGTTACAGGGGTATATACATTTTTGAAAACGTCAATATTTTTGGTCAATTTTTAATCTGCAAAAATTTCTAAACCCAGGCTTTGGTTTCGTGAGATTTCAAAGTTCTTCAAGCAAGACTAGTGTTTTGCCATATCCCCAGTAGAGGGTGCCTTCAGTCAGTTAAAGGGTTAGTTCACCCAAAAATGAAAATTCTGTCAGTAATTACTCACCCTCATATTGTTCCAACCCCGTAAGACTTTCGTTCATCTTCGGAACACAAATTAAGATATTTTTTTATTAAATCTGGAGCTGGATCACTCCTCCATAGGCTTCTTAAGGGATCGAAACTGGCCGGCCCAAAAGTTATGAAAGACATCGTTAAAATAGTCCGAGTGACTACAGTGGCTCAATCTTAAGTTTATCAAGCGACGAGAATACTTTTTGTGTGCTAAAAAACAAACAAAAATAACGACTTTATTCAACTACTC
Source organism: Meda fulgida (assembly GCA_030578275.1). Lineage (NCBI taxonomy): Eukaryota > Metazoa > Chordata > Actinopteri > Cypriniformes > Leuciscidae > Meda > Meda fulgida. The sequence continues at coordinate 26,593,320 of CM060620.1, forward strand.
ATTTCCTTCCCTGTGGGCCTTGAGATTTCACGTAGTGGAACTGCGCAAAGCTTCTGTGTTGTACGTCACACGCATCACACACGAGACCAGCGTTGGCCAACAGTGAGCCTACGTGTGACGTACAACACAGAAACTTTGCGCAATTCCACTCCTTGAAATCTCAAGGCCCACAGGGAAGGAAATGAGTAGTTGAATAACGTTATTATATTTAACGTCGTTATTTTTGTTTGTTTTTTGCACACAAAAAGTATTCTCATCACTTGATAAACTTAAGATTGAGCCACTGTAGTCACTCGGACTTTTTTAACGATGTCTTTCACAACTTTTGGCCCGGCCAGTTTGGATCCCTTAAGAAGCCTATGGAGGAGTGATCCAGCTCCAGATTTAACCAAAAATATCTTAATTTGTGTTCCGAAGATGAACGAAGGTCTTACGGGGTTGGAACAACATGAGGGTGAGTAATTACTGACAGAATTTTCATTTTTGGGTGAACTATCCCTTTAACACTGCATTTATAGTTGGGGGACCTAAAAGTGCCAAATTTGGCACAGATGTAGCTCAGGTCATACTGAAATGATTTAGCTAGTGTCGGAGCCAGCGACCCTTGGGGCCAAGATGAAGGCCAAATCCAATATGGCCGCTGCCCGAAAAGGGTTCCGGGTAAAACTTTTGAACCACATGAGTTACAAATACAAACTTGATGTCTATTTTACCATTTTTGACCATGGGAAACCCATAGGAATACTAACATTTATGATTGGGTTTATCAGGACCCCCCAAATTTCTTAAATTCAATATGGCCGCTGTCTGAAAAAGAGTTTTGGCTACAAAATTTTAAACAAATGTGCTACAAATGAGGATGTGGTGTCTATTTTATGTTTACTGATCACAGGAAGTCCATTTGCATATCAATATGTATGCTTGTGTAAGTCTGAAACTTGTATTTTTTTTCAAGACTGTGATTGAAAATCTTTTTTACCACAACTTTGAAGGTTATTCTTAATGATGATTCATTTACATATAAAAGTGAAATGCTTTCAATGTACCAGAGGTGAATACATTTCGTAATCGTATAAGAAAGAATAAGACAATTATTATTGCAAGGCAATATTTATATTATCTCAAACTGTTAAAAGAGTAATAGTCAATTTGTCCAAAACTCTTTAAGGTTTGCTCAGCATAACAAAAAAACAGCAGTAACATAAAAAAACAACAGTGAATTCTCATGGTCTCGGTCATGAATTCTCATTTTCATGATCTTTATTATCATTATCACTCAAGCACCGGATCCCTCATCATCTCCACCATCATTGTTTGTACAAGCACCCTCACATGCACATATAGAAGTGCAACGAACTCCGGCTTTACTGCACTTGAAGTGCCCTCTACATGCTGTCTTGCAGCCACAGTGGAGGAGAATGGTGCAGGCTTTACTGGTGTCTCCGAGTTTAGTCCAGTAAGGTTCTCAAGTCTTGCTCGTAGAGTCCCAATACCATTCCCATGGGTTGGCTTGAAATGATAAGAATGCATGCATAGTTAGAAACCTGTATTAAGATGTTACATATGGCTTACATTGCAGTAATATTATAATAATACAACTTACATTGTAATAATACATATGACTTACATTGCAGGAACGTTTATGTATTGCAGGAAAGTAGTTGAAGGGAGCATTCTGCTTGTGGATGTCTCTTATCAATTGAAATGTTGAGAAAAAATAAATATGATAAAAGGCAATCCTCATATATTTTATGAAACTACTGCAATGCCCATTCAAATTATGCTAATTTACACTTGCCTGTTGCCATGTAACATTTGATGTAATCAGAACTCATCAACCAAAGCATTGTTACTGACAGCTAGCTAGAAAGTAGCCAGACAGCTAGCTAACATTAGCTTGTTGTGAGGGACGTAAAGCAGGATCATTTTTTCTATTTTGCTATTGTAGTCATATTAAGAACAGAACACTTGTAGAAGAAAGTACACCTGGTTACTTACACAAGGAAGGAAGTTGCTCACAAGCATGGAGTAGCACAGCTGCTCCATCACAGTCCATACAATCGACTAGTATTCTCAATATTGCCCAAATCTATGCTGAAATTCTAACTCTCCCTCATATATGCCTTCCCTGCATTCTCAATTAGAAAATTGGTGGGAGTATTTGGAAAGTATGAATAATCAGGTAGTTGCTTTCTTGTAAATTTAGTTCAAAAGTTGTAGTCAAAACCCTTTTTCGGACAGTAGCCAGATTGGATTTGGGGACTTTGAGGGTCCACATGTACCCAATCATAAATATATTTTTTTGTGTTTCCCATAGCCAGAAAAGGTGAAATATATTAACTTTATATTTGTATCTCATCTGGTTCAAAATATGCACCCAAATCCCTTTTCATGTGGCGGCCATATTGGATTTGGCCGCCATCTTGGTCTCAGGGATCACTCACTGGGTCGGGCACCCTGGCTTAATCATTTCAGTTTGCCGTCAGCTGCATACGTGCCAAATTTGGTGCTTGTAGATAAATTGGCGCAAACAAGGGGGTGTAAGGCCCCATACTACAGAACATACTAAAACTGCTTTTTTGGACAGCGGCCATAATGGAATTGGAGGATTAAGGAGTCCAGATATACTGGGTCATAAATATAAACATTCCTATGGTTTTCCCATGATCAATTAAGCTGAAAAAGACATCAGGTTTGTATTTGCAGCTCATGTGGTTAAAAAGTTATAGTCGGAACCTTTTTCGGGCAGCGGCCATATTGGATTTGGCTGCCATCTTGGCCCCAGGGGTCGCTGGCTCTGGTGCCCTAGCTAAATCATTTCAGTATGACCTGACCTACATATGTGCCAAATTTGGCGCTTTTAGATGAATTTGCCCGAAATTACCTATTTATGTGCTTAAGGCCACCAAACTATTAGAAATCCTGAGATCTTTGACATGGTCTGGCCTAGGGCTTCATTTATAAAATGTTGCGTAGAAGCCGTACTACATTTGATAATATGATCATTTCTTAAATGTGCGTACTTGTGATTCAGAGAACGTGCATGCGCTTCTTACAGATGCGAAATCTAGATTTCTAAATACATGCAGACAGTACTCCAACTCTCACAAGGAAAAGTGTGAAGATAATATGATACCATAAAGAATCACATGCACAGGATAAGATTTGTGAAAGTGTACATAAGCTTGCAAGCGTAAATAAGATTTGTGTGTGCAAGGGAAGATTTGTAAAGGTGTAAATCACCTTTCAAATGTAAGAAAAAAAATATTTGCTGCATTTTACTGTTGTGTTATTCGGAAGTGTAATGCATGTATTGTGAAACTACTGCTTCATGCTTACGCAAAATAAATAGGATATGCTTTCTTCTGAATTCAATTTTCAGGTTATTTTTGGGAACTTTTTGCACATTCAAAATCATTTAGACATTGCAACAGTTTTTTTTTTTCAGTTTTAAACAGTTTAGTTTCATTTTACGCGATCAATCTGTTTTGCACTTCATGACTGTTGTTTTCGGTTGCAAATTGCTGTTCACAGGCTTGCAGTGCTTTTGGCCGTATTTGTGCGGAAAAAAACGTGCCAAAAGTGTAAGCGTGGAAGAATACAGATGCTATTTATTTTGCGCAAGCATGACGCAGCAGTTTCAATACATGCATTACACTTAGGAATAAGTTAAATGCAGCACTTTTTTTTACACTTGAAACGCGATTTACACCTTTACACATCTTTTGCACACGCAAATTTTATTCACGCTTGCAATCTTATGTACACTTTCACAAATCTTACCCTGTGTATGTGATTCTTTATGGCATCATATTAACCTTCATAAAAGTGTGACTGTTTAGAATCTCAAGTGGCGCGAAGCACCTTCCCACGTCAAACCCTGGTCAATGACCGTTGGCGTGTATTTTAGCGTCCACACGTTTTATTAACGAGACCCATGCGGCAAGAAATGTTCAGCTGCAGACCTGCAGCACATCATGACAGCAGTCTCTTCACTACAACTTTAGAAAAAACGCCAAAACCTGTCCTTAATGAGGTTATAATCTTCCTTAATTACTATTAATACTATAATTACTTTTACAATAACTGAATATTATTGTCATATACAGTGATGCAAGAGGCTCCAAGCCGGCCAGTTTTTACCATATCCTACAAATAAACTAAAAACATTAGCACATTACGCATTCTGTAAAGGAATGTTAACAAAGAGCAAACTTTCTGCAATTAAGACAACTACTGTTCAAAGTCTGGGGTTGGTAATATGTTTTGTGCTCACCAAGGCTGCATTTAACCAAAAAAGTAATAAAACAGTAATATTGTGAAATATTACAACTTAAAATAACTGTTCTATTTTAATACATTTTAAAATGTCATTAATTCCTGTGATGGCAAAGCAGAAATTTCAGCATCATTACTCCATTACTGTTTAGCTAAGTAAAGTTAGTATTCATTTTGTGTTAAGGTTAGTTGCTTGGCTGGCTGTTTCCATATCACATCAGCAATCCCACTGTTTTGAGCCAAACCACATACACAAGACACAAACTGGTTCACGATGTCTTTACTAATTTAATACATTTTCGCACAAATTTACTGTTATACAAGAACGGTCAAAAAAAAAAAAGTATATTAACATCAATTAAAAAAATTTTTTTTTAAAAAAAAATGAACAATAATACAAAACATTGAGTCCAGTCTTATTCTGGAAATAACAGTCCCATTTCTTTCCCTCCAGGTCAAGAATTAAGACATGCTATGGTGCTGGGATCACCGGGAAGGTTAGTGGGCGTTATGGGTTTCAGTTGGCGTGCTGTGCAGTTGAAAAACACAGTTTAAGAGTGTATGGGTAAGGCCCACCTGAGAAAAAAAAAAAAAGAAAGATGATATCTTATGTCTTTTAGAAGTATGCGTTTGTGTTTCTGAGTGTTTCTGTTGCAGGAGAAGGTGTGGCCTGCACTCAAGCCAGCAGAGATCCTGATTGGTCTGATCCTGGTTCCATTGAAAAGGACAACCCCAAACACTTTATGGAGGCCGAAGCGTGCCATTTGTTTTGCTCGGTCTTGATTTCCTCTATGATTGTGTGCTTTTGTGAAATTTGCTTTTGTTCATTCGATTTGTAACTTAGGTTGTTTGAATTACTTTGGCCTTCAATTATATTGTGTAAATATTATTTGTAAATACTCAATTTAGGGAAGTAGGGAGTGTGACGCCATTTCTTTTGCATATATGTTTATTCTATGTTTTGGGTTAAGGAGTTAGGGAAGTTGTGCTGTATTTTTCTTTTGATGCGATACATTTTTTTAGGGAATTTAGAGGGTACTATACTAGTTATTTAGTTTATTATTTTGGCCTTGTACATTCATGAATTTAACCCCTTTGTTTCTGGTTTTCACTATATTTTTGTTAACATTATCTTTGTGACTAAGCGCACATTCATTTATGTTGCGGCTGGCCCTAGACTGTCATAACAAATTGGGGGCTCGTACGCCAGTCCTAGCTTTTCTCCGGTTTGAACGACCAGATTCATTAAACATATGGTTAATTGGATCTAATGAAAGTTGCCTTATTTTTTATCATTTGCCTTGGGGTTTTACTTTAAAGGGAAGGGAATTCAGCAGTGTCTTTCAGATGTCTTCTAAACTAAAATTTAGATGAGTTTGCAATTCGGCCTACAATTGCAGCAATTTGCAAATAAGTCATCTTTACGACATTTTTCTATCACAGATTTATATCAAGGTGCCTTGAGGTGCAGTAAAGAGGGAGATTAAGGAAGTGGTTGTGGAATATATGGTGGAAAATGGGATCTTGCCAGAGGAGGGCGAGCTAGCGGGTGCTGCAAATCAAATAAAAAGTTGAACTGAGTCGGCAGCAGTACCAAAATCAGCTGTTGCACGTAAAAACAGTCGAGCTCAGCGCACAATCCGACTGAAAGTGTTAGAGCTCTAACTTAAAACCAGTTTCCAACAGGTCTCCAACCACTGGTCCACACAGCGAGTACGCCTGTGTCTTCTCCAAGCAGCACTTCCACTCCTGGTTCTGAATCTGTGTCTTAACGCAATTTGCAATTAAGTCAAAGTTTTGATACAAGTAAACAAATTGCGTTAGTCCATTCTTCAGTGAAAGTGAAGTGGATACATACTTCACTGTGTTTGAACGCATCGCCGCCACGCTTCAATGGCCGTGAAATGTTTGGCTGCTACTGTTGTTGTGTAAACCGGTTGGGAAAGCTCATTAAGTTTTTTCCACATTGATTCTTGAGCAGAGTTTAGATTATGTTGCGCGCCTTAGAGCAAAACCGCTCCAAAATAACTTGCACCAGTACAAAAACGTGTAGCTTCCATAACTATAGTAGTCACATTGCAGTAACGTTAAAGTGTGCTGGCTGGATGTAAGCAGAGTACTTACTAGGGTTCTTCATCTGGAAGTGGTTTATCAGCGCAAGAGCCTCCATAGCATCGTTTACTGACTCCCACTCCAACAGACCAGATGAACTTCTTTCACCTGCAGTTCCACCAACACAAGAGCACACACACAACAAGTGTATTTACATAGAATCAAACATACACCACCTATATACACTTAACAATATACTTCACACAATAAATTGACTTTATTAACAAACATTAAACCAATTAGTAACTCACTCTTGCCGGTGAACAGTTTGACGCTGACTGGGCTCTTTATTCCCAACTCATCACAAATCTGTAGATGAAGATACAGAAAAGACTGTTAAACTGAGCCCACACACACACAGATATTTAAAGCACAAAACATCCTTGTCCCAATTACTCTATTATAGCGTTTATTCGATGGGGTGGGTGGGGTGTCAGAAGTTGTAGCGAGTTAAAGTTTTTGTTAAAAGATTAAAAAGTGCAATGTAAAAAAAAAAAATAATTGCAGAGATATCACTCAGAATAAACACTGCAACCTTAAACGACATAAGATTTCTGACCTGACTGAAAACTTCAACAGTACTGTCTGGTTGACTGTTGAAAAAGTGCAGTACATTGCTGGGCTGCTGGATGCGGTTCTTGGCTGCCTGCTCAGCAGTGGTGAAACGGTTGTTTCTGTTGCCATGAAAATCCTTAAAACTACAACTGCCATCTTCCAGCTGGTATGACTGACCCGGCATTATGGCCTGCTGTTTGGATACACTGAAGACCAATAGACAAAAAAACAGACAGAAATCATGCAGATTTAGTTTCTTATCTTAAATGGAAAAGCTAACTTTATGGTCAAATCCTTTTTCATTAAATAATTAGTAAATGGAATAATTCTAAAATAAAGAAAAAAAAAGTAATGTATAATGAAATTAAAATAGATGTATAATGGATATGCATGCTCTAAAAGACATTCTATTGTACACACCAGACATTGAGTTTTTGTCCAAACAGCATGTTGTTGTTAAGGTGTGAAATGGCTCTATCCACAGCATAGCAGTCTCCCATCTCCACCATCGCAGCACCTGGTTTACTCTTCATAAACTTTACCTGAGCACAAACACACACAAATATTCAACACATAAGGAGACTATCGTTTAAAAATTTGGAATCAGCAAGATTTAAGAAATCAATTTAACGTGTCCTGTAACGTGATATTAATCAAAAGTGATTTCAAAAGTGAAGTCTTTGCTATTTCAAACAAATGCAGTTCTTGCAATAACTGCAGCCTTGGTGAGATTAAGAGACTTATGCAGTAGACTCTTAACTTAAGGTTTGCTTGACAAATGCTCTCAGCCATTATAATTCTAAGGCGCAGTTGAACCTACAAATTCTTCATCTGAGGATCATAAGATCCACAACGCTACTTATGTATATTTAAAAAAAAAGAAAAAAACACACTCACCCTTTCCACATTACCGTAGAGACAGAATATGTTAAACACTCTGTCTGCATTGATCTTGTTGGGCTCAAGACCGTACACCATGACCACAGGAGAGTCAGCATGAGCGTTGTAGTCTGGTGGAGGAGGTCCATGTCCGTACTGTGCCCCACCATACCGGGGTCCGCCACGGCCACGCCCTATTGGGGGCCCCATGCGCCTACCCTCATAGTGAGTGGGTGGAGGAGGTGGTCCATAAGTGTCATCATAGTGACCATAGCCACCCTGAGGACCAGCTATATATATATATATAATTAGAGAGAGAGGGGACTGAGAACGAAATCTACACAATAAGAACCTATAAAAGCTAGAGTTACTAATTCCGATCCTCTATTTGGGCCATTTTTTAATGTGGGTATCAAACTGACCATATTCAGGTGGATGATCCCCCAGTAGTGCTGGCTGCCTCTGCCGCTTGTTCGTGTTAGCGTTGGGGTCTGAAAGAGACAAAAACAACAATACAGCATCACAACTGCTGTGAGCACAAACAAAAGAAAGGAAGGGCTGTGCAGTTCAGTGAGTGACATGCAGTGAGAGTTTGGTGTTAATACTACTAAAATCACGATTACTGCAATACTAAAGGAAGCCATAATGGAGATTTTGAATGACGTCCAGGTTATTCAAAGAGAAATTCAACAATTTACATGATCCAAGAAAATGTTTCATACACAACCAAACACACACCTTGTGTATTGTTCCAATTGCCATCTGCATCGGTATCTGTACAGACAGGTATACACACAAATCAGATTAAAATAAGTAATAAAAATAAATACAACAAGAACATGATTAAATCATAATTCGAAAACTAAATATGAATTTCACTTGGGTCAGAATGTAAAACCACAGGTCCCAAGAGGGGTTCAAAAGAACAATATGTATTGATTAATTGAATGAAAAATAAGCACACAAGTAGCCTGGTTCTAGATGAGTTTTATCTGTGCCTGTGAGACCACAATAAATGGTCTTCTCCAATTACATTACACCCAAATTACATCAAAGTCATAATACAAAATCTAACAAAAGGAGAGCAGAGACTACCAAAACAATACATTACAATAAAATGTATTAACCTAAATTTTAGACAGGGATTTCAACGAACAAAGAATGAATTAATGTTTCAGTTAAATTGATAAAATGGCATAAATTTAGGAAGGGGTTTAAGGCTTTTCTAAAAGGGTGGAGTTGAGTTGAAGATAACATTAAACACTGTTTCCAAACAGTTTTACTTTAATCTGATTTATCCCAATGTTCTCATTGAACATCCTATTTCAGGTGAAAATAAATGTGCATTTGGAACAGTTGTAATAATGTGCACAAATAAATCATGGACAATAAGCTAAGAAAAAAATGCATTAAAAGTAAATGGGGGTCAATTTTGATTTCAAGTTGACTAGACAAATGAACATGGCTGCCAAATGATACGGTGGTAGGTCTTTTTAGAGTTGTGTTATGTCGTGATGAAATTGAAGGATCTTTTCTTCTGTATTGTGACACCTAAATGAAACAATCGAGACAAGAAGAAAAAAAAAGAAAGAAAAAAAAGGTAGTACAGGCCAGGGTCTTTCATCCATTGGTTGTTGAAAGGACGGAGGCAGATCTGAATGCAAGTTTTCAATCAACTGTAATTAAGGGATGGGGTTTAAGCATACTAAATGATTGGAGAGTCTGGCATACATCACCAGGTTTGAATAATAATATTGATTCAAGCATACAAGGTCAAAAACAAGTGGTCACCATGTTTTTGCCAAGAAAGACACGTTTCCGGATGCACATATTTTGTTGATTCTGGAACAACATTCCTGTCCGAAAATGTTGTCCCTAACCCAATCCATAATTTGTCCCTAAAATCAGGGAAATAATAGGTAAACACTGATGTAGAAGCCCCTAAGCCTGGTTGTAAGCCTAAACTTGGCAAACTGTAAACTTGTCCCTCAAATCTGGGATGACTGGAATGTTGTTCCTGGATCAACTTCATGTTGTACTAGGTGAAATCACAGTCACCACACACACACAGTTCTCAAGATCAATAATATGCATTTACAAAATAGAAAATTTGTAATTGAATATTTTCTGCCTTAAAAACGCTTCAGGACTATAAGGAACATTCACTACCACAGGAAATGTTACATTCTAAAGACAACACAAATATCTGTCACTTGTGGGAAAACAACCATACTCAAATGGTCCCAAAATAATAATAATAATATAATAATAAATTAGAGCTACAAGTATCCACCACCAGGGGGTGGAGGGGATGAAAGCATTCTTTTAGGCTTAAAAGGCCAAAGGAAAGTGTTATTCAAGGTCTTCCCTCCATGCCAGAAATGTCGTAAAATATCTTACCAACAAAGTTCTAGCTGATCCAGCTAGGACGAACAGTTTAAATGAGCAATGTGCTATATTCCCATTTAAATAAATACATAAATAAATGCAGCAGGCACCATGGTGGAAGTGAGATATTCTTTACCAGTCGCTCTTTTCCTGATGATTTCGTTTTCATTCAGTTCTTTAGGATATTCCTCCCAGTCCACTGCATGTGCTTTTGGTGCATTCCAGGCACATAGGTGCTTACCGTAGTAGCAAAGGTGGATAGCAGACAGCAGACGGTGTTGAGTTTAGAAGAGACGGCACATCAGCAATCAGACTTATCCACACCTGCGTCACACAGGGGGCGTAACACAGGGATCAGAACACGGTCAGCCGTGCTCAATGAATAAAACAGATTTAACATAGAGAGGAAGAGGAGGGATGAAGAAATGATAGAGAGAAAGCACTTCAGTCCACAAAGAGACAGGGCTTGGGGAGGGAGAGCTGAGGATCTGTCTGTGTGATCGGTGGGCAGCTGCGGTCCTTCCCGTGTGTTGCGGCGGTGTTTTGTCGCTATTGTCACCCATTGTGTCTTGTCTGGTGCATTTCACTATTGTTAGCAAGATGTCGAAAGGATGTGTTTGCAACAATCTCACATTGATGTCAGAGCATGTGACCTGTGATCATGCGGTTTTGGATGTGTCACGGTGTAAAGTCGATGTCATCTGTTCGTTATGTATAGACAAATGTCTGTTCTTGGCCGGGTGAGTAGTGACAATCTCAACTTGTCGTGCTGTGTGCAACGAGACCACCGCTGCTGTGTTGAAGCACTCTTGACTTGTGTCATGGTGGTAATGTCAACTTGCTGTGTTGTCATGATGATCTCTGCATAAATCTCAAACGATTTGTCTGATAGTATGTTGTCATGGCAATGTCAGCTTGGCATGATGTCATGGCGATCTCTGACCAACCCAAATCTTTGACCATGGCACTTGTGTTGTAGCAATCCTGATCTGGTGTTGTCACTTATGTAAGTGCGGCATGTTCGCATGATGTTCTCAGGAAAGAGGAGAGAAGCGAGAGCAAAAGTAGCCCAAACACCCAAGAAACATGACGGCATTAGGCAGGGAATGAGAAGAAAATATCTGTGTAATTCTTCTCTGTCATTCTGTTTATCTGTACCACTTCCCTTCATGTGTTTGCTGCTTGATCAGTCGCTTGGTCGGTGTTGATATGTGAAAGTCTTCGGTGATAGTCTGTAATGTGTTATCCAAAGAGATTAGACTCATGTTCCTAAAATGTATCGTTAATTCAGAGATGTCCGCCACCTTTGTAGAGAATGGAATGGAAGGATATCTTGAGTGTTTTGTATCCGTGCGACTTTGATACGAGTGAAACTGCAGACTTTGAAGTGTTTAAAGTTGCCATGAGTTCCGTTTGGCTGTCCCATGTGGCCTGCTGAAGTGCTGCGAGTGTGCCTTGCAGAGAAACTTAAGTACATGGAAATGTTTTGTTGGATGTAAAATGTGTTCAGCAGCTAGTTCAAGCACAGGAGCCTAACGCATCACATCTCAGGAGTAAAAATGCTCAGCAGTTTTACCCTTTGAGACCTGATACATAGATATTTATAAGAGCAAATACATAAACTCTGGCCAAATACAAACAAGCTTTAGTCTTGAGAGAGAAAAAAAAAGAAAAAGAAAAATGTACTATAAAACAACTTAATCTGGGTAAAGTTGGTTCCTGAATGATCCATTAAATATTACCTGGACCATTGTGAATCTTTACGTTCACGAATCAACCTGTTATATGCAGCCTGGCTCTACAGCCCCGTTCAGTGAAATTCTGCTCCTGGAGGGCCAACGTCCTGCAAAGTTCAGCTTCAACTTGCCCCAACACACCTGCCAGGAAATATTTAGTGAGCCTGAAGACCTGGATTAGCTGGTTCGGGAGAGTTTAATTTGGGGTTGGCGCTAAACTCTTCAGTAGAGTGGCCGTCCAGGAGCAGGACTGGATACCCCATCTCTATTGCAAAGAAAAAATCAAAAATCTCCATCATGTAATATTTGCTTGATGCAGTGTCATGCTCAGTGACTACAGGTGAAAGGAGTGCCTGCTTCTCAGGAATTGCTATATGAGAAACACTTGTGCTTTAACATTGAGACAGGTGACATGCGCAACAGACCAGTGTACGTCAGTATGAGCTAAGAAGAATGTGCGCTTCTGCAGTCAGTTTGACAATCAACCATTAAATAAACGAATGTGCGGGTTTTTTTAAAGGCGCATGTTCTTTTTGCGTATGTGCAAGAATGCATGTCCATGTAAGAATGTCTATTTACAACAACCGTGTAAATATTTTGTATTATAATATAAAGAGAAGGAACACAAGAATGAAGCAGCATCACTGAAGTGACGTACTTGGGAAAAGATCCACTATCGAAGTTACTTCAAACTTCCCAAGGGCGTCACTTGAGGAGCCCTGTCCACACACCCATCCCCACAAAACTTAAGGAGCAGCACAGACAGAGTACAACGGCTGTACAGTACCTTGGCCACTGAGATTAGGGTTGGTGTAATCCCATGTATCCTGATCGTTTTTGAAGACATTGAGACGGGTCGGCTGTACAATAAAAAGTGAGATTTCATTAGGAATACATTTTTACAGCGGTAATAAGTAGTCACAATCATTTGAATTGTCCCTTCTCATTAAAAGTGTGAGTGTGCTTAATTCTGAAATCTGAATTCAGATATGCGTTTATAATATATATGCATACAACTTAATACAAATTGTAGCTTAGTTATTTATATTTGTTGTGTTAGATAATATAGATTTTTTTAGTACAGTAACTTACTTTAAAAGACTGCCTGGCTAAATATCACTTGCGTTTTACAGTGAAATGAGTGTTCCATGTCTTTATTAAAATGAACAGTAATAATAACACATAAAACATATAAAATATATTAGCATCGTATGTAAAATGGAGTTCATGCTCATTTCTATAAAAGCTAGCAGATAGCAGCTTTTTCCTGCTTGCATTAGCTTACGTTGTATAGATAACGTGCAACAAGAGAAAGATACCGACAAGTTTTATCCTGTTGTTGCAGGGTTTCTGCACACTTTTTAAAGTCAACTTTAAGGCTTAAGACCCAAAGAAATCAAAATGAATACCTTACATTAGGGGTGCGCAATATTGACAAATATGTCTCGATATTTTCAAAGTTTTGTTGATAATAATTTGATTATATTTTACTGATTGTGTTTGTGTACTGGTAGCATGGCTGGTTTAGGCCTGTTGTTGACATCTGGCTCACGAAGATATTCATATTTTTCATATGCAGTGGTCAGTTCACAGCAGTGACAAATTATTTATTTTTATTAACGGGCAATATTTGCCACCTTAAATTGGTTTCCTTGGGCAGTTCCCTGGCTTCCACGTTTCAGCATTAGGAATGATGAATTTTTTTTAAAGCTGCGAAGTTTATGGTAACTATAGAGATATAGCGGGTAAATGCTGGCCACGATGGGATCTGCACAAATCACATAGGTGAACCATTTTGGTTTTAAAACAGCGAATTTCGCCAAAAGGTGAGGAGTTTTCATGCCTGAAGATTTAGTTACTAGATTAGTCACTAGCCTATACCTTTTAATGAAGAAAAAATAATAATAAATGCACCTATTACAGAATGACTTAATTTGCCATATTGACTCCAGGCCTGTAGAAGGCACTGCACAGCACAAACAGTTTGATGTCATTTTATGGGGTACTGACCTTGGCATACTCAATTTTAAGGGTGCAGCAGCCTGAGTAGATGTCAGCTCCGTTAAGAGAGGCTTTAGCTCTTTGCGCACTCTGGACTGAGTCAAATGTGACCAAGAGTCAAGGAGAACAATATTTCTATTGGAAATAATAGCATGCAGCTTAAACTACACTTGTACAGGGTTTGATCTTTGTTCTAGTGAAAAGCTCCATAATCTAATCTTAAAACACATTAGTGAAGGTTGAAGTCATTTTGTTCAAGGATATTCAATCATGGCTTGAACTCCATTTTTCCTGAAGATCACAATCCTTTGCACCGGTCCACAGTTATTACAGATGGTGTACAGAACATCCTATGGACAAGAAATGAACAGGCACAAAGAATGAAGACAAGCTCTATGCAGTAGTAGACAGCAAGACACTAGAGTCTACTCAGCTACACCACATCATAATATATGACCATGATGATCAATATCTAAACAACTTACCGTGGTAATGGGGTAGATGGGGTTCATGATCGTGAGGAGCAGTACATTGTTGACGCTCCTTGTATCATCTGAGTCGCTGGGCCGAGAGATTTTTTGACTGGTAGAGTAATTGATGTAAGATGGCCGGCCAGCAATGTAGATTTGATTATTGTTAGCATATGTCACTGCGTTAGAGGAGCCACCCATATCCTCAAACTCCACCAGTGCCTGGCGCTTCTTTGGCATCAACACAACATAACTGAAAGACAAGCACATGTACGCACACACAATTATGACTTTGAATTCTTCAAACAATTTTCACGAAATGGTGCAAAATGCTAATCAATTAATATGAGAAAAAAAAAAGAAAAAAAAAGAAAAAAAAGAACTCCCACACCCATCTTGAATAATGGATTATCATCATGGGATTAGAAAAACTTTTTGGTGTACTAATATTGGTTAACAAAGTTCTCTCTTAATACCAATCAAGAAATTAGTACCATTTCTTTTTTATTTAGTCAGATATTAAAATTTGTTTAATTTAAAGCAGCAGTTCTCAACCGAGAGGCCTTAAACTGTCAAGGGGGCCACAGGATGACTTAAAATTATTTAATTTAAAATTCATATGAAACCAGCTCCTCCCAGTATTATCTCCTCAGCGTCAGACCAAGAGCAGAGGACAACGTGTGCATTTATTGATAGATCGTTATGATATACAGGTCCTTCTCAAAACATTAGCATATTGTGATAAAGTTCATTATTTTCCATATTTTAATGATAAAAATTAAACTTTCATATATTTTAGATTCATTGCACACCAACTGAAATATTTCAGGTCTTTTATTGTTTTAATACTGATGATTTTGGCATACAGCTCATGAAAACCCAAAATTCCTATCTCAAAAAATTAGCATACTTCTTTTATTGGTCAGATGAAATGTTTTTAATACAAAAAGGTCAACCTTCAAATAATTATGTTCAGTTATGCACTCAATACTTGGTCGGGAATTCTTTTGCAGAAATGACTGCTTCAATGCGGCGTGGCATGGAGGCAATCAGCCTGTGGCACTGCTGAGGTGTTATGGAGGCCCAGGATGCTTCGATAGTGGCCTTAAGCTCATGCAGAGTGGTGGGTCTTGCGTCTCAACTTTCTCTTCACAATATCCCACAGATTCTCTATGGGGTTCAAGGTCAGGAGAGTTGGCAAACCAATTGAGCACAGTAATACCATGGTCAGTAAACCATTTACCAGTGTTTTGGCACTGTGAGCAGGTGCCAGGTCGTGCTGAAAAATGAAATCTTCATCTGCATAAAGCTTTTCAGCAGGTGGAAGCATGAAGTGCTCAAAAATCTCCTGATAGCTAGCTGCATTGACCCTGCCCTTGATAAAACAGTGGACCAACACCAGCAGCTGACATGGCACCCCAGACCATCACTGACTGTGGGTACTTGACACTGGACTTCAGGCATTTTGGCATTTCCTTCTCCCCAGTCGTCCTCCAGACTCTGGCACCTTGATTTCCAAATGACATGCAACCACTGAGCAACAGTCCAGTGCTGCTTCTCTGTAGCCCAGGTCAGGCGCTTCTGCCGCTGTTTCTGGTCCAAAAGTGGCTTGACCTGGGGAACGCGGCACCTGTAGCCCATTTCCTGCACACGCCTGTGCACGGTGGCTCTGGATGTTTTATACTCCAGACTCAGTCCACTGCTTCCGCAGGCCCCCCAAGGTCTGGAATCGGTCCTTCTCCACAATCTTCCTCAGGGTCCGGTCACCTCTTTTTCTTGTGCAGCGGTTTTTGCCACACTTTTTCCTTCCCACAGACTTCCCACTGAGGTGCCTTGATACAGCACTCTGGGAACAGCCTATTTGTTCAGAAATTTCTTTCTGTGTCTTACCCTCTTGCTTGAGGGTGTCAATGATGGCCTTCTGGACAGCAGTCAGGTCGGCAGTCTTACCCATGATTACGGTTTTGAGTAATGAAACAGGCTGGGAGTTTTTAAAAGCCTCAGGAATCTTTTGCAGGTATTTAGAGTTAATTAGTTGATTCAGATTAGGTTAATAGCTCGTTTAGAGAACCTTTTCATGATATGCTAATTTTTTTAGATTTTTGGGTTTTCATGAACTGTACGCCAAAATCATCAGTATTAAAACAATAAAAGACCTGAAATATTTCAGTTGGTGTGCAATGAATCTAAAAATATATGAAAGCTTAGTTTTTATCATTACATTATGGAAAATAATGAACTTTATCACAATATGCTAATTATTTGAGAAGGACCTGTATATATGCATCTATATAGTTCTTTGTTTGTCATGAATGCAGTTTACATAACACTAGTTTTCATACAAAAAAAGTTACATAATTAGTTACTTTGGTTATTATTAACACAATAACGTAACACATGCAGGCTACGTTTCTCAACTGAGAATGAATAAACACACACCTGTTTCTCCAGACTCGCATTTATTAGTAATCCACAAATCACAGAGCTTTCATAAATTACTAAGCCATAGCAATTTAATTTTTTAGATTTATTGTTCAGCATTACTTAAGCATTTTATAATTTGCATGGCTGAATGTTTTCATCTTATCTGAGTGACCATGAATGACGGATTATTTTTACGATTTAGGGCTGGGTATCGTAACAAAATTTTCGATACCGATACCTTGACTTCGATACCGGTTCCTGAACGATACCTTTTTCGATACCAATTTTATGAAAATCCTAAAATCCTATTTTAACAATATTACATTACCTTTTTTTTTTCAGTTTGTTGACTTTTTTACACTCAAATTTTGAGTCAGTAAAAAAGCACCAATGCTAAAGTTTTCTACGTTTCCTAATCATTTAACAACATCAACTTCAATAAACATATTGTTTCTGCCTTAAAGGTGCAGTGTGTAACATTTGAGTATTTATTAACAGAAATGCAATTATACACCACTGAACACATAGTTATGGATGTCATAAGAACTTACTTAATAAACCGTAATGTTTTTATTACCTTAGAATGAGGCATTTATATCTACATAGGCGCGGGAATCCCCTTCTATGAAGGTTGCCATATTGTGACGTCACGTTTCTACCGTAGCCAACAGCGATCAAACGGCGTTACAGAGCGCGTTTCGTCACTACCTTGAAAGAGAAGCCGCAGAAAGCTAGAAGAAGCTAGTCAAACACCGTGAGTAGTGACTTTTCCCTTGTCAGTGGTGTAAATATGTAGTTGGACTGTTTCATGTAAGTTATATTCTTCTCCCTCGCTGTGTTATGGCTCTGCTATGTGGGGATAAATGTGCTGGTTGCGCTCGTGAGACAGCTGATTAGTAGGCTACTCTTGTCATTGACCGGAAAACAGTTACAGGAATCACCAACCCGTCGATCTTGTAAGCATTTAAGTCGATCGAGTTTCCAAAATCAGAGAAAAAAGCCTATTGTGTGTAGTAAGTGGTGTCTATGGGAGGCGGAGGCGCGCACGCTGTTACAATCACGTCATTTTTGCCACACGCACCTTTGGGCTCATGTGGACGCGTCGAGTTTAAACAAGGCTTAACGCTTTAACCAGCTCAGCCACTAACAGCTCATATTAGCCAGCTAAACTTTTACTACCCTGTTAGAAAAAATGTATAACGTTAGTTGCATAGTTTCATGTGGTTCTTCTCCCTCGCTGTATTATGGGTTTGCTATGTGGGGAGAAATGTGCTGGTTACGTTCGTGAGACAATCAGCTGATTACTATTATATTATGTATTAAGACCCTTGATCCTTACCTAACTATGGCTTTGTAAACTTTATCCATGATGTGGTTTATAATGGACTGTGGTACAAAACCTTGTTTATGAAATCAGTCAGACGCCGGGGAGTGGAAGGGGGATCACACGGGATTCTTTATTGCTGTCGATTCAGTCTCTTTTTTAAAATGATAGGCCTTACGCATCTGTCAATCATCCCCGCATGCTACTTGTGGAATGAACCCAGCGCTATGATTGGTCGAACTCTTCTTTTGCTGTTGCTTGATTTGAGGACTGTGCGTGAACAGAGGTGTCACAAGTTTTTTTGCATAGTTTTGAGTGACAAATTGTACCTACATACTTTACATATGGTACTTTAAGGTCAAAATGAGTACCCGCTACGCAAAATGCATAAGGTTGGCATGGTCTGAGTTTTCAGACACCGGGCACCTCCGCCCGCAAAGTCGCATTTGAGCCAAACACTGATCGAATGTTCCTCGATTTTGCTACGGTAAACATTAGCTGTAAATTTATATAAAATTCTCTTCAAAACTGTCACAATTTTTAATGCCTGTAGGGAACAAATTTAATGCTTTTTAATGCCATTTAAGGCCTTTATTTTTGCAAAATCCATTTAAGGACTTTTAATGTAGTGCTGTAGTGCTGTCAGCGAAACGTTAGGCCTACCCACTTATTTAATAAAACTGCAATGCAACAAAAACGTAAGCCATGTGTTATATTTAATGCTGTTCACTGTGAGGTTTAATTAATAGTGTAATATAGTTAATAGTGCATTTTGTTTGGTATAATGTGAGGTATATCATTCGGTAATGTCGTTGTTCTATGTATGTTCTATGTATCTATTCCCCAGGGGGAATGCCATACTCTAGGTTTTTGTGAAATTCCGCCACTGGTTATAAGTGTTCTAAATTAATCTCAAATACAACCTTTTGTAACTTAATACCTTGGTCAACAAAGTAAAGACTAGAATGAGAACCACAAGGGCTAAGGATACCATTTGGGACAGGGACAATTCTTAACCATCATAAACGTTACCTTATAGTGCCAAACTCCTGTAGCGCTTCCACCAGGTCAGCTTCGGCAATGCCGTCAATAAGCCCCCGTATATGCACCACAAGCGAGGGCAAGGTCTTGTGCGGGTCACTGTAACCCTCCTGTACATACAAAGGAAAGAGCAAAGGGTTAAATTAAACAATAGGCCTAGTAGAAAACCGGAATCCTTGTGAATGCTTTAAGCAAATATATAAAATATTAATTCATTTGTTTCACTACGTTAGCCTCAAGGTAAAAATCAGTGCTGTAAGACTGTAACGTTAGTAATTAAGTAAGGTACAACATAATGAAATTGATCCAATTAAGTTATTAGCATCAGATTCAGAGTACAGATAACATGCTCTAACCAGGGTTAGTGTTTCGTGCAAAACTGAAATTCTACTGCTTTTGAATTTTCTCGTGAGCTTTCCGACATTTTCAATTCGGCTAAATGAAAAGCAGTCTGTTAACAAGCAGTGTGAATGGTTTATCAGAGGCGGATCCGACTGACCAGAACAATAAATGCGCATTGAGGAAAGCAATCCTAGCCAAACCACAGGGACCAATTAGTTATATATATATATATATATATATATATATATATATATATATATATATATATATATATATATCACCTTATATGTAATGCTTATATTGCACAAATGCATAGTTATTTCTCATAACTAAACAGACTAACAAACTGGTGTTAGCTACAAGCTAGCCTTTTAGCATCACGTATTGAAGGAAGAAAAAAATTGTTTCAAGAATGAAAAAATAAATATCTAGACAACAAGCCTAGAAAATGCAATAACATGAATTAAATGAAAGTACCGTGGCCATTCCGTCGCCGTCTGTTTTCTGTCTTTTTGTTGCTCTGCCTCCGTCACCGTAATAATGGCCAGCCGCAGCAGCCATGTTGTCTCAAATGAAAATGTTATAAAATGGAACACACAACTGCCGGAGCTACGGCAATCCGCAAGAGGAGGGGGAAACGCGAGAGGAAAAGGAATTTTGGGAATGGCGCTGCGCTTCAACTCTTATTAAGCTGCGGTGCAGTACTTTACCTAGACAACATTTTAAGGCTGCGTAGTCGCGTTCGAATGCGTCTGACGTTTATCAAAATCAGAAAGAGCTTTTTTCTCTGTAAATGAAGTTTCCCCTGTTGGGAAAGTTTACTTTCTACTTGAACTAGTTCAAAGTTCAGTTAACAAATTTTAAAATGAACTAGTTCAGTTCAAAGTTCATACTTTAAAATTTTGAACTGGTTCATATTTCTTTTTTTCCATATGTTGCTGCGAGCTATTATTTTTCAAATTGATTGCCACCACAGCCCATACAGAACCACAGAAGGCAATTATTTTATCGAAGGGCAAAGTTTGCACAGAAATGTAAGATTTTTTCCCATCCTCACCGACCTTGTCATAAAACTCGTTTAAATGATCATACGACGCCTCCTTGATGCTTTTTGTTTTGATTATGCAACGACCACAGACCATACGCCATAGACTGTAAAAACGGTTGGGACACTAGTGGCTGGTGTTGGTTTTCTGGTGTTGTTTTTCCGCTACATATTAAGGCCTGTTTACGGTGTGTTTTAGCCGGGTTTTCGCCTTGAAGGCTCTATAGAAATCTGGCACCCTATTGAACGAAGTTAAACTGAAAGTGCTGCCGTTCACAGACACCAGAATGAACGAGTTCACACTCACAGTAACATTCATCAGGCAGTAATACAGTAGCCTACGTTCAATTCACGTTCACCCAAAATATGAACGCGTTCATGAACTATCGTTCAATGAACGCGTTCAGGCACAACACTGGCTTCCAGTGCACACATAAATAAGACACATAATAACATTACAATAACAACATTTTATATACCAGCAGAATTTCAAAATTCTCAAACAACTTTGACACAGCAGGAAAAACTAATACCAAGCTAACTAAAGTAAAAAAGATCTAAAACAATTACTGAAGGCAAGTAAAGCATAAATAGCAGCAACTTACAAACAATAAGACAAATTAATAAAAGCCATTATGGTTGAAAATGTGCCATTTTTAATTTAAAACTAAAATATCCCTTGAAGACTAGAGTTGAATAAGTAATTTCATTGTGTATGGGAGTGTGAAGAGATCTTGAAATTCTGGAAGTTAGAGCAGACTATTATACATAAAATAATCAATGTTACTATTTCTCTTTTTTATATTATATACCCTAGTAATCTTAAATTGAGAGGAGAATATATATTTGTCTATGGCCTGGTTTCACACAGGGTTTAGATAAAGCCTTTATTCAATCAGGGCATTTAGGTAGCTTTTAAAGACGTGCCCTACAAAAAAAAAAAAATACTGGTGTGAATCCTTAGACGAAACAATGCTCTAACATATTTTACGATATCAGTGCAAGCTGCAGTTGCTTTTGATGAAAACTGCTCAAACAGGCATTTTAGTCTTGGACTACACTTAAGCCTTGTATGTAAAACGGGGGGGGGGGGGCGACAATGTAAATGTGTATTCTACAAGTTTATAGCACTTCTTTGGAAAAAGTAGGAGGCACCAATTATAGGGAGATGGCATTAAATGTCATTGGAGAAAATAGAATTAAAGGCAGGTAGAAGATGCTTGGAATCCCTTTATGATTTTCTTAGAAAAAGAAGATGGGGATATATATTTACGGGATATTATAAGATATGGAATAAAATTGTTGGATGAGTCTTGTACTAGGAGTCCTAATTTATTTATATTATCTGTATGTGAATATATGCAAGTGTTTATGTTATAACGTTGTCTTTGTTATGTTATCTAATAAGCAAATAAAATAATAAGTCTAAAGACACCTTAGGTCAGCAAAAAAAAAAATCCACTGAAACAGTAAGGTTTGTAAAGCTTTACTTTATTAAAAAGATTGTTGCCATTTTCAATGAAAAAAAAACCCTTCTACAACAAACGAATCACAGCGTACTTTTCAATTCATATAATACACTGACTAAATCACAACATAGCTCATTCACCACCTTAACCACAAATCACAGGACACTGGCTCAACACTGAAATTAAAACAATGGAGCTCTTAAAAAATGTTTAGAAGTAAAGGGGATTATGAAAAAGGGAAGGGGGAAAAAAATATATTCATGAGCTGCTTGAGATGATAGTGATGTTTTTACAAGGTGGAGGAGCTGTGTTACTGAACTGTGGGGAGGAAAAAAATAAAATAAAAGCTTTGTAGCTACAGTAGAACCAGAATTTAAATCATGGGGAAGATAAAATGTATTTTAGCCCTGAGGCAAAGGTGGGGAATAGGGGTGAAGCATCAGTATTCAGATCAGTCAGCACCCGGTGTTGGACTTCTCCTTGGGCTGGCAGACCTAGAATGACTAACACACACACACACACACAGTCAGCATCTACAGATTTTCGACCTTGATTGACAACTGAAATGTGCTAATGTGTAAATTTGCATTTACCCGTCTTTCTTGTGACTGACCGAACGAGACCGAGAGCGAGATCTGGACACACTACGTTCCCTCTGTCTGGAACCAGATCGTGAACGGGAGCGACTTTAAAAGAAACAAATGAGATTTAAACTGAGATGGCATGTACAACACGTATATCTTATTTTATACATATGAAACTGAATGAACAAATTAGCATGTGTAAATTGTGCATGCAGTACCTGTCTCTACGGACAGGCGTTCTGGATCTGGACCTCCGGACAGGGCTTTTTGACCTGCGTACAGGTGAACGCGAGCGCCGCACAGGGGTTCTGGATCGGGCAGGGGAGCCTGACCTAAAACAAAGTGGTGAAGTTCAAGAAAAATCAAAAGCCCAGAGATCAATGACAAAATTTAAGCCCCCCTGTGGTAAAACTCAAGCTTTTAATGTTGTTTATAGGTCTATGTGGTGTTTTTAATATGCATTAAGACAAACCATGAGCAAATTCACAAGCAAACCCCATTGCTGAGTATTTTCTCCTTGAGATAAAAAAAAAAAAAACATTTCGAAATCGCTGGTGTTTGTGACATCACAAACTACCTTGTAACCAATAACATCAACGTGTGATCTTCAGAGTGGACCTCTGAGCTGGGGTGTGTGAGGGGGTGGGGCTAATTTGCATATTCATAGAACAGCATATAATAAATGAGGCAAGGGTGTAGTTACATTCAAGCTATTTTAAAGCATGATGAATTTTTCTTCAAGGACATTTTTTTTTAAATGTCATTTTGGTGATCAACAGTGAGTTTTAAGGGATAAAATAAACTGACTTTCAGAAAATCAAAACGTCCCATGTAAAGATTGCTTCTTTAACAGTGCTGTGTCAAATCAATGTGTTAAGTAGACTCATTAAGAGTTGTTAGAAACAAGACTGTGAAAAGATACCAAAGCTCACCTGCTTCTGCGTTTTGAGTATGAAGGTGAACGGTATTTTCTGAGAAAGGGAGGGCATGAAATCAGACTGATGCATATTGACAAAAAATCAATAAATTCAAACAACTGGAACAGTGCGTGGCCTTACCTTTCATTACTACGGCTCCGAGAGCGGTAGCGGCGGCCTCGAGATCTGGACCGAGAGCGAGACGTTGATCTACAAGCAGCAAAAACAATATGAAAGTTTATTGACAACAGGCTCATGTAGAAAGGCAATAAAAATAGAACGTTTATTCATGTACCTGCTGCGTCGGCTTCGCCTCTTGCTGAAACGATAACAGTCATAGGCATAATGACCACTCTCCCCACACTGGTAACAGCGGTCGTTGGGGTCAAATTGCCTGCGGCTGGGACGGCCATAACGGGACTTTCTTGACATACCAGTAGACAGCTCAACTCTGACACGGGCTCCACAAAGCACCCTGGGATATTATACATCAGAAGGTTATTGGTTTCCCAATGTCAAATAAAGGTGTGTACATATGTGATCCAGCTGTTGGGACATCCCAGACTCCCCCCTGTTAGCCTTTTTATTTCTGAGCCATACATTTCACCTAGATGCAGATAAAGTTCAGACAGATTAAAAACAACTGAAAGCAGGTTACAATTAATCTGCATCTAGGAAAATGCCACAAAAGTTGGGGCCTTTGTGAGCGGAAAGAGAACAGTGAAACCGCCGACACTCACCCCTGCGGGTCTGAGCTCCCTGAAGAGGTCAGGGGGTTAAATGTGCTGCAGTAGCATCATGGCAAATGTAGGCAGGTAGAACTCAAGTTGACTCACTTTCCATCCATCCCCTTTACGGCATCCTCAGCATCTCTGGCATCCTCATACTCTACGAAGGCGAAACCTGGAGGGTTCCGGGCGACCCATACACTCCGCAATGGTCCGTAGTAACTGAAGGCCCGTTCCAGCTCACCTTTGGCTGCACCATTGCCAAGGTCACCTACATAGACCTTACAGTCAGTGGCACGAGAGGAACTTCGGGATGAGTAAGACATCTTGCACCTGTAGTATTGACGAAGTAAAGAAACTAATTGAAGCCTATTTGAGAGTAAACATTTAGGAACTTAATTTTAAACCGGCTAATGTTTGAACCAAAATACAAGTAATTGATTCCCCAAATTCACTGACACTCAAATTAATGTTTTCAACCAGGGGTTCATGGACCACTGGGTGTCTCTGATGGAACTCAAAGTCTGTGGAGACTATATAAAACACCACATTTATTACTATCAAATATTGAACTCATTATGTTAAAGGGACAGAACACCCACGACAATAATGCATTTACTCGCCTTCATACAGTTCCAAATCTGTATGACTTTCTTCTGCAGGACACAACCAATGTATTTTTTTTCTCCAAATACAACGAAGGTCAATGTCACCGAAACAGAAAGTCATACAAGTTTGGAATGACATTAGTAAATGACAATTTTCATTTTTGGGTTAATTTTTCCATTAAGCATGATGTGGTAGAGTAGCAGCGTGCCCAGGATGGTTTTAAATTGCTAAAAAACATTTTGTTACTACAAGTCTCTGGTTCTGTAAAGGTTGAAAACCTCTAGCTTTCTTTTAGTATAAAATACAGTGTCTAGTGTACATTGATCAACCAGTGCGCAGGTCTAGAATGTTGTAACTTGGAGCACTTGCACTGGTTAAAAACATAGCAACTCGCGGTCAGCTGCTCCCGTATCACGTGGACGTATCTAAATTCGTTAAAGCTGAAGATGTGAGTGCTACTGTTAGAGCTTTGTTGCTACACAATGTAAACGTATGAATTTCTCAAGGATTATGTTTTGGTTTCGTTTTCATTGGTCTGTAACACCAGTCACGTAACGAACTACGGCCATGATAGACCGCTCAATCATGTTTATCAACATGATGTTGGAATTAACAAGATTTAAACAGCCAAATCCAAAACAGCTAAAAGGATAAGAGCTTATAAGCATGATAAATTTGAGAACGTAGCAAGTGGTTTGATTGTTAGCCAATTAACGCCAATATTAAGTGCGCCAGAAACGAAGGCCGCTCTTTGTTTGGCACATTTTTTAAGTAAACGTTACACCTACCGAAACACAAAGATCCGCCACACTGGCAGCAACATTTAAACCACGATCTCTCGTACAAGATAAATAGTCGCATGTGAAAAGAAAGGCCTTTAAAATAATACCAAATAAACAACACCATCTGCAGCACGCGGACTTACTGTGTGACTCGACGTCCTCGGTTCCGTCGTGTGAGGGCGCGTGGACGCTTCTTCTTCCGGTTGATTAAAGGCGCTCAACCAAACCTTGGCCGACAGGGGAAACCAGCTAATGACTACAAGTACAAATTCGATACAAATCGAATTCATCTAACCGAATAAACAACGTGAGCATGTAACTTAAAACAGAGTCCTCACCAATTCTCTTATCTCATGCTCCTGACTCGCGCTCTGGGCCCGGAAGCGTCACCCGTCACCGGCTGAGTGCACGGCCTTGACGACTTCTCTTACTTCCAGCAAGGGGCGGTGTCTTTAATGCTTAAACATGATTGGCTCTCACTGATGTAACTCAAACCAAAGGCGCGTTTCCTACTGGTTTTTACTGGCGGGGATTTTCATTCATTCCAGTTATTTGAATCTTTTGAATATGTTCACTAAAACGATTCATTCATTCATTCAAGCGATCATTCTGCTCCAGTTGACTAGTATCTTAAGTCGTTGAATCTTTCACTCAACCGATTCGTTAAGAACACAGAATAGTTGATGTAACTAATAAATTATTTATAAGCAAATCTACCAAGAGTGCATCGTTAGGGTTGCCAAATTCAGCAAAGCAAAATATAGGCTAGCTCAATGTTTGTTTTTAATAGGCCAACAGTGTAAGGGACACTCAAAATAGTTTAAAGTTCATTTGCATACAGTACCACAAGATGTTTTCAGTAAAAAAAAATCCTGTTTTCAAATGCTGGACATGGTTTTAAATTAACATTCATAATTCTAACATGTCCTTTGTCTCATTGTTGTGATATATCGCCTCTTGGTCTGTATAGATTTTATAAGCAACCAAAGCATTTACAAGATTCGTCAAAGGAAGAAATTATTATTAATTAGGCCTAGTGTAATCTGTTGATGTTTAATGAATAAAATAACAGTAATTCCATTTTTCATTTCTGAAAGCAGCATGTTCCAGTTAGAATACAGAACACAATAAAACAACCATTTCAATTTATTAAGGATTTTACTTAAATTTAAATACTGAAAATATACATTTGAGTGAATTCATGAAGAGACATATAACATAGACTCGTTAGTGTTTGTAAATATATGAATGTGAATTGTGATTATTATTGTCACATACATTATTTCCTTGACCAACTTTGCAAGGTACCTCCCATAATGTATAACATCCTAAAGTGAAACTAGCAAAAGTTGTTCAGTTTCACTTGTTAAAGAGTTTCTTTTTTTTGTGATAATTTCTATGGAGAGTCATATGTGGCTTCTCTCTCAGAGAGAGGCCTAGCATCTCTTCACAGGTGCATCAATCACTGTCATAAGCCAGCATATAAATCACATCAAAGTTCTATCATAAAGTGCTACATATTGCAGTGTTAAACTCCTCCGTGTCTTTGAGGGTCTGGTGGTGTCAAAATACCTCTTATGTGCTTTGAAACCAAAGCCGAACAACAGTTAGAGATGCCCATGATAGCTGTGGAATCTTATCTTGCTCTCTCTCTCACTCACTCTCTTATTTTAGGTATGTTTGTTTATACAGAAAGTGCAAACCTATACCTACTTCATGTACATATTACCATGGAATAGACAGTACTTCGTACATCTCTCACAGTTTTCACAAAACTCAAAATTTAATCTGAATGCCATTAGTGTTAGTGTGTATGTGTGTTTATTGAGTCTGTATGTCTTCTCTGTCCTCAGAAGCCGGTGATGTGACAGTAGGCCTCTAGGCTGGAGAATGTGATGTAGAGAAGCCACAAACCGATGAACAACGCTGAAGTCAGAACCTTTAGCGTTTTGGGCCCACCTAGCTCTCCGCCCACCGATTTCCGCCGCCGTAACATCAGCACACCAATATTGATGAAGGCGAAGATGGTGAAGAGTGTAACAGAGAACGCAAGCGAGCCAGGGTCTACATAAAACACCTGACCTTTGACCTCCCAGTAAATGGCTGAAATGGACCAAGCCACGCCAATCCCAAGAAAAACATTAACGGCGTTGCTACCGGTTACATTTCCAACTGAAGCATCTGCGTACTGATCCTGTTGAGCAGCGACCTTGCTTGCAAATGTATCTAAAAAAGGAAGGAAGGGAGGTGAGAAAGGCCTGGTTGGTAATGTGTTTTTGACAACATTCACACAGCAACAAAATACAGTTGTCGATCCTTTTTTCATTTTTTTTATAAGGGGACCATGTACAATTTTTAACATACAGTCGTGCTCAGAATTAATGGTACCCCTGGTAAATATGATAAAAAATGTCTGGAAAAAATAAATCTGCATCATTTATCCTCTTGATCTTTCATTCAAAATATTGGCAAAAATCTAAACTTTCATTGAAGTAAAAGAATAGAAAGTGGGGGGGAAAATCACATTATGAAATAAATGTTTATCTCCAAAACACGTTGGCCACAATTATTGGTACCCTTTTATTAAATACTTTTTGCAATCTCCTTTTGCCAAGATAACAGCTCTGATTTTTGTCCTATGATGCCTGATGAGTTCGGAGAATACCTGACAAGAGATCAGAGACCATTCTTCATACAGAATCTCTCCAGATCCTTCAGATTCCCAGATCCATGTTGGTGCTTCTTCTCTTCAGTTCACTCCACTCATCAGGTCTGGGACGGTCATGGCAGAAGCTTCATTTTGTGCTACTTAACACATTTTTGTGTTGATTTTGATGTTTGTTTTGTATCGTTGTCCTGATGGAAGATCCAACCATGGCCCATTATAAGATTTCTAGCAGAGGCTGTCAGGTTTAGATTTTTTATCTGTTGGTATTTGATAGAATCCACGATGCCATGCATGCATCTGAACAAGAAGTCCAGGACCTCCAGCAGAAAAATATGACCACAACATTAAAGATGGTATATTAAATTGTACACATGGGGTACTTTTTATCCTTGTGTGCACCAAACTCATCTTGCATGTTTGCTGCCAAAAAGCTATTTTTTAGTTTCATCTGACCACAGAACCCTGTGCTGTTTGAAGGTCCAGTCATGTCTGACAACTGAATTTGCTGGGGTTTGTTTTTGGATGAGCAAGGAGGATTTTTCTTGAAAACCTCCCAAACAACATGTGGTGATGTAGGGGTTGTTCAATTTTTTTTAATAGGCTTTCTGAACCCAAGACTCAACTAATCTCGGCAATTCTCCATCTGTGATCTTTGGAGAGTCTTTGGCCACTCAAACTTTCATCCTCACCATGCATTAAGACAATATAGACACACGTCCACTTCCTGGCAGATTTGTAACATCTTTAGTTGATTGGAAGTGCTTAATTATTGCCCTGATGGTCAAAATGGGGATTTTCAATGCTTTAGCTATTTTCTTACAGCCACTTTCTATTTTGTGATGCTCAACAATCTTTTGATGCACATCAGAACTATATTCTTTGGTTTTACTCATTGTAATGGATGATTAAGGGAATTTGGCCTTTGTGTTTCCCCATATTTAAACTCTTGTAAAACAAGAAGTCATGGCTGGACAATTTCATGTTCCTAGTCACCCTGGTGTGCAAAAAAAAGGTAAATATGAATGGGAATATACTTAAGAGATATTTTACTCGTAAACAATTCTAGGGGTACCAATAATTGTGGCCAACTTGTTTTGGAGAAAAACATTTATTTCATAATGTGATTTCCCCTCCACTGTCAATTATTTTACTTAAATGAAAGGTTCGATTTTTGCCAATTTTTTGAATGAAATATCAAAAGGATAAACGATGCAGAATTATTTTTTACAGCCATTTTTCATCATATTTACCAGGGGTACCATTAATTCTGAGCACGACTGTATATGTTTCCATTTCATGCATTGTACCGGATTTAGCCAAAGGATAATTTTCATTTTAATATGGTTACGTTCACATCCAGTTCCGGTATTTACGGGACTGACAACTTCTCACAAAACATATGCTGTTTGAACGGAACTGGATTGGACAACTAGTTGTCTGTCATGTCATACTGTGTGAGAGAGACGCTCTCACTGCACAAATGCTTGTCTACCGTGTGTTGCGGGTTTTGGTGTGTGGTTTTACTTTCAGTAACTTACAGCGACGGAGATATGAGCTGTGTGTAATCTGAAGGCTCAGTTTTGTATTCTATGAGTGACTCTCCACCCAGATATAAAAGCTGCAGTCAGTTGATGAAGATTTGATGGATAACCTTGTGACTCGATTGGACTTGTCGTCTCAAAAGTGATAAAATTGCATGTTCATAAAGACAGTATTCGAGACGCTACTGAAAGTCGCTGTGTGAACGGGACATTTCAAGACTCACACCTGTAAGTAAAAGCGATTGTCAATCCCAACAACTGGCAGTGTGAACGTAGCCTTTGTTTCACACAGTCTACCATACATATTTACCTGGTATGGAGGTTCCTAAGGCGACGAACACTACAGCAGTGACAGTGTCACGGAGGCCCACTGTGCATCCGAAATGAGATGCCAAATCTCCTATGACAGCAGTTAGCATCCCAATGACCAGAATGCACACAATGAAGCAGGTCCAGCCGTTCCCGTACTCTGTAGGTGGAACAAACGCAAACAGAATCTTCCAGAACACTGTAACCGCGTGCATGAAATAATCACAGCACGAAGGCTGCTGAGGCTCCCCTCCTTCCTCATCACCTTCTCCTGAGAAAAAGAAAAAGGTAGAAATAAAACATTATCATCACCTGAAAGAATCTCTTGTGAGTTTTTGTACACACAAACACAGCATAATTAATTTCATATACAAACATACAAATGATTTGATTTTACCTGCACTGACTGTTACAGCCTCAATGAACTGTTCCCTCCAGGAGTGTGTGCCAATTACTTCGGCAAGATTGGTATCCTTCAAAAGGCGGTCTACTGTATTCTAAACACATATGCACACCATAGTAGAGGTTAGTGATTGAGAAATATATCCGTTAGACAGCAATAAATCAGACTTCATCAGGTGCTCTGTATAAGTCATTACACTTTCTTTTAAATTCCTGTTTGTAATATTGACTGTATTCCTGATTCATTTGCACAAAAGGACTGTTTTTGTGTAACGGAGAACAGCAAGTAAAGAGCTGTGCAGGTAAACCCCACGCCCCTGCCCTCAATAGGCAGGGCCGTTCCCCCTCCCCTCCCCTCCCCTCCCCTCCTCTCCCTGCCCTCAATAGGCAGGGCCGTTCCCCCTCCCCTCCCCTCCCCTCCTCTCCCCTCCCCTCCTCCTCTCTTTACTAGCTGGCCTCCTTTATACTTGCTCAGCCAAATTAACATTTTGTTTAATTGATAAATCATTTGGTAGGTTGTGTATAAAGCTTTAGTTTTAATCAAGTTTTAAAGCTTTCAATTAGCAAACATACAGAATAAAACAGAAAGAGTTGAGATGAGAAAAATGAAATTTAATTGCATCACAATCTCCATGCATTTAGGTGGGATTAATTCAGTCAGAGAGTGTTTAAAGGTTGAAATTAAGGGCAATCCCAACACACACTTCACACTGAGGCAAGTGGTCTACTACCGCATCTAAAACTCCATTAGGGGCCATTCCCTGTCGGACCTATATGAGAGGGAAGGAATCACAGCTTATGCAGTTTCTGCCTGCATGTGACAGACTTAATAGGGATATAGAGAAATAGGACACTGATTGGGCACATTTCATGTGTTTGTTAATGTATGCATGCATATGATGTATACCTTGAAAGCCATGCTCTCCTCTATAATGACCTCTAGCCTGCTGTGTTCTCCCAGAATGGGCTTCCCCTTTTCTGCTATACGCCTGGCATCCTCCAATTCTGGACCAGGAGTGGCTGGGGAAAATGAGCAGGAAAGCAAAGGATAAATACTAAATGCTAAGATGTGAGGTGTAACAATTATTTATGTGTAGTCTTACAAAATTGCATATACACTGAATAATATATGTACAAAGAGTTTGAAAAATCATCTTACCCTGATTCAACAGCAAATCTACTTGCAGCATGCGAGTAGAGAATTAATTAATGAATGAATCATTGACTGAGTGATTGATTAATTAAATGAGTGATTGATTCATTCATTGTTTGAATCAATCAATAAATCCTCCAATCAATCAATCTACACTACCGTTCTACACTCGTTTTGTTGTTTTTCAAAGTAGTCTCTTATCCTCACTAAGGCTGCATTTATTTGATAAAAAATACAGTAAAAACATTTTTATTTGCACACATCACACACACATACACATACACACACACACACAAGCGTGAGGCTGAAGTATGTGCGTAGATGAGTTGGATCTAGTTACTATGAGTGACGCATATCTAGTTTGTCCCCCTGTTGTGCTGTTGTTAATGATCTGAAACTGGACACTGGTCATAGAAATGTGTGTGTGTGGTGAGTAGGAGGCTATTGAAGCTATTAGCAAGCATTCAGAGAAATCTCCCACAATAAGAAAATATGAAAAAAACTATAACATATGTGATGATTAACAAGAATAAGTACACACACAGACCTGAGATACCTCTCTTGAGCCAATTGGGTTCTTCAAGTACAATGTAGAAATTTTCTCGCTTCTCATATTCCTGCATGTTAATGATGCGCACCTGTAGTGTCTTACTGTGGATACACGCACACAAAGAGCAAAGGTCAAATAATCATTTCCTCTTGGTTTTACCTCTGAAACATTAAAGGAGACCTCAGCATTTAAATCACATCAGAGTTGGGCCTACATGAATACTTTAACACACAGTGCATAAATAATTAACCCACACACAGATGAACTGAGACAGGCTTTTGGTTGTGTACATGCGCTCCTCTCCACAAACCACTGCTTCATTGAGGGTTTAAGATTTATCAAATTTGTTTTAACAAAAAAAGGTACATTTATTCAGTGTATGTATGCGGCATGATTTTGGTCTTTGCCATGTACTCGCTGAAGCTTCACTTTACAGACAGCACAGATTTCAACTTCACATGCACAGGAATGAAGTAATAAAATCCTGTCAAAAGTGGATTCTAATTGCCAGAAAAAAATGTGAATGTGAATTTGAACCACAGTGTTCATCAAAATACTTGTACTTTCAAAATACAACCTATCATAAATGCTCCACTTTAAGCATATAACATTATATAATATTATAATAATAATAATTATTATATTTATATATTTATAATATAATTATTTAAATTATATTTATTTGTAATATAATGTTATAAAAATATATTTAATTATAATATCGCTACAAGTACTGAAGATCTATATGAGATCTATATATAGAGATCCATGGATATGCTGTATGGAATCACCTTGTGTCAACCTTAAACCTTCTAGCCCAGGATAAGTCCGTAAAAATTATTTTTGACCAAAAAAAAAAAAAACATTTGCTGCTCAGAATCCAGTGTAATTAGTTACATTAGTGAAACAGATTCAGTCTGGAGGCACACACAGGACACTAGAGAACATCATTTCAGAGTCTAGGTACTAGGTAGGAATTATAGACTAAACAGCATTACATGTTAGTACTGGGGAGGAAGAGACCTCTAGTGGCTCAAATGAGAAGTGAGGGCATAGTGACAAATAATAGAGGTTGTTTGTATGCCAATGGCGATGTAATACAAGGTTTAATATCAGTGCAAAGGAAATGGATATGATATATAAATTGACATACACTACTGTTCAAAAGTAAGATTTTTAAAATAAATTAAATATATATATTCAGCAAGGATACATTAAATTGATCAAAAAGTGACAGTAAATACTTTTACTTGGTTCAAAAAAATTATATTTCAAACAAATTCTGTTCTTGTGAAAAGTACATTAAAGTAGTAAAGTGCATTAATGGGCTGTAATGGTCCACAATTGTCCATAATTAGATATTTTTAAGTGCTACTGCCAGACTGCTAATTGAGATACTTTCCCAAAATACTTCACCATCAATATAACACGTACATTAAACCACACTACAATTACCACATTTTTTTTACATAAATTCAAATTTTGGGGTTTTCAGGGTTTTGTGTGCATGTGCGAAGTAAATACCCAATCGTGTAGGTAAAGTTAAAATAACAAGATATTTGAATTTAAAACCTTAATGTGGACATTTACCTAGTCTGCTCATTGGTAAACTGCAGCTCTCCTTGTGTGTGCTCATAGTCAACACCCTGTCGAGCAGAACCGTCCTCTGTGTGATACAGAATTGTTACGGTCCCACGCATACCCGATGTCCGGTTCACAGGCACCTCCACCACACCTGAACATTCACCCACGCAGAGCTTCTTCTGACCAAATGCAAAGACTCCCGCATGGTCATCGTCCAGAATGGTTACTGTGGTTACGAGGGGTTCAACCAGTCGGGCACTGTCAGTGTTGGTCCCACCCTCTCCCTCTCGCAGGTTTGAGAGACGCACAAAGAAGTGTTCGTCTTCTTCAAACACATCATCATCAATAATGCCCACCTATAAAAAGCACACATGCATCTTAAGACAACTCTCATATTCAACTCGAATACATACACTACTGTTCAATAGTTTGGGGTCAATACGAATTTTTAAATGTTTTTGAAAAAAATAAATACTGTAAAAACATAATATTGTGGGATATTATTAAAATTTTAAATAAACATTTTCTATATGAATATATCTTAAAATAGGAATATATTCCAGTCTTCAGTGTCATATGATCCTTCAAAAATCATTCTGATTTGATAATATGCTGCTCAGCAAACATTTCCTATTATTATCATTTTTATGCTTAATATTACATACATATCCAAAATTACAGATGAAAAAAAAATCGTATGTGTTTTCACTTGCTATTTGAATCATTCACATCATTCAACTGATTTTTTTTATTTTTATTGAATCACTTACAAAACAATGATTCTTTTTTTGTTCATGGATCAGACATCACCACTTTCTCACCTTTATTTCCTTGCGTGTCTCTCCGGGCTGAAATACGATCGTTCCCTCACAATACTCATAATCTGCCCCAGAACTGGCTGACCCATTCTCTGTCCTGTAATCGACGTGGAAGGTTCTGGTGCCAGTTCCCCCCTGTAAACAGACCCATAGACTCACGTTCCCGCAGTTCTCACTGCACTGATACTGTGCCTGCTCAAAAGCTATGTGAGAACAGGTGGCCAGGTCACACTCAGTCAAATCTCCAGCGACTCTCTTTGCCTGTTCGGCTGCGGCATGTTTCTTCAGTACGTTCCCAGCACCAATCATCATGCGTGTTGCCTGTACACGGTAAAAGGCCCGGCTCTTATGCTGTTTCTGCATGGTGGCATAGTTGGCCATCTCAATCAGCTGATCCAGGTCTTTGTCCGGATGCTTCTCTCTCAGTTCCTTCAGCATACGGATCACCTACAACCATAGACAGTCTCAGTAACATACAATAATCTTTCATTTCAATGTCCAACATCTTTGTATGCAAGGGATGATATTCAGTTGATCAATATCGTAAAAAGCTCTGGTAGGGCAATCAGTGGCCAGTTGCATAAACTGCTTAGACTAGTCTCAAAAGTTAGTCATCTAATTTTCTCATACCTTTTTAAAGTCAGTTACCTAAAAAGGTATATTGGTATAATTTGACTTGTAAAAGTAAGACTGTTTATCCTCTAGTTAACTGTTAGTTGGTCAAACTTGGTAAGACAGTCTTAACATAGTGGCTATTTTTATGCAACTGGCCCCAGGTCTTGTATCACCCTGTTTATTTTGAGATAATGACTGACTGACTGTGCATATATGGCTACTTAAAAAAAAAAAAGGACATGAAATATTCATTTGAGTTTAAAATATGTGAGATAATCACATATGTTATTATTGTTTAAAAATAGAGATCAGTAAGAATTTTTGTATTATTCTCTTATGCTCACCGAGGTAGCATGTTTTTAAGTACAAAATACAGTAAAACAGCAATATTGTGAAATACTATTTAATTTTAAAATAATTGTTTTCTAATTTACTATATTTACTTCTGTGACGGCATATCAAATTTTTCAGCATCATTACTTGTCTTCAGTGTCACATGATCCTTCAGAAATCATTTTAATATGCTGATTTGCTGCTCAATAAGCATTTCAATGTTGTTTAGTATTTTTGTGGAAACTGTTATACACTTTTTTCAGGATTCATTGATAAATAGAAAGTTAAAAAAAGAGACAAATATTAGAAAAATCTAATATTTAAAAATAAAATTAAATATTTTATTTGAAATGGAAATATTTTGTAGCATTATAAATGTGTTTACTATTATATTTAGATTTTTTATTTGTCAATTTATTGAGTTCAATTTAATGTGTCCTTGCTGACAGTATTTATTTATTTCGGAAAAAACTAATCTTACAGACCAAAGTTTTGAAAAGATGTGTATGTGAGGATATATACAAATATATATATATATATATATATATATATATATATACACAAATTTTCAATCAATATACAAAGATATTTGACCATAGAATCTGTTTTATTTTGCCCTCTCACCTCCTCTCTCTCCTGTTCAGGTTCTTTGGTTTTCTCCATATTGATGCTGGTGGTGCTGTTTTGATATTTGTCTGCCATGATGGCATCAATGCCTCTGGGTGCTAGCTCACCCTCCATCTCCACAATGATACCATGACGTTTATCAGCACGGTATCGTTTGTGCAAATACTTGTAAAAGAGCAGGCGCCGGTCAGCGATCCACGCCATTAAGACACACACAGGGAAGAAGAACAGAGTGACCAGAGCCTCCCAGACCTCTCTCACACACACACACACACACACACACACACACACACACACACACACACACACACACACACACACACACACACACACACACACACACACACACACACACACACACACACACACACACAAAGTTAATAAAATTAGCCACAAAATTTACATCCACATATAAATATTAACATCCACATTATGCAAACATGTTCTGCTTACAAAAACACACACCTGTACAACGCCAGGGCTTATGACTGCCAGGATGAGGTAGAGCCAGATGTAGGCAAAAATGCTCCAGGTTGCAGTAATGAAGAAGACTCTGAGGTGTTTAATCTTCCTCACCTCTCCATCAGGTATAACCCACACACACACTCCGATTATCACGAACATGTTAAATGCGGCACTGCCCACTATAGTGCCAGGACCCAGTTCTCCTGACTCAAAACCATGTCCACACACCTGTTACACACATACAAAGCAGAGAACAATACTACCAATACTAATACTTTACTTTCCAAAGCAATTAGTAATGCACAATTTAGGGACTTTTTAAGACTATATTTTTTTTCTATCAATGACAGTTGAATGTCATAGGCCGATGTAGGTTAGTATGATTTCTACTACCCTACAGGTCTCCTACAGCTTCATTTCTTCAGGTTTTAGGAGAGACCGAATTCTCGTACAAATTAGTCATTTCTGGAAAATAATTTCTTAATATTCCTGAATAATTTCTAGAGAAGTAAAAATGAGCCATGTCTGACAATAGAAATATTTTACTGATGTCACTGTGTTAAACCACACGGAGTTAAATGATACTGTATGTCTGGACATGGATGAATAGCGGCTGAAGTCATCACTTTAAACTGATGAGGTGTGTGTGTCAGTCGTTTAATAATTTAAAAAAAACCTAGGCCTTCACTTTTCTTGTGATAAACCACTAAGCAATACGAGTTGCTGGTTTGTTTTGAAGTTGTGTGCGTACCTCTATTACAGAAAGCAGGATCTCGGGGGCTGATGAACCCAAAGCCATGAGTGTGAGGTTAGAGACAGTTTCATTCCAGATTCTTACAGTCATTACTGTTTTCTCTCCATTAGCACCTGTCACAGTCACCTCCTTCGCCTTGGGAGAACAGACACATTAATTTTATAAAAACAACATCATATGGGTGGGCTGAATGACCAAAATCTTATAGTCAATTTTAAAACAATAAAAGTATATCACAATGTAGTAAATAGTTTGTATTTAGTAACCATGTAGTATTGCCTATTTTGGATAGTCAAGTGAGTTTATTGAGTGAGTCTATTTTTGACTATTTCTTCTTTCTGTTGTGAAGTAGATTGACAAACACTACAACAGTAAGGACTTATATTAGGACCATATATTAAATCACCTAGTTTTTCCTCTTCTTGAAAGCAGTTCTGCTCACTAATGTCTTTGTCAATATATCTACCGTGTAATAAAAGAATATCAAATTCTCTGCTGCTTTATACACACCGTCATACCATACCATCATATTGTCATACTGGCCAGCATAAGAGACTTCTTATATCTAAATATATATATAAGAAGAAAACATCTTATATCTATATATATTCTTATCTGTCTCTCGTTCTCTCTCTCTCTCTCTCTCTCTCTCTCTCTCTCTCTCTCTCTCTCTCTCTCTCTCTCTAATGTATATACAGTATATATATATATATATATATATATATATATATATATATATAATACTTATTGTTGTTTTCTGTTGTTTTTTGTCACACCTGTGAAGTGATGGTCTCGATGGCAGACATGAAACGATCAGCAATGATAGACACACCCAGGAACATGTAGAGAAGACATAAAAAGTAGATCACTGCTCTTATTGCCTGCATTGCCAGTGAAGGGTTTTGTGGCAGCCACACAGGAAGTAGAATCCCTGGATGACATTTGACTTTATCAGAACAGGATCTTTTGGGGCCATCTGCACTACTGTTGCTGTTCCCATGAGCACTGCCACCCAAACACACCTGTGGAGAGAGGAGGAGAAGGAGGAGAAGGTGGAGGAGTAGAGGAGGAGCCATGACCACATATGGCGAACAGAAAGGCTTTCTTGAGGTTGGGAAATTGAAAGGGAGAGAAAAAGAGAGTGCAGATTATTCATACAAAGCATGATCAATCAAACATGATAGATTTTTATTATATAATGCAACAATGTACACAGTATGATTTACACAGAAATTCTGCTTGTGTTTTAAGAATGAGGACCAATCTTTATATGTGGATGCAGTACATGCTTGTGAAGAACAGTGAATGTGTGTGAAGCCATCTCAGTCCTAATCTAAACCACAGGATTTATCAACGGTTCATTAATCATGCCTGGCCCACACTGGACACAGGCAGTCCAACCTGATGGATCCATGAGACTTAAAGGAACACTCCACCTTTTTTTGGAAATAGGCTCATTTTCCAACTCCCCTAGAGTTAAACAATTGAGTTTTACCGTTTTCGAATCCATTCAGCCGATCGCCGAGTCTGACGGTAGTACTTTTAGCATAGCGTAGCATAGGAGCCATTCCACCGAAAGGGTGACATTTCTGTCCCCAGGACATTATATGTATAAAATTGCATGAACATTAACTCTAAAATACATTTTATTATTAAGCAAAATGTCCTGCACATTAAGCTAACTACAAATTTAAAATGTATGATTAAAAACATTAATAAAAACTACATAGAACACTAAAGAATTGCATTTTCTGCATGTCCCCACTCTCTATCTCTAAACTTTACCATGAAATATAGGGCCTAATAATTAAAATCCTTCAGAAATTGGATTTTTTTTGCATTGTTGTGTGACTTTATATCCAATCTGCTTTAAAATGAAAAAACAAAAAAACATTTGATCTAATATTTTAGATAAAATACACATTTTAGTCAGTCCTGTTATCCTATTACATCCCCTCTCTGAAAAACTTGTAATATTCCACAAGACACATTTTCAACAGGAAGTTGCATAATCTGGATCTTCGGAAGGCAATGGGAAGACCATAAGTAAGTCTTCTGATATTAATTTCTGTATATTTGATGAAATTGTAACTATGACTGACAAGGTCAATCTCAACATACTGTCCTGTCACCTAAACTTTTTCTTAGATTTTATTTTTTATTAAAATACACATTGCCTTAATAGTGATTTTTTTTGTCACAAATATCAATTATTTGAACATATAACCAATAATTTCTTTAAAATAAACACTTTCTTGTGGGGAAAACAAAGGAATTAATTGACATGCTTTTAAACTTGCTTTTTAAATGGCACATGATTTTCGGCAACAGGACTGAGAAAACATGCGTCCATCTTCTGCTTAAACCTTGTAAAAACATAAATGAAGTTGCCTGAGATTGACCAATACACATTTTGAATAGCTAAATATGTGTAGTATTAGATTCAATGTTGAAAAAAATGATGTCTGTTTGCACTTCTGAGTTCGTTTTCTGGTTTGTTTCTCGTTTTGGACTGTCTCTGTATGGATTTTGACCTTTTGCCTGGCTGTGTATGATTACGGATTACCCCATTAAAACTGCACTTGGATCTACCTGTTTGTGTGCGACTCGTGACACAAATCAGCATATCAGAATGATTTCTGAACGAACATATGACACTGAAGACTGGAGTAATTAAGCTGAAAATACAGCTTTGCCATTACAGAAATAAAGGACATTTTTAAATGTCAAAAACATGCAGCCTTGGGGAGCAGAAAATTCTTTTAAAAAATCTAAAGAAACCCTATATTTTTGAATGGTGCATAATACAGAAAAATATATAAACTCTAATATATGTAATAAAAATAGACTTGAAGTACTACACCATGGTACAACAGTATTACTCGTGCTTTTGAGAGAAACTCGTAACCTAGCACAAATGGAAAAAAACTAATTTAGAGGTCTTTAGAATCAAATGGGAAGACAGCATGTCCCGCTATAAAAGGGCCGAGCATCTCCACAAACTCTTTGAAAATAACCAAAACAAGTTTTTTTATTTAGTACAGTAGCTAGTTTAACAAATAAATATGTGTCACCTGAACTGAATATTCAAAGTTTAGTAGTAAGGACTTTATGAATTTCTTCACTGAGAAAGCATCAGAAATACAATAGTAAATGTACAATCTTTGACAGCTTTTTAGGATTTAGCTTCAATTATCATCCCTCAAGAACAATTTTAGTGCTTTACAACTACGACAGGAAGAGCTACCTCTTCTCAATAAATATTCACTCGTCTTTATCTCTAGGTACCAAGACCATTCAAGCTGGCAACTACTAACCCTCTTATTAAGAAACAACAACTAGATCCAAACGAATTGGCAAATTACAGACCCATTTCAAATTTTCCAATTATGTCTAAAATACTAGAAAAAGCTGTCCACTCAATTGTGCTCCTTCCTGCAAAAAGAAAAAAAGAAAAGGAAAAAGATATATATGAAAAATGTAGGCCCCATCATAGCACAGAAACTTACTTCTTCTGACCAAGTCTGTATCTCAAGTTTTACTTGATCTTAGTGGTGCGCTCGACACTATAGATCACTTTAGAATTCGATTACAAAATTAGATCATACCATAATCATTTTGTTTATTTAAAAAGGGGATTATCAAGGTTAATGTAACCAAAAGGTGAAAAGAAATGCTAAAGTTATTAAAGAACATTGTAAAAGTTATTAAAGGACATAACTTTTTATGACCAACGAGAGCTCTTCCTCATCCTGCGAATGTCGGCGTGCATGCATAACAACAGGAGAGAGAGCCGAGCATGACGGAGGAAAGACTAAGTTAAAGAAATTCTCTGAAAAGTGTACATAAAATAGTAGTTAAACGTGTTCAATTTCATTTATTTCAGACCTTCCAGTATCTGAAAAAGCCAATTGAATATTGTTGAATTACATTTTCTCGGTGAGTCAGCATAATATAATCTATGGTAACAATTTTTTAATAAAAACTGCATAGTAAAAGATTGCATCAATAATGGTCATTTAGTTGCAGTAAACAGTGTTTATTCCCTTTTTCATGTTGTATTTCGGATAATTTAAAAGAGGGTTATACATGAGGTCATAGAGAACAGAGGGGTTATTCCTTTTTCATTGCAGTTCACTGACGCCATTGTGCCTGTGTAAACGTGAAATATTTCTGGTCCTGCGGTATTTAATTTAGAAATCCCAACTTATATAATTGCTTTAATAAAATAATTGTTTATGCCTAAATAAATACAATCATATTAGCTAAGAACTGTACATTTTTGATATATGGGCAATACTTTGAGACAGTCACCTCTGATTACAGATCACTCTAAACTGTAATGTCGAAACATGCATTTTTCTGAAAAGCTGCTTTGAAGTAATATGTATTATGAAAAGCGCTATACAAATAAATGTGAATTTAATTGAAAGTGAATTTAAATAAATGGAGCCTTGGTGAGCATAAGAGACTACTTTCACATTTTAAAACATTTTACAGACCCCCACACTTTTGAAAGGCAGTTGTTCAAAAGATGTAAAAAGACGAGACCAATTACTATTTAGTATGCAAATATTACAACAGCAGCCTCATTGTTGGTTATTTTAGTGCAAGAGATTTTATTAGTGCATTTTATTTTATTACTTTAATTTTAAGACAGAATACAAGAAATGTCAATAGAGTGCTGCCATGCACCAAAAGCTCTGACAAAACACATCCATTTATAGATTTTTAATCTTAATTTCTCTCCTTCTCCTTCTTATTTTCCAGATTGTTTCTCTGACCGTCACCTGTGTGGTAGAGATTGAGAGTGTCGTGATGGATTGAGCCGTGTGTTCATATTTCACTTTCTAATCTGCGCTATGGTTACCTGGACATCAGCTTTGCTGTGTTACTCTACACCACTGTCCAAAAATAACCTGCCTATCACACATGCCCCTACAACACACACATACTCATATGTACATGTGTATGAAAGTGTCTTGTATGTTATAGATGTTGGGTGACAGTGTGTGTTTGTTTGTGTGTATCTGAATAAGTGAGTATGTGTTACTCTCATAGAGTTATGTGTGTGTATGTTTGTGTGCAGGTATGTGCGTGTGCCTGAAACTGAAATATCTCCGATTACCATGATGACACTGTTTCAGTCTGTCAGTGCCGCTGATAAGTGATTGGCCGGATTGGTTTACACACAGAGCTCTGACAGCTTAATAGGAGTTAGCACCTTTTAGTGGTTAAGATTACCACCACCAGAGAGAGAAAGTGACAGAGGGAGATAGAGGGAGAAAGGCAGAGGATCCGTTCTTGGAAACGTGAGAGTGACAAAGAAAAATGAAGGTTAGGTAAAAAGAGAAAGAAGAAAAACATCAACATTTTTAGGAAATGTCTCATTTTCAGCTGATTTGCTAAAATACACATTTATTTTATGAACTAATTAAAAGTTATAATTAAAAAAAGACATATTGTAACATTTACACTACTCTTATTTGACCCAAAACTTTAAGGTAAAACAAACCATTTATTTAACTTATTATTAAAAAAGCATCCATCTGATTTTTAATATAAATTCCATGAATTAATTTTAAATTCAACAGCCACAATGTTTGTTCCAGCTCACTGACAACTACTACTAAGCTGTTGCCCTGTGGAATGAGAGGCATTTATGAGAGCGAGTGTGCTTTAACTCTCTCTCTCTCTCTCTCTCTCTCTCTCTCTCTCTCTCTCTCTCTCTCTCTCTCTCTCTCCTCTCTCTCTCTCTCCTCTCTCTCTCTCTCTCTCTCTCTCTCTCTCTCTCTCTCTCATGATTATGCACCTATATTAAGATTTAACACCTTCTCTCTCTCAGTATTTGCCATCCAATACTGATTACACACACTCACACAGACTTGACTACATAATAGTGGATGGACAATGTGCAACAATTGACCTGGACCTGAACACTCACAGAATGCACAATATACCAAATAGCTTGGCATAGTATCAACCTGTGTAAAATAACAGCAATGCTCTCGTTTATGAACACTTACACAAACAAAATAAATAAAAAAAACACAACTAATAAACTAATAATATTAAATAATAATACATAATCATAAAATAATAATTAAATGTATGCACTGATACTTTTTTATTTCTGAGATATTCTTGGCCATTGATCAAAGGTATTGTAGAAGTCTGTCACTATTCTAATTATATCTAATGTTATAGTTATTACTGAACCTTTATTCAGTCACAGAATTCTCATCAATTAATCACAATGACACTTAACCATAGCCAATAAACTTCACTTGAAGCTGTCCATGTGTGACCCACAAACAAAACACCATTTAAGTCAGTCTTTTAAAAGTGAGTCCTAGCACACAGTGTTCCAGCTGTCTTCAAGGAGCACTTGCCAATGACACACACACACACACACACACACACACACACACACACACACACACACACACACACACACACACACACACACACACACACACACACACACACACAGAGAGAGAGAGAGAGAGAGATCTCCTTTCAGTATCTATACACAATAATCTCAGTACCTTCCCCCTCTCTCTCTTCTGCTCTCTCTCTACTCACCAGAACAAACACACCAAAATATCAGCATCTTATGGTCATCTGTAACTGTCATTAAACACACTAAAACCAATATGGTCAAGCTTTATATTAATGACATAATTTTTACATAAAAAATATTGTTAGGTACAATGTACTTATTATGTTCATGTTGTATTGCAAAACACTTTTGATGCTAATGAGGTGGGATTCAGGTAAGGGAAAGGTTTGTGGTATGGTTAGGTTTAAGGGTGGGTTAAGGGGTAAGAGAAGGGTCAACAGTGTATGCACAACAAACTTCCATATTATGTAAAACAGGTCGCATCGCTTCCCGTTCAGGTCTTTTGTATGTGCTTTCTTAAATATAGAGCCGTTTTACTCATGATAACTTCAAAGAAGCGAGCAAAGATGCATATCCGATGTCCATTGCATATGCAGTTTGATATCTAATTTTTTTTTAATTTTATTCTCACTAACATTGAGATATTTAAATCGAATAAAGGTTAGCGGATTTACCTTAAAAGTCCATAGATATTGGCATCAGTACTGCTGTTAACACTCTCATGGACAAGCGGATACAATGAGACCAGTTTGTTCATGTGACGTTCGGCATAAAGCCTATTATAGATGTAAGTAATTACAGAAATTAATTACAGCTATAATTACATGCAGTTTTTAAATACAAGTACAATGCAAAAACATACATTTATTTATTTCAATGTCAGTATATAGTAAAGACACTTAATATAAAGTGAGACCATTTTTTATATAAAG
Organism: Meda fulgida; assembly: GCA_030578275.1. NCBI lineage: Eukaryota > Metazoa > Chordata > Actinopteri > Cypriniformes > Leuciscidae > Meda > Meda fulgida. The sequence goes on from CM060620.1 coordinate 26,638,158, forward strand.
AAAAAAAATTCTTATTTATATTATATCTAATGTTAAATATGACATCAGCTTGTTACATGGTCTTTAGAGATGAAGTTAATTTTCTTGATATTAAAATAACAAAGATTTTTTAACAACCCTATTTTATAAAAATGGCTGCTCTTGGGTCTGTCCTGGTATTTTAAACACAAGCGGACATAGTCACGAGTACACACTCACCAGGACACATGCACAAAGAGGGTGCAAATGACTGGCACACTAACATGAACGCTTGGATTGAGAAACTCTACTCTTGCTTTCATGGTCTCCATCCATGCATTAAATAATTAACCTATTGCAGATCGATCTAAGATCAGGTGGTTAACTAATGACAGGTTTAAAACAAAGTGTTTGGAACGGAGACTTGTGTGATCCTTTGACCGGGAATCACATGATTAACCTGTTAAAGTTTTGCATATTACATGCTCCCTTATAAGTGGAATGTACAATACAGAGACAAACGGATCAGCTCACAGACCTAAAATAAGACAAAGGCGAAGCAGATCGATAGATAGACATGTGCATGTGAGAGAGGCATACGTGCTCACACATACATAGAGAGACAAATAAACCAGACTGAATGTGTACACACATACATACAGACTCATCAGACTGCAGCAGGAAGGCTGAGAGCTCAGGTCTTGTGGTGTGTGTTACGGTGGCCCCTCATCCTGGCCAGCGTTACTCTAGAAGGATCCGCAGTCTCAACTTCACCCGCCACTCATCACGACACTGCCGTTATGCAATATTTAGCACAGCACACACACCAGGTACACATTCATTCTGAGACAAATGCTGTCTAAATCACATTTTGTCTGTCTGACACACATTAACAAACTTCTGCGAGTCTGGGTTACTAAATCATTCAAAATATTTGTGGTGGGATGACACTTTTTTAGTGAATGTTGCCCACGGTTTCAGGCAGAGATTCATGTGCACCGTACAGGTATGTTGTTGAGTTTACTTAGATGACCGACGCAAATTCCTCCCAAATTCTTCAAGGAAATACAGAATATGTAAATGCATTTGAGGCAGCTCAAGTCAAAACAATCTCAAATGACTTTCGAGTGCCTCATTGGGGGAAGTATTTTTAGGTGGGTCGACTCAGGTAACCTCAAGAGGCAGATTCAGGTAGAGCTCTGTGTGAGAGCCAAAGCAATGGCAAGACTTCAGCAGCAGCTGCAGAGCTTCAGCTCTGAACCTGCAGTTTCATTATCAACCCACACAGAAAAAGAGCAACTGGAAGTCAAGAGTGAGTCTGTGTAAGAAGCTGTGGTAGAAGCACACCAAAAAATGTAACTGAGTAAACAACGACCTGCATGTCACATACACATAAAATTAATTCATCAGAAAGATGAAATGTAAAGTACAGACACAATACCATTCAAATGTTTGAAGTCTGAAATTGAATACTTTCATTCAACAAGTATGCATTAAAAAGTGACCGTTTTGGTTAAAAAAAACTCTTTCAAATAAATGCTGTTATTTTGACCTTTCTATTCTAATGAAAAAAAATCCTGAAATCCTTCCACAAAAATATTAAAAAGTTATTTTAAATTGTAACAATATTTCACAATATAAATGCAGCCTTGTTAAGCATAAGAGACTTAACAAAAATCTATCACTAAGAACTTTATTAAACCATGAGTAGCATAATAATTTTCAAGTGTTTTGCAAGTGAATTTTGTTGGTTATAGCTTATACATTTACATTACAAAACACAAAACTATTAACAGTAAGGGTGCTGACATTCTGGCCAACTTTATAAGTCTAATCAATCTATACTACATTGTTTGACAAAAAGTGAGTTATAATCAACATATATGAATGATTAGGTGTTATATAATAAAGTTTGTTACTGCAAATATCTAAGTAGCGTTAAAAATACTTTTTTCAAGAAATTAACTTTTTTTCACAGCTCTGTTATCACTACATGTGCACAGCAATATTGTTTGCCATAATCTATCGCCATCTCTTTAAATTGTAGATGATGTTCTATATCTTAAAATACAAATAATTGACAATAATTGAATGTCCAATATCAGGTGATAGAGTTTCAGATAGATTACTGAAATATAATTATCATTAAATACTCTTCCTGACAATCAAATCTACAGGTGGAGCACAAATCTACAGTAAAGAGAAAAGCATCCATCACTTACTCTCACAAAAACACTTCTTCCACAATACCAAACATAGTGAATCACAGTGCAAATACACATTCTATCACAGAACATCATATTTTTCATGATTATTTATTATGTATTAGAGTGTATTATGCAAACCGAACCACGATCTAAGTACTCATTTATTCACAACCCTTCACTCATCCCTTCTGTCCACTTTCCTCCAGTGAAGATTAACTCTCCAGAGCACCATTTTAGTCTTACCTCACTCCAAGAGTATCACATTCTGCAGGCAATGCATTACCTGTCCAAAGAGCAGAAAACACACCTGTTTGACTGTGTGCTCACAACAAACCAAATCCTACTGTACAGCCCTGAACAGAGAGAAATAGGGTGTGTGTGTGTGTGTGTGTGTGTGTGTGTGTGTGTGTGTGTGTGTGTGTGTGTGTGTGTGTGTGTGTGTGTATTTGTGTGTGTGTGTGTGTGTGTGAGAGAGAGAGAGAGTGGGAAACAGGGAAAGAGAGAGAAGTGTTTTGCTACTTCCATGCACCTTGTTTGGTAGAGAAGTTGCAGTTTTCACAAAACCAATGTAGGGTAAACCAGCAACACTTTCTTCAAATGTAATTATTAATCTCAAAACTGGGGTGTTTTGGCAAACAAGTTGTCATCAGAAAACTTAACAGTGGGTGAAAATAAATCCTTTACATTGACCAAGGAGGTAAAACCATCTGCTAGAAAAGAAAATACTGACAATATCGGGAACTTAGGGGTTTTTATGTTCTTAAGGTTTATTAAAGTTAAGTTAAAGTTAGTTTTAAAGGATTTCTTTATTTCTTCTAACTCTGCTGAAGGTCTGTGCACCAAAATGGATTAGTTTAAATTAAAGTGTTTAAATAAATAATAATAAAGTGTTGTTGGTTTACTTTTTTGGAAGGAAAGAATGGATGGAGATATAAAAAAATTTCATCATCAGTCTCATACACTCTACCGTTCAAAAGTTTGGGGTTAATACATGAAGGTCTCTTATGCACAACACACCTTCATTTATTTGATCAAAAATGCAGTAAATACACTAATATTGTAAAATATTCTTAAAATTTAAAATAACTGTTTTCTATTATAATATATTTCAAAATGTAATTTATTCATGTGACATGGCAAAGCTGAAATATCAGCATCATTACTCCAGTCCTCAGTCAGTGTCACATGATCCTTCAGAAATCATATACTGATTTGCTGCTCAAGAAACATCAATGCACATCTTTGGCTCAGTTTGTTCATGGTATATATCTACAGTATGTATGTGCTGCTGAAAAGATGGTCTGTCATACTGGACACACGCCGAGTCTCATGTTTCCGTCTCTTACACAACTTCATGGATACTTTACTGTTTAGAATTGCCCCTCCATCCCAGGGAGTTTAACCACTAACCTGTGTGTGTGTGTGTGTGTGTGTGTGTGTGTGTGTGTGTGTGTGTGTGTGTGTGTGTGTGTGTGTGTGTGTGTGTGTGACCATGTGGGAGATGCTGCTATTGAATAGTGTCTGCTTTGCTTGTATTTCCATGCGAGTGCTCTGAAGGATTTTCTCAGAAAATAAACAAGAAAATGGAAGACATTTGGGACTGCAGATTCTGGGACTAGAGAATGTTAAAATTAACTAGAGTAAGTAAGTGAAAGTATAAGTGATTAAGATTTCTCTGTAAAGAATATGTCTTCAGGGCAGAATCACTTCTACTCAACCTTCATCATCATCATCCTCACCACAACTCATTCATGTGTCCGGTATACTTGCAGTCACGTTTATCCAAGTTACTGACAGACCGCACATTGTAACTAAATATTCTGTTTCTTTTTTCCATTTCGAAAGACAACACCTTTTCTGAGCTAGACCGGTTACGTTTAATCAGTTCCACTTTGACCGCACAGAGACTTCCACCAGACAAACGTGACTTTCATGTAATCCAAGACCTTAAGTATTACTCTGCTGCAGGAATTTTTAACAGACCACTTCATCAGTGAGACACAAGATCCTCTAACTGAGAGGACATAAAAGTAAAAAAAAATATATATAGTGCTATTCAAGGGGATTAAGGGGGTTGGTCTGAAAAATAGCCTACAATGTTTAATTAGCATTGTAAAAATGTGCTTCAAAAGGGAAATTAAATGATTCACAGTAAAAAAAAAAAATATATATATATATATATATATCATTTAATAAGACTGAATCAACCCGAATACATTTAGTTAGGGCAAAGAAAGTTATCTTTAAAAGTAAGATCAGTTAAAGTGAACAACTGCTTATTTTACATTGTTTTTTCAGTTACATTAAGTTCACTGTTAGATCACATATAGCTTTTTTTTAAATATACAATCAAGTGAATGGATTGTAAAAGATACTTCAATCTATCTCTGTTTTCTATCTGTGAATTTTTAATAGATTAGAAGGCAAGCAGTGAGCTGACCGGGGGTATCTCAGGCCATCACTGTGTTTGAGGTACCAATAGGGGCTGCATGTATACCCACTGCATGTTGTCACACGTAACCTATGTGGTAACATCTAAATAAACTGGATTTATTATGATTTAACACGAATGAATCAAACTACATTCGTTTACACCAAGTAGTAATTTTGTAGGGTATAATAATTTTAAGGGTCAGTGCCAACATAAATAACTCTTTGAAGATAACAACTGCCCTTTTGCTTTTTTTTCCTGTGTAGGGTGAAAACGACTCTCGTTTTTTAGCTTTCATCGACTCCTAAATAATACAAAAGAAACCTAGCAGACCCAATGTTGAGCGGCTCATTAATAACTTGTGTAAAACAGCCACAGACTGGTGCACATGCGACTGCTATCAGATGCGACTCGGTGAGGTAACCGTATAAAAGACGGCTAAACACTAGCAAACATATAAAGAGATAATTTCATTCCTCGGTTTATGATGCCAAACGCAAAGAAGCTGTCAAGAGCGTATTCGGCTCTGACAGATGTAGTGGTGGCAATTAGTAAACCAATGTGCATGCCTGCACACTAGTAATAAAGTAGGTTACTATAAAGCCCAAGTGAGTGTGGTTTATTCAAGTTATTCAACAGAACTTACCTTAATATCTATGGCAGACCTGAAATGGTTGGGACGGACATGACCGGAGGCAGTAGAGATGCTTTTCGAGTGCTGAGGAGAATCGCGACATTAGTTTTCGTGGTGTATCTGTTTCTGTCCTGAAGTGTGCCAGCATCCCAAACATGCGCGCATCCTCCACGCGCACAGCACGCTATAGACAGCTCAACAGCTCAACGCGACGCTCTGATTGGTGCGTCAAAGCGTTTCGCTCTCAAAATACCTGAACATTGGCCTTTGCCTGAGGGTAGAATCACCAAATCCGAAGCAAATATAAAGCTTTATAAAGTTGCGCTATAATAGAAATGTATTCATTAAAACTGTTAGCTATTCTTACAGTAATTGTTAAAAAGAGTAAAAAGTAATTAAAATGTTAATAATTATAAGTTATATAATAGCATGTATACTAATATATTAATAGTTATTAAAATAGTTGCATATTGTTTGTTAACTTACAATAAATTAAAGGTTTCTACTGTCACTAAAAAAATAAATACACCCAGTCATGAAAAACAGAAATACAAGATTCTAAATTAGAGAGATGATTCCATATTAATTTATGATTTTACAGTAGTAAAAATAACTGTAGCAACTATAGTATTTTTATATAAATTACTTTGTCATTTATAGATCAATTTCACATTGTCTTATTTGCAATGAGTGAGGGCCATCTGCTGGCCAGAAATACTAAAATATAATAGCACTATCTGTGCATCTAGTGCTATTGTGAATACATGAAAGAAACAGTGTCACAAAATGAATGAGGAATGTTTTATTACATTATTAAGCTGCTGGATACATCTTATACATCTGCTGGATACAAGTGCAGCCAGTTTATAAAGCATTTGAGACTATAGTGCTTTGTTCTAAATAGTCTACATCTCAAAGTCTACTTCAACTGGCAGGGATGCATCAACTCCTACCAGTTTATTTTAATGTGTTGCATTATTTCACACTGGATTTGCTGGTCTTCACAATAATCGAGCTGCCTGTGACTTTGGTATTAAAGAATTCAACCATGAACTGGTTCTTCAGTCTGTGGAGGAAGTGAATGTACCTCACCCCGGGCCCATACTTGGAGAATACATGGGAGACCTATACACATTAAAATGTTATGTGGACACATGTATATAAAAAAAAAATAATGAATATAAATGTATGATATGCACGTGTGTGCTACCTTTTTCCAGGTGTGAGTGTAGTGCTCCAGGTTCTCTTCAGGGTTAAATGAATACTGCTTGATGACTGTCTTAGCATCAGCACCCAAGAGCTTCACATCGAGCTGATAGATAGATTTATGAAGCTGGCTTTCCTCATACCTACACATGAAGGGAAACACCCAGACATTAAAAGTGAAAGGGCATATTAACGCTGCCATTTAGGCTGACACGACAATGTCTACAGCATTATGACCACCACAGACATGACATGTGCAGCAATTGCAACTGTCTCTAAAATACAAAATTTCGTTATGTCACAGACTAAATTGTTCAGATATGTCAGAAATTCATTGAAATTCATCTGTGCTTTTTGTCCATTTTTCTTTAGCTGTAAAACATTTGAATGTGTGGACATGGATAGATTGCATAACAGCTAACTTTGTTAAAACAGCTTAACTGATATCCAGTTTAATTTTTAACTCTTCTTTGCAGCTCAGTTTGCAGTTTCTGTTACTGAAGATTGCTTAAACTGCAAATACCTAGTTTTATAACTAGTTCATAACTCACCAGTCCTCAATGACTATCTCAGGCTGAAACTCATCCAGCAGTTGGTCCCACATACCCTCTGCCTTCAGGTCCACATGCTGCTCTAGAGAAAACCACCTGAGGAAAAGATACACAAAGGCCATATCAGAAAGAACCTTCTGCTTACCCTGACGAACTGACAAACCAATGTCTTTCTAATATCTGATTCAAATACAAAGACATATATAGCAACACTTATTATGTATTGCAATTCTGAGGTCCTACTGCATTTAAACTACTTAAGCTACAAAAAAGTTATTGGAACAGTGGAACAAATATATTGGTTTTTTTGGAAAAAACCCTTGAAAGTATTTGCTAAATGACAAGTGACTAGATAAAATTACCTCTATTGTACTGGAACATGACAAATGTTTTATATGGTTTTGAGACAAGATCATTATTCTCACAAAACTGGGCTTCACCTGTACTGAGGCAGCTGGCAGACCACAACCCCGGAGGGTATTCCACTAGTGTCGTATGGCAAAACTTCTGTACTAGTTTTCCAGCCAGAGAAATCGCCTACAATTAACATCCAGGTAAGATTAAATTCTCAATCATATTTTTTTATTAAAAAACAATATTAAAAATGGCAAATGTTTTGAGTGTAAAGTTCAACCAATTAAAAATTCATATTCTAGTTAAATGTCAAATATAATATAGCAAATTTCCATTGCAGTGGATGTAATATTCAGCAGTGGTGAGCTTTTTAGGCAGCAAATATATTACTGTGTTGATTGCGGACTCACCATCGGGCTCTAACTGAGGTGGCCGGCCTGGAGGAGGAGGCATTCCCGACCGATGGGGTTCAGGTGGTGGCACGGTGTGGTTTACACCTAGTGTTGAGTAAGAAAAAAAGATGAGTTCTAAAGATTTACATGAAAATATTTAAAAATGCAAAATGCAATTGCAAATACTGTCGTTCAAATGTACATGTAAAATATCCTTGTAGGCAAATCATATAAATCCATATACAATCCATAGGCTATAATTTAAGGGCAACATTTTCAGTAGTCTACTAAATAGGCCACATGTAAAAGTATGGGAGGCAAATTGTTTCATCGCTGCACAGATTCAATATTTTTAAAGCAGCTTCTTTCTCTTTTACATACACAACATTATCAATCATCCACATCTAGATTTAAATAAAATTAGCTTTTTTCATGAAACATCTACCAACTCTACCAACTAGCCCTGTGAATTTTATTCATAAATGGTCCGTGTACGTTTTGATCATTTCCAGTTTGGAATGGAATAACGAGACATGACACGACAGCTCGTTCATTAGTTTTTCAGTTTTGTCTAATAAACAGGAAATTAGATTTTGTTTTGAATTCTAATTTTTCGTTTGTGGTTTACAAATCGGTTTATGGCTTTGAAATTTCATTTGTACACGTGGGCGCCGCTGAAACGCCCCTTTAATCAGATTGGGCAAACCGCTTTGGCATCAGTTTTAGCTACAGTTCAGCCTATAATTGATTTTTATTTACACTTCACTTTCATTCAAAGAGACGGAACTATATGCACGATATGTATCAATGGGAAATAGGATACATCAAACAATGTTAAAATGATCTGAAAGCATACTGTAACTCACACTTGCAAGTCGCAGCATGACCCGAATTACGTCACCAGCAACATTTCTGCTTCAAATATTATGCGTAGTTAACAGTGAGTGGTGGTTTCAGACATTATTTTATTAAAATGTAATGTTAGTGCCGCACTTGTACTGACTCTTATTCTGCCTGACAGAATTAAAAGCTCGTACTGAACATAAAATAAATGGACACAGCGACCCCATAGATTTCAACTGAGAAAAGTGAAGCCAATTAGAAGCACTCACTTCCTGATGGCTGAACTGGCTCAAACCAGAGAATGTCTAATAAGAGGAGAACTTCCGGCTTCTGAACTGGTTGCAGCTCCACTCTGGTTCCATATGAGGGCGCTCACAGGACGAGTGCAGAATGAATGAAGGTCTATGGAGCTATACCCCTCAAAATCCACTTTTCTCAGGACATAATTTGTCTAGTAATTTGAATGTTGTATTCGAAAGGAGATGCAAAGAAATGACACATTGCTGAGTGTTAGATTTTTTGAGTTACTTATTTGCTTTAAAAAGTATTTTTAAATGTCAATGACGTCATACACGTCGTACGACCAGAAATACTGCTTTACGGCAATCCTTCAGTCACTTTGGTGCTTTTGCGCTCTGCACTTTCTTTTCTCTCGAGGCATCAACAACACAGCTGACACAGGTAAATACACGTGGTAGAAGAGTTAAGTCCGCCTTAACATTCTGGTTCCGCTTCGGATGCCTCGATGCCATCAAGCAGCGTCTCTGTCGTAATCAGTCCTTAACTGACCAATCAGCGTTCATTAGCAGAATGCTAGCATGTTATGGGCAACAACAACTCAACCTGTAAGAAATCGAACACAAGTACTCGTTCATTCAACTTTTGACCTATAATCCATGTTGAACTTGCAAAACCTACAATCAAATCTGAGATTTCTCAACGGCAATCGGGTGAAAGTGACAAATTTAGCCGTCTAGCTCCATAGACTCCCATTCATTTTGCACTCAAATGCGATCGCCCCTAGTGGAACTCTGGTGGAACTACAACCAAAATTCGGTACAATAGGACTTAATAGGGAGTGGCCAGGCTCTCCGTAGAAGGGCTCTGCTCAAACTGATCTTGATGACGTAGATGTGACATGAGCAACCTGTCTGACAGTCGTAAGTCTTCTAGTAGCTGTGCCGAGAGAAATCTGAAAAATTCCCTTCCGAATCTCGCAGAGACAGAGAGCGATTAGAGAGTCATAAATTTGATCCTGCTGCTAGCTCATGGGCAGCTAATACTCACATTCTCTGTCTCTGCGAGATTCGAAAGGGAATTATTCTGATTTCTCTCGGCACAGCTACTAGAAGACTTACAACTGTCAGACAGGTTGCTCATGTCATCAACATCGTCAAGCTCAGATTGAGCCAGTTCAGCCATCAGGAAGTGAGTGCTTCTAATTGGCTTCACTTTTTCTCTGTTAAAATCTATGGGGTAGCTGTGTCCATTTCTTTTACTGTCTATGATGGTACTGAAGTCAGAGCGGTTCGACCAATCAGATGAAAGGGGCGTTTCAGCGCCGCCCACATGTGCGAATGAAATTTCGAAGCCATAAACCGATTTGTAAATCACAACCAAAAAATTAGAAATCGAGCCAAAATCTAATTTTGGGGTTTTAGACTAAACGAAAAAACACGCTGTCTTTTAATTTCTCCTTATTCCATTCCAAACATGCAGGAAAGGAAATGAAATGATCAAAACGTAGCCTTCACGGACCATAAATAGGCCTACATTTAATTTTCTTCTCTGTATCTTTAAAAATATTGGGAACATTTTATTCTAAAACAGTAATCCATTTGGAAAAATTAAGTAGGCCTACATAAAATTATTGATTTAATTAATAACAACAATATAACAACTAAAATACATAATACAAAACATCGAGGATGTCTCATTTTAGAAAAGTAAGCATAATAAAATTGACTTGTTATTTGTTGTGTGGCGTAAATTACTAGTCTATCATTTCTTTCCTCACTTTGGAATGTAATGGTGACTTTTCAGGGCGCAACCTGCACATTGAGACACCGCAACAGCTTCTAACTACAGGCAGAGAATGTCTAATAGAAAGAGAATTGGCACTCTCTGATTATTTCCGGTTTCTGGACTGGCTGCAGTAACACGTCTCTGTCCATGCGGGGGCGCTCGCACGCGAGTGCAGAATAAATGGGAGTCGATAGGCTTTCACCCCCAGAAATCCACTTTTCTCAGGATGTAATTTTTTGTCAAGTAATTTGAAAGTTGCATTCAAAAGGGAGGGCTAAGATAATACACTGAGCGGAAAATTGCATTTTTAAGTTAACTTATCTGTTCTAAAAATCCGTTCAAAAATGTGATGACGTCATGTAATAGCAGAATGCTAGCGTGTTCCGGCCAACAACGGCCTAACCTGTACGAAATCGAAAGGACATAAGTACTCGTTCATTCGACTTTTGGTCTATAATCTATATTGAACTTGCAGAATCAACAATAAAATCTATGTTTATTCAACGACAAGCAGGAGAAAGTGATACATTTAGCCGTCTAGCTCCATAGACTCCCATTCATTCTGCACTCGCCCGCGATCACCTCCAGTGGAATTCTAATGGAACTGCAATCAAGATGATACACAATGGGGCTAATAGGAAGTGCCAAGGCTCTCCGTTAGACGGGCTCTGCTACAGGGTCGTCAGGGTGGCGTTCATGCATTATTCGCCACTGAATAGTTTAACTAACGGTGTAACAACTAGGTCTACATCATCGTCCCCCCTCCACTCCATCTCAACATAACATTGTTACGTTATAAAGTTACAACAAAGTTCAAGCAGAGATCTCCAGTAGTAGAGATTGTGCCAGCGTTATACGTCTGTTTGACGTCATTACCGTAAGGCGAGGGGTTCTTCAGTAGGTTGCGCTTTAACGGCTTCTTCTCGTACACCGATTTCCAATCCACGCTGGCTGGCATGGGGACACCGTGAGCACCCAGCTGCCACTGCGAATCGCACTTCTTTTTCCAGTCCGCCGCCATTTCAGACTTTTTCCCTCGCAGTCAGCCACGCACTGCAAAACACTGGGAAGTGTTTTATTATGGTCTGCCCCACCCAGAAAACTGGTCCAGAAGAGCCTTGTGCAAGAGCCTATTTAGCCTATATAGCCTACTTTGCACAATGCACACTCAGAAGTGAGTCACAGCAACGACAGACCACCTCAGTTTCACAACATGAATGGTGTGTCAAGATACTTGATATTTGATCATTTTTACGAATAGCCTACACACAGCAAAGAGCAGGACAAATGCTATGAGTTGACAATAAGATAGAATGCAATTATTTATGAGTTAAGAGTATATTTCAACCACTTTATTCGTTATTGATGGCCTTGTTTTACACAAAGACTAATAGGTTGAAGTGATATGATATAATTACTGAGCAGCACATAGGTGGACAGGTGAACTATATGCCTACCACACCCATAAAGACAACATCAAGAGCTTGTCATGTCAGCAAAGATTTAAAGTTTGCCTGAACAGGCAGGGTTCAATGCATCAGCCAAATCCATCAGTAAATCTTTCAAATAAATGTAACCAGTGTCTTGAAAATGCACATGCATAAACTCTACATAATAATAAAAAAATGAAATAAAAATATGTGAATGAAACAAATCTTAAACATAGTGAAATTATCTAATTAAAATAAATCTTTATTTGTTAAAATAATGTGTTTTTCTATGTTACACTTGCAGAATTTATATAATTCATGAACAATCTATGAAGTCTCAGAGAGGATATTTGCCAAGAGGCTTGCTTATCTCTTGATATATATGGCTATATATATATATTGCAGTAAATACATGTAAGGGGTGTACAAGTCTATATATAAATGTAAGAAGATATATAATTTAATGGTATTACATTTGACTAGTTTCCCTGATTCAGATTCAGTGCTTATATACAGCATTTTGAAATAACTTATTGTGAAAGTATACTTAGTTACTTTCTCCATAAAATGACCAATTATCCCCATGAGAATGGGAATGCATTTCATTGTGAATATTTCGTAAAGCATTCTATTTGATGCAACAATGTATGTATTTTGTCAACAATTCACAAAGAAATCTCTTCTGCGTGTGTGGCATAATGAGCCACAATGAATCTTCACAAATCTGATGTATTTTCGTCCTCACTTATCCTTAGCTAACATCAGAAAAAACACTTTTGGATGACCCTCTCAACCACAACAATGTCAGTTGCTGTGGTTTGTTTCAAATGGATTACATAACTTAACTACTCACTGCTTAATATCTAACTCCCTGTCAGCTGAAATACTGAGCCCTGCCAAACAAACCAAGGCCTGGGACTTTTTAAATAATCTGAAGAAAAACACCAAACCAGCTGCTCCCACAGACATCCACCCAGTACCTTATATTAATCATCTATTAAACAAGCATTCCAGAGAATTGAACATTCTGACATCTCCATTGTTACAATGTTAAGTCAGTTTACTATTGCTTACGGATGTCACAACTCACTCGGCAGAGTGTATTTTATTAAATGTGTTGGTGCATTTTCTAGAGCTAAAGCTTAAGAGAGAATCTATGAGCAAATGGGACCAAAATCAAATGAACCACAGACATGTTTTGTCGTGATAGCCAACTCAGAACAAAATAATATGCTGAAGCCACACAAACATCAGTAAAATGTGTACTAGAGTACACTGTGTACTAGTGGCCTCACTGAGTTGCAAAATAATACACGCAATCATATTGCATTTCATACAACACATGGCAAATGATACACTCCTTATGTACTTATGTAAGTGGCTAGACAGTCACACACTTAGAGATGTGAATCTCAACCATGGTGTTAGAATAATTATCTGTGGGTCCATTAGCAAACTCGCACTATATGAAAGGGGAATATCTCACTCTCTGTATGTGTGTGAGTATATTCTTGTGATGTATGAGGCATGTCCGCAAGTTTATGAACTTATTTTCACATCAACTGTACATGTGTTTAAAGAAGTCTACACTCAAAATATAATGTAATACAGTTATTTGAAACTCAGTTTAAAAGTGTGCAATCAATTTGCATATAAAAAATACTAGTTTACTTAAACTGTATTTATATGCATCAAATTGTAGGCTAATTTATATCAATTTCACTGACTGAGTGCTTTGCTGAGTCAATGCAATACAACCCAGAGACAGAGAGAGGCGGAGGATGAGATGGAAGGGGGTTGAAAAGAGAGACAAAGAGAAAGAGCGAGAGAGAGATCGAGATCTTCCCTTCTAACGTCACATGCTTGAAACACAAACGTGAACGCTTTACCATTTCTCGGATATCGCGGCGGTTCTGTTGCCGGTTGTAGCTGTAAGGGTTCTGTCACTTCTGTCTAGTTTATTTCTTGGTTTTGTGTCAGAACTCTGACACTCCTGTTTTGTCATGTCTTTGTGTGGGCTCGCGGCCTCGAGCGTTCTCGAGCCATGCGCCCTCGTGTCTGTTTGCCTTGTTACATATGCGGGGCTTAGTGTTTGGATCCAGAGGCGGACAGAGTACACAGCTTCATTACTTGAGTAAAAGTACAGATACCCCTTGCTAAATTTTACTCAAGTACAAGTAAAAGTACAACAGTCAGATGTCTACTTAAGTAAAAGTACTGAAGTACTTGTTTTTAAAAGTACTTGAGTATCAAGAGTACAAGAGTACATTTTCTAAATATTGCATTACTGCTGCCACAGTGCTTACATTTATGTACAGAAACGTCCTACATGGAGTTATGAAAAATGTTGATGTTAATACTGGAGAATGTCAAAGGAATTGAAAGTAAAATCAAGTCATTTTCATCTTTTTACCATGTTGCTTTATTTAACATAAGAAAATTTCAGAAAATGTAAATAGTCTGGCGAGGAGGGGCCACGGATGGCACATTCCCGGGATGGACCTGCTGTGTCTTCTTACATTTTTTGTCCATGGTTTAGTCTCTTATAATGCTGCGTTCCAGGCAGGTTTTTGAGCACGTAAATCACGACTACAAACCACGACTCACGACCTTGTAGCATTCCAGGCCAGTCACGCCAAACTAAGGAATTTTTTTTTTCATAAGCATGATCAATGCTGTCAAGTTCAGGTTTACGTCTAGAGATGTTCCGATACCCTTTTTCCCTTCCCGATACTTGGACTCAGGGTATCGGCCGATATCGAGTACTGATCCGATACTTGGATGTGTACAGTATCTATACAGCTGCAATTCATACTAGCACTGTATGAATTGACATAATTATTTTATGGTGTGTTTCAGACTTATCCCTAAATTAAACATTAACAAATACATACAGTGAACTAGAGTATTTTTATTATCTGACATACATTTCACAGCAATATATTATTTATCTTTCTTAAGTGAAAAAGAACTTAAAATGCAACCACACATCTAATACTGTAAACTGAAAAAAGGTATTTTAGTTTTACAATATAACTGCATAAAAAAGTGCAACAAATAAATCTAGGAATCTAAAAAAAAATTATATATGAATAATATAAGAAAATAATCTCTTTATAATTTAAAGTCCATAAACAATTTTGTTAAACGGCATTTCAGTTTTGACCGCGGCTGGTCATCCAGAAAAATAAACTCAATACATGTTGTCGGTTGTATTTATCGCTCATTGGCTGTCTTTTGAAAACATTTCTCTTTGTTTGAATGAAGCTTTTAGAGATTGTTGATTCTGGTGCGGCTCATTCTTCTCTGCCCTTGCCTTCGTGTAATCGTGTTCTGCGGGGTAACGCGTCTTCAAATGCTTTAAGTTACTCGTGTTGAAGTTGCTAATCTTGTTCCACCCCTCGAAATTGCAGTATGGCACACGAGACATGTCGCCGTTTTACTGTCTGGTTGGTCCAGTCTCAAATACTGTTAAACAGCGGACATACTGATAGCGCGCACGCGTTTTCTTCTTCGCTGCTCTAAACAGAGGTTGCTTGTGGCAACAGCACAACTTTCTGTGTCGCCACAAGCAACCACTGTTAAGAGCAGCGAAGAAGAATTGATCTCCGATTTGCAGCGTTATGCAAAGCTAGCGTGCATAACTAGATATTGTTTAAGAAAATGGTATCGGATCGGTGCATGGGTAGAAGTACTCGCCGATACCGATGCCAGCATTTTTATTGGTATCGGCGGCATTTCCGATACTAGTATCGGAATCGGAACAACTCTATTTACGTCACCTTAACATTTCCATGCGGCAATACACTTTCACGACATACTTATTGTTAGTTTCAGACACATAACATTGTAATACATAATCGTGTGTATTATTATTATCATTATTATATTATTATTAATTTGACTGCAACGTTATATTGTCCAAAAGTGTATTCTCACCGTGTACCGCCTGCAGAAACACTGCATCCGTAGGGGCTGCCATTGTTGTTTTGTATGGTTTCGCGGGCTATGTGAGCTCGTAACTGGGAGTACATCGATCTAGTACGAGTTCACGGGTGGGAAGTCACGGGTTTGATTGCCGTTCCAGTGCACTTTCACGGGTATAAGGTTGGAAAAACACGGGTTACAGGTTGCCTGGCATAAATCTGACCATGAGTTGACTTTGGCGGAAAGCTGAAGGTGATTGCTGATAGGCTGTCTCAATCAGTGGCGCCTGCACAATCCAATCACGTTTGAGAGGGAAACAACAAATTGAGGGTTTCCGAGATTTTTCTTTTGTCCTTTTTTTTTTTTTTTAGAAGTAGTAACGGGTACTCACGGTTATGGATAGAGATGCAGTGGAGTAAAGAGTACAATATTTGCCTCTCAAATGTACTTGAGTAAAGTCATGAGTAGTCCCCAAAAATGATACTCGAGTAAAGTACAGATCCCTCAAAATTGTACTTAAGTACTGTACTCAAGTAAATGTACTCCGTTACTGTCCGGCTCTGTTTGGATTCCGCGGCACGTCTGTCTAGTTTGGTTTCGGTTCTGTGTCGGGATGCGGACATTCATGCTCCGCGTGTTTGTCCTCTGTTGTGAGCGCACAGGATGAGCTTTCTCGTGCGCTCTTGTCTGAGAGTGCGGTTTCGACTTCGCTCGGCCTTATGCTCTTCTGTCCACCTGTGCTGTTGGGTTTTGTGTTGCACGCGGTTCTTGTTTTAATCGGCTGCGTGCTTTTTATGTCATGTTTTGTCTTGTACTGTGTGCACACAAATTGTGTTTTACACTGTGTGCTTTCATGTTGTCATGTTTTGTGTGAACACGTGGCTTATGAGTGTTCTCATTAGCTGCGTGTTCATGTTTAGTAGTTGTTGAGCACGTGGCTTGTGATTTGCTTTACTTGTTTTTGTCATGTTTGACAACATTTTTTTGTCGTTTTTGTTTGGTGTGAGCACATGGCTTGTCCTATGTTTCCTTGTGCCATGTGCTCTCCTGTTGATTGTCTAGTCCCTCCCATCTTGTTACCTGATTGATTCATTTGCCCCACCTGGGGGGTATTCCAGAAAGCAGGTTATGTGACTTACCCGGGTAAGTTTAGGAGTAAGTAAGCGGATAACCTCTGCTTTCGGTTCCAAAAACGGAGGTAACTTTCGGTTATGTAAGTAACCATAGCAACTGACTCTCTGAGGATAACCTGCTCCGGAGTAGGTTATGTTGCAGGGTTAGTTTGTTTCAGAGAGGTTTCCGAGCATGGCGTGCCCTTTTGATGAGGGTCCTGTGGACGTAGAGGCACAGATTATACGAGGGTTTTTCCGCCGTGAGAGGGTGATAAGACCACGTATCGATGTATTTTCTTATCCTAACGAATATTTGCAGGAACGCTATCGTTTTTCTAGGGAGTCATTAATTTATTTAACAAACCTACTAAAACCACACATCTCAAACGCGACAAACCGCGGGTCAGCGCTTAGCGGCGAACAAATTATTTGTATTGCTCTTTGCTTTTTCGCTACGGGGAGTTTTCTCTACAATGTGGGCGATGCAGAGCATGTGGGAAAGGCAACAGTGTGTAGAGCCGTTCGTACAGTATGCATGGCACTGAAACGGTTTCTACACACTTTGTACAGTTCCCTGGCCATAAACCTGTGCGCTTTATTAAAGAAGAATTCTACAGGGTTGCAGGTTTGCTCTCAGAAATTCTGTCATCTACTTCAATTAAATTACATTTCTTAATAGGTTTATTTTGACTGCACACACATAAAGGCTACACAAACTTCTTAAATTTGTAATTAACTTAATTTCAGGGTTCCCAAACGTGATTGGGTGCATTGATGGCACCCACATTCCTATTAAAGCTCCATCTATCAATGAGGGAGACTATGTTAATAGGAAGTCTGTGCATAGCATCAACGTGCAGGTAGCTATATTTTGGCTCCTTAATATTGGTGTTACAAATAGGCCTAATAAACTTATTGTTCTCTACAGGTAATATGTGATGCAACCCACCTCATCACTAATGTTGAGGCAAAATGGCCTGGGTCTAAACATGACGCCCGAATATTTAGAGAGTCATCTCTGTGCAACAAATTTCAACAGGGTACGTTTTGTTAGACAAATGCTTGTAGTCTTTATTACATTTACAAAACACCTCAAACATTACAGGACACTTCTATGGTTATTTGCTGGGGGACAGAGGATACCCTTGCCTCCCCTATTTGATAACACCCTACCCTTATCCTGAGCCCGGACCACAGACACGCTTCAACCGGTCTCACAGCAGAACACGGGCCAAGGTGGAGATGACAATAGGCATTCTGAAGGCGAGGTTTCAGTGTCTGCGTGGGCTCAGGGTCACTCCAAATAGGGCATGTGACATCACAGTTGCTTGTGTGATACTTCACAACATTGCCACAATAAGAGGAGAGAGGCATCCCCCCTGTCCTGATGAAGATGACCTAGAACAACACCCAATGAATCTGGCAGACCACAGAGATGGCAGAAGGCTTAGAGACATGATTTGTCAAAATCACTTTATTTAATGTGTTCTTTCTTTATATCCTGAAATAAAAGAGACATGACAGATTTGTATTTATTGCTTTATACACACACAAAAAGAAATAACAGATTCATGTTCACATATGATTCTCACCTTAAGGCGATGCTCCAGTAGTTCTATTTCAAGTTTGTCCTTTTTAATGGCCAGCCTTTTCTCCTCTGTCTGAAGCTGTATAAGGTCCATTTCCATGTCAGTTTTTTTAATTTGCCTTAATAGATGGACCTTATACAGCTCCTTTGCAGACAACTAGGAAGGCAAAGAAAATCTGCCACATAGTAACATTATGTAAATAAGGACAACCAGGGACAAGTTCTTACACTGCTAAGATTATATGTAGAGGTAGATGGACCATCATCTGCATGTACATCCCCAGCTAGATTCTGTCACAGGACAAATTACACATTTTTCACTCCATCTAAAAAGCTATGCATTGTCCAGTATATGCATCATACCTCTGTGGGTCTCCCAGCACTTTCTAATTCTGTCACAGCAGATGTGGTCTCTTCATCATCATCATCCTGGAGTGGAAATATGCAAGGTTACTTTGTCTGGCAGACAAAGTGACAGATCTAAAAGCAACTGGTTCTTAAAATGCATCACTAACAATTGTGACAGACTGTGTGGTTTCAGGAGGATCCAATAATACAATGCGTCCATCAGCAACTGCAAGAAAAAAAAAGATACTCAATGTGTAAATTACTAAAGTATGACAGACACTGAATAAAGGCATTAGGAACATGCAAGAAAAAAAATGATTACTGTATACAGCATATGCTGTAAAATAGAATATGTATGCATAATGCACAAGTGAAACAATGACTGCATTTGGGAAGCATTTAGCCTTCTTCCTAATGACAAGAGTTAATGATCGTTTTGTCCAAACGTATGACTAAATAATCATAAGTACTAATATGGTATACCTACATTGTACCAAGTCACTTGAGTTGTTGTGGGAGGTAGCTAAGTCTGACGAAGTTCCCTCTGGAATACCATCAACCACAGGGCGACCTTTATTAAGTGAGAGAGCCAACTCCTCAGATGAGGTGAGAGGAGGTGGAGGTGGACCCCTGCCAGTTAGACGGGCCTCAGCCTTCTTTCTATTAGCTATATAGGAAGAATACTTTAAAAGTAACTTAAGACATTGATCTTACAAAAGTTAAAATAAAATATTACCTTTTTGGAGAATGTTTTTGTGTTTCATTTTGACTTCTTTTGGCTCCAGAAGGATTACACCTTATAAAACAAGAGGCCTAAATATTTCTTGTCAATATACATTGCACTGTATTCTTAAGAAACTGATGTAGAGAAAAGTAAATGCTCGTCGAGTCATGCCACATGCTCAAAAAGAAAATTAACAAAAGAAAGGCAAGCATATTTAAAATGTAATAATAAAAAAGACGTATGCATTTACTCTGTCAGTTATTTTTTGCCAAGCCATTTTTTCATTATAATGGGCTTGAACTCCTCATAAGCCAACATTAAAACTTCTAAATCTGCTTCGGAGAAGTAGGCGGCACGCAACTTTTCACCCTTAGTTTCCATGGTGACTCCTGAATTCGGCGTTCCATTGAAAATGCCTGTATATGTTCGCCGTGCACGCGCATTAACTTGAGGTTATTAGCTATAGGTTGATTAAACTAACTCGACACAGGTGTTTTGGAACCGACATACCCCGAGTAAGCAGGTTATGGGTTAATCAACCCAGAGTTCAGGGTTAATCTGATGGTAAATTAACCCAGCTTTCTGGAATACACCCCTGTCCTCCCCCGTTACCTGCCCTGCTTTCTCCCTATATTTATTCTCCCTGTGGTTTCATTACTGTGCTGAAATACAGCGATGAGTAGTGCGGATAATTAAAGAAGCACCAAAGAGGAAAATATTTAAACAAGATTAAGGGTTGGACATACTATGCTGAATAAAACCTTAAAAATAATAAATAAACATCCAACAGGATTATGTGATGTGGAATAGAGGAATCAGTAGAACATGTTATTTGTACTTGTCAAAAGTATACTAATGAATGAGAAATAATGGAAAATGAACTTAAAAATATGAGAATGGATGAATTAAATCTTAAAAATATAATTACTTATGGATTAGAGAGTTTATTTCTTTATCTCAAGAGAACAGAGCTGAATTTTTATTATTATTATTTAAGAATTGAGCTGAGAATTATTATTATTTATTTTTTTTCTCTCTCAAATTCTGGTCCACACTCCAATACAGTAGGTGGCGATAATGCACCTTAATGTTGGTGCTACTCACCATAAAATCGAAGTAGTACTGTGCTGGTTCGTCGCATAGACAGTAAAAGAAATGGACAGAGCGACCCCATTGATTTCAAGGAGAAGACTGAAGCCCGATTATTGCACTTCCTATCTGATAGCTGAGCGACTGTGCAGGCTCAAACTGAGCATGACGACAGTCTGACAGTTGTAAATCTTCTAGTAGCTGAATCTGAATCACCTAGTTCCTCAAAAACGTTGTTGAAATATTTTGTCCCGTTGCATTTATGGACTCTCTATCTATGGGCTTCTCCCTTGACTTTATGCATCAATTTCCCCCCGATTGCCTCATAGACAGTAAAAGATTGCCTGCGAGCTTCTCCTCCTGTCTCTACGGTAATGTCTCTATTGTTTGACAGAAAGTCGCGTCGTTATGACGCAGTCGTTAGCCTATTTTTTACAAAAACGGCTTCTACAGGGCCATAACGTAAGATACAAAGTATGGAGCCTTTAATACATTGTCGTGTTTCTTTAGAAATAAATAATGGACAAATGAAGTCTTTGGACGCCTCAGATGTAAAGTTATTCACTGTCAAAGTGACGCCAAAATGAATGGGAGTCAATGGAATGCTAACAGCAGGTGAAGTTCTGCTACAATGGCGGCTCCTGCTAGGCTTCAACTTCTGGCTGATGGATTACCCCCTTGGTTCGTCGTCGTATGTCTATCCAGAGCCCGTCTACGGAGAGCCTGGCCACTCCCTATTAAGTCCTATTGTACTGAATTTTGGTTGTAGTTCCACCAGAGTTCCGCTGGGGGCGATCGCATTTGAGTGCAAAATGAATGGGAGTCTATGGAGCTAGACGGCTAAATTTGTCACTTTCACCCGATTGCTGTTGAGAAATCTCAGATTTGATTGTAGGTTTTGCAAGTTCAACATGGGTTATAGGTCGAAAGTTGAATGAACGAGTACTTGTGTCCTTTCGATTTCTTACAGGTTGAGTTGTTGTTGCCCATAACATGCTAGCATTCTGCTAATGAACGCTGATTGGTCAGTTAAGGACTGATTACGACCAGAGACACTGCTTGATGGCATCGTGGCATCCGAAGCGGGACCAGAATGTTAAGGCGGACTTAACTCTTCTAGCACGTGTATTTACCTGTGTCAGCTGTGTTGTTGATGCCTTCGAGAGAAAAGAAAGTGCAGAGCGCGAAAGCACCAAAGTGACTGAAGGATTGCCGTAAAGCAGTATTTCTGGTCGTACGATGTGAATGACGTCATTGACATTTAAAAATACTTTTTAAAGCAAATAAGTGACTCTAAAAAATCTAACACTCAGCAATGTGTCATTTCTTTGCATCTCCTTTCGAATCCAACGTTCAAATTACTAGACAAATTATGTCTTGAGAAAAGTGGATTTTGAGGGGTATAGCTCCATAGACCTTCATTCATTCTGCACTCGTCCTGTGAGCGCCCTCATATGGAACCAGAGTGGAGCTGCAACCAGTTCAGAAGCCGGAAGTTTGCACTTGAGTCTTCAAACCCTGGCAGTAGCTTAGACTAATTTTTATAAATTAGTAATTCATTTCTTTTTAATTGATCATGAATATTTAAAGTAAGTTGCATAAAGATGCAGATTGGTCTAATCTGAATCTGAAAAATACTTATTTAAAAGGCTTATTGCTAGTTGGTCAAACCAGTTCTTAAAACTCAGTTTTAACATAGTGGCTGTGTTTGTGCAACTTGCCCCTGGTTAGCATAAAAGGTTGGTTGATTAGCTCATATTTTATATCTTCTCTCATATTTTATATCTTCTCTCACATCTCAGACTCAACTGAAAAAACTGTCCAATCATTAAATGGAAATAAAAATGGAAGTAAATTCATTTACTTAATGCAATTAGAAACTATTAGCGCGTACTGTTGTGCATATTTAATTCCTACCAAATAAAATTAGTGTCAGATTATTATGTGAATCGAAAATAAAATTTAACAACGCTCCAGGTGACCTGTGAGACCTTCAGCTCATTCCACCACACCCAACCTCCCGTATAGGCATGCAAGCACATGCATATTTACGCATATTTACACATATTCATTATAACTATTGACTAATGAAGTATGCAGGAAATGATTCATTCTAAGGAGACAAAACAAAATTGTGCAAAAAAGTACAAGCTAGAACATACATGCTCTACCTTAAAATTGAGCCTTGGCTGAAGGTCATATGGAGTGTTTAGACTCAGATTACCTGCTGCCCTTCCAAAGGCCAAGTATATTATTAGCCACCACTGCTTGTTAACTTGCTTCTATCACCAAGACTACAGAACATGATGATGACATGGCCTCCCCGGACCCACAGACACAATATGCAACATATAATTCTTCATAGAGATTCCATGAAAGACATTCTCAAGTCAAAGTCTCACTTCCACTTCCACATTCTGTATGTGTAATAAGTATGTGTCCTAAACAACATTCTAGTTCGTTAGCAGTTACCCAACCATGCATCTTACACCACTTAATGACAATTTTTTCAACAGGCCATCAGTGCACAGATAATTTGAGGCTTTAGTGTGGTTCCATGTTTACATGTTCCTATCCACTTTACCATGTTATTGCACACTATGATTTTATATCATGTTCAACAATAGTATCTTAGAACTGAAAATGAGGAAGAATACTTTTTAAAAACTCTCTCTCTGTCCTCACTGTGTTGTGTAACTGTCCTGTAGTAACTAAAACTGTAATGAGGGTCTGTTCTTTCACTATACGTAAGCACACTAATGTTACACAACCTCTCTCCCACATGCATACCATTCTGACACCACCTCACAGACCTAGAAAGATTAGACATACAACTATACACACCCAACTCAAATAAATAATATTCAAAGATTGGAAGGTATCACATATACCATTCAAAAGTTTGGGTTCAGTAAGATTTCTTTTTAAATAAATAATTGTATTCAGCAAGTATGCATTACATTGATCAAAAGTCAAAGTATAGACTTTTGTTACAAAAGATATTTCAAATAAATGCTGTTCTTTTGAACTTTCTATTGATCACAGAAAGCACTGGAAAAAAGTATTGACATTTCCACAAAAATATTAAACAGCACAACATGGTAAATGTTTCTTGAGCAGCAAATCAGCATATTAGAATGATTTTGAAGGAACAAGTGACAGAAAACATTATATAAATTCTTACTGACCTCAGACTTTTGAAAGTCAGTGTACCTCTCAAATACTTTATAGTTCAAAAGATGATAGATAGATAGATAGATAGATAGATAGATAGATAGATAGATAGATAGATAGATAGATAGATAGATAGATAGATAGATAGATAGATAGATAGATGATAGGTAGATAGATAGATAGATGATAGGTAGATAGATAGATAGATAGATAGATAGATAGATAGATAGATAGATAGATAGATACATAGATAGATAGATAGATAGATAGATAGATAGATAGATAGATAGATAGATAGATAGATAGATAGATAGATAGATAGATAGATAGATAGATAGATAGATAGATAGATGATAGGTAGATAGATAGATAGATGATAGGTAGATAGATAGATAGATAGATAGATAGATAGATAGATAGATAGATAGATAGATAGATAGATAGATAGATACATAGATACATAGATAGATAGATAGATAGATAGATAGATAGATAGATAGATAGATAGATAGATAGATAGATAGATAGATAGATAGATAGATAGGACAAACAGAAGACAGCTGTGTGAGTAAGGGGACATGGGGTGACACCAGAGGGCAAGGCCACAGTGAACAACCCTCCCCAACCAACCAGTCTTAAAATATTAATATCCCTTGAATCTTTTTTTCAAAAATATGTCTGGCGCCACATTTAAGTCGCCATGAAATCAAAATCAATAATTAATTTTTGAATGGAAAACTACAATGTTTATAAACGATTTATCGATGCAAATTTAATTCATCTGCCCTCAATCTTTAATCAAAATAAATTTCTCTCCCTCTTGCAACAACATCTCTTCTCTTATGCCATTTTTACTGGCACGAGGGTGGGACAACCTGTCACTAAAATTAGATCACAGCAATAGCAAACCACAACGATCCAACATATCCAATCGATTACTGGTGGACAAAATCAAGTCCCTCCCAACATTTTTTCTTGTTCGAGAAGCCGTTTCACGCTTATATACGGGGAAAAAAGACTATCTCAACTTCTGTTTCTTGCCGACTTTATATCTTAAAGTCAGAGTAATGAATTGAGCATGAGAAGCAAATGAAAAACTTTAAACGTTCATCTCTGTTTAATAAGCTGTGCTGGTATGTGTGTTGCATGCTTGACAGCTGCTGGGAGCATGTGAGCCATGACAGGCCTGTTATTCACAACTGGTGCCATGTTGGAGACATTTAGACTATAGCATTAGAGTCCTATGTAACCTAAAGCCATGGTACAAAGATAAAATTAAACAATGCTGTTACGTTTAAATCTTTACAATGCATTAACAAAATGTTTGTATTACGCAAGTTGCAGCTGAATGGATTACTAGACAGATACATTAGGGTAGGGGGTTACCCATAATATTCAGTGAGACTCTAGTGGACACTAACGGTGCCTCCCTGAGTGAGAACATGTATGTGTGTGCGTGACAGAAACTTGAGAGATGGAAATACCTCTCTTTGAATTACAAAAAGAAACAACAGTGTCTGAATAAAACAAACGCTAAGAGTTCAAGATATTTTGTAATATTGATGGTTTTCATATAAAGACTTACTTGGCAACATAATTAGATCTGTAATAATTTTGGAAGATGGCAAAATCGTATGATATCATCTGAATTGGATCATAAAAACAATTTTATAGTTTTTTTAAATTTACAATCATGGTTAGGGGTTGGGCTTTACGGTTATGTTTAGGTCTGGGCTGTATGTCCAAATAACTTTCTCATGATAAAAGATGATGAACATTTACCCCCAAAGCATGAATATGGTGTCCAACATGAACATATAAATAAATTAAATGTGACACCCTAGCAAACTTCATCTGCAAAACTGCTAAGCGAATTTGCACCAAGAATCATGAGATGGCCGGAGCCTACCAGGTGATTTTTTTCCAAAGCCATTGGCCTGACGTGAGCACTTCTGATATCCAAGGTATGTTTGGCAAAAGTGCTGCTCAGCCTTTTTAGTATGGCAGACCCTCCATGTCCCATCTCCCCTCCTCCAACCTAAACCCTACTGGAAAGCTATGTATGGGGTGGGAAGTGTAAACAGATATTCGAGTGGAGGGGGACACAACCCACAGCTGCCACCTCATTTAAGATGCCCGGGATCTAAATTGAAGCTTTTCTTACACTAAACAGGACATAAGAGACTAGGGCCAGCCAATCAGATTTCAGCGAGCTCTAAAATGGGCCAGCCAATGGCTTTCAGGGGTTGGAGTTATATAAACCCAATTCGGACTGTTCTCGCTTGGGTGACCCCTATTTCGGCTTTGGTGAACAGGATCTGATCCCAAGGACTGTTACCACTTTTCTTGTCTTTTGTGCAGGTAAAGACATCAACATTCTTGAATAACCATCATTCACACCAAGGAGAGTCTTAAAAAAAGAAAGCAATAATTTAATTTAATTAGATAAAATAATTGAGAGAAAAATTTAAGTATTCTAGTGGAATACTCCTTAACATAGAAAAGCACAATAGAAGTGATTAACTGGGCTGCATACATTTTACAATTTGTAAATCCTTTTAAAATCTTCATAGTCAGATGCTATTTGATTTAAATTTATTTACGATAATAATACGCTCCAATATGATAGCAGATGCACAATCTTTTTCATGACAGAAATACTGGAGTGTTTATCAAAGGCATCTGGATTTACTATGAAAATGTTAATAATTTTTTTTTTATTTTGTGCATGTTTAAATATTTTGGATGAGTATTTTGGTTTGGTTGACCTGTGCTTAAATGTGGGAGCAGATGTCAAACATGTGATATGCAGCAGCTCTGAGAGCATAATCTGATACAGCCATAAAAAAATCCTGAGATGTGCTTATGTTTCTCATACTGACACATATGGGACAGGTTCCCGCTGCTGACTTTCCTTAAAATAAAATCTTGTGGTAATCATGCGAGTATCTTCTGGTGTATTTAACAGAACAGAAATTAATACAAAATAATTCAAATGACAACGTTATGTTTTGTATGTTACATAGAACTTGATTTCATCTAAACGATATCATTACATAACCATGACATGATTAACACGTGAGTCTGAGAAAACTGGTCAGGACATGTGGGAATACTTTAATAACATATACAAAGCTATGTGACTATTTATGTGGAAAACAGTGCAATGTTTTCTGGAGAGGTTCGAGATTATGTGAAAGTAATGGGAGGGAGTGAACACCATATTAAAAATAGATCTGTCTAGATTTAGACTTGGGAGCGTCTCTCCTATTCCTGGCACAATCAGACATATCAAATAATAAGTGAGGACCTCAAGTGGAACTTGCTAGTATACCAGACAGACTGTTTTAATGTGTGCAGCTGTGTTTCACATATGCATCATTCTTCTCAATTCAATGGAAGCTGATGATTAAGCAGTTATGGTTTTGCACTGAATTCTGTTTCATTGATTTCAGTCAGCATGCTGTAAACACATTTTGAAACCATTTGGTAAATGGTCAATTTCTTACTACCTTTTACATATAAACTTGAAGCTATAGTGTTTGCAGCCGTTGGCGACACAGTCATGTGGTAACCTTTTATCCGTTTGGTTGAAGTAACTCTTTCCAGCCAAACTGACTAAGCAGAATTAATAAAATTAAGTTCAAACAGTTGAGGTCAGAGACAAGTGAGACGTGCGTGTGTAGAAGTAATATATGAAAATTCAGGGAATCAAATGCAAATAATCTTTCTCACTTTCTCTTTGTCCAATCCGCAGTGTTAGAAACACAACCATGCCTTTCGGAAACACCCACAACAACTTCAAGCTGAACTTTTCAGTTGATGATGAGTATCCAGACCTTACCAAGCACAACAACCACATGGCCAAGGTGCTGACTAAGGAAATCTATGCCAAGCTTAGGGACAAGCAGACCCCAACTGGGTTCACCCTGGATGATGTCATCCAGACCGGTGTTGACAACCCAGGTGAGCAAAGACACCAGTTTTACATCCTTACCACATACAGTATTTACCCCAATCAAACCTGGATTTGTTCAGGAAGCACAACATGTTCCTTCTGTCTATATACTGATGAGATGACACTTTTCTCCAGGTCACCCCTTCATCATGACCGTCGGCTGCGTTGCTGGTGATGAGGAGTCCTACGAAGTTTTCAAGGAACTCCTCGACCCTATCATTTCCGACCGCCATGGTGGATACAAGGCAACTGACAAGCACAAGACCGACCTCAACTTTGAGAACCTGAAGGTGCAAAAATGAAATAACAAATATTTTATAAAGGATATAGATGCTATTAATTGATCATTGACATGAGACAACAGTAAACTCCTTGACCTCAACTGCTAATTTACTTGAATAATTTGAAATGTGAGCTTGTCCCAAACAACACGGTAATGCTAAACTAATCAGAATCTATTGTTTAACAATAACTGGGACTGAAATTAATTAAATCTCTATTTGTAGGGTGGTGATGACCTGGACCCAAACTACGTTTTGAGCAGCCGTGTGCGTACCGGCCGCAGCATCAAGGGATACGCCCTGCCCCCCCACAACAGCCGTGGAGAGCGCAGAGCTGTGGAGAGGCTGTCTGTTGAAGGTGTGCACACATCAGTGTTATTTCAGTATTATTATTGTATTGATTCATATTTTCAATACGCTTTGAATTATTTTGTATTTTCAGTTTTAATTTTAATTTGTTTTAGTACTTTTTTATTGTTTAACATGGAATAGTTATAGTTTATTTTATTTCACACCTTACAAACCCCAACAACAGTTTAGAATTGTAAGGGTGAATAGCACAAGAATATAACTGAAGAACGAGAGTGTGGAATCAGTAGAAGTTGGGATCTCTTTATTCCTCCAGCTCTGAACAGCTTGGACGGAGAGTTCAAGGGCAAGTATTACCCCCTGAAGTCCATGACTGATGCTGAGCAGGAGCAGCTGATCGCTGACCACTTCCTGTTTGACAAACCCGTCTCCCCCCTGCTGCTGGCTGCTGGTATGGCCCGCGACTGGCCTGATGCCAGAGGCATTTGGTAAGTTGAATCATAGTTATCTACTGCTGTGTCTCATTTCAAAGGTTGCGCTCTGCATTGTTGCAATTGTCGGCCGTATACGTCGTTTAGGTTGTCTAATTTCAGAAAAGTAACCATTATAAAACGGACATATTTCTTTCTGACTTTGAGACTCCCTCATTTCAGAAATGTAACCTTTACATCCCAGAGTAATGGTTACTTTTCTTAAATGACATATGAGGTCAATAAATGCAACCTTCGAAATGAGACACATCACATGAGTCAAAGGACTGGACAAAGGTAATATATTATTTAATTAATCAATACCACACAAGCAAGAATGCAGGGTTTTTTTTTCCACGGTGATAGCCACACCAACAGCAAGATTGCAAGTGCAACATCGGCATTATATTAGCTAAGTTAATATTGAGTAACATTTTAGACAATATATTCCCAGTTACTTTGTTTTTTCTACGTCAACGAAAATAGTTCTGAACAACTCCATGTTTGGTGTCTTCAATAAAAGACAATTTATATTAGCTGGGTGATATAAATTAGGTTTTGTATTGTAAATGGATGCCTATGCTTCAATTACAGGCACAATGAGAACAAGACCTTCCTGGTCTGGGTGAATGAGGAGGATCATCTCCGTGTCATTTCCATGCAGAAGGGTGGCAACATGAAGGAAGTGTTCAAGCGCTTCTGCGTTGGTCTTCAGAGGGTATGGAGAACATACACAAATAAATGCACACACATAACTGACAGTTGTCACCTGGAGCATGTGAGTATGTGTGTGTTCTGCTTTGACAGATTGAGGAAATTTTCAAGAAGCACAACCATGGATTTATGTGGAATGAGCATCTTGGTTTCATTCTGACCTGCCCCTCCAACCTTGGCACAGGACTGCGTGGTGGTGTCCACGTCAAGCTGCCCAAGCTGAGCACACATGCCAAGTTTGAGGAGATCCTGACCAGACTGCGCCTGCAGAAGCGTGGCACAGGTATACAAACACTGAACATACATATGCAAAAAGCATAGAAATGTTTATTGATGTTAATGAAGATGTGTAGTTAACATCTCCATTTGTTGACTCCACTTGTTCCATGCTCATTTATTTCACCCAGGTGGTGTGGACACTGCTTCCGTTGGTGGAGTGTTTGACATTTCCAATGCTGACCGTATAGGCTCTTCAGAGGTTGACCAGGTGCAGTGTGTGGTTGATGGCGTCAAGCTGATGGTCGAGATGGAGAAGAAGCTGGAGAAGGGCGAGTCAATCGACAGCATGATCCCTGCCCAGAAGTAAAGCGGGAGCCCTTCTATTCTTTTTCCTCGTCTTTGTATTTTTTTTTTACAGTCCATCATGCAATCTTACATCAACGCAGAGGAAACTGCTGCTTGAAAACACATAGACAGTCTAGCCTTTGCATCTGTCCTGCTTTCCTTTTTCCTGTTTTCTTTATTTTCCATGTCATTTCGCCATCACTTTTTTCCACTTTGTTTCCTGTTCAGTTGGTAACATCTTGGGATCAGATTGTCGGCGTAGGTGTGAGTGCCTGACGTCGAGGCTTCACCTCAATTTCAGCCTTGGTTGTAAAAAGTGAATCAATCAAGTTGTATTTGAATAAACATACCCCGTAAAACACATACACATCTTGTATTTTATCATATTTGTGAGCATATATATAGTTTCAGTTTAGATGAGTTAAAAATAATTGAATTTAAAGTCCCTGTGTGGTGAAAATCAAGTTTTTAAATGTTGTTTATAAGTCTATGTGGTATTTTTTTAATGTGCTTTAAGTCAAACCATGTGCAAATTGATCATAAATTAACTTTCTCCTTAAAACTGCAGTGAAAAAAATACGCGGTTTGAAATAGCTGGTGTTTCTGATGTCACAAACTAAATTGTAACCAATTACATCTAGTGCCTGACTTTAGCATATCATTAACAGCAAACTAGCAGGGGAGTCTCGAGAGATGCCAGGTTATCCCGGTATATTTTTCTGTTGATATGAAAAATCTGGTAGATTTAGCAATATAGCCGGTGTATGATGTATATTACGATGTTATGATGAATTATATGCCTTTCCCCACTGAAGTTCTGAGTTAGAAGGTGCTGGGGTTTGAGCTGGAGTTAGAAGGTGAGGCCACTGAGATGGCGAACGGGAACTTAGTTTGTGTAACATTAGCAACACATTATCAGCTGTTTGATAACACAGTCAAGCAATTGACTAATCATATAAATTACCGTTATGTGTCCGACGTGTGTGATTTTTGCAAGACCTTGCCATAAATCCGGACCAAACACAAATACACCAAACAATAATTGAACACAAGGAAAGATGCCAACATCAGTGAAGTTTATTTTCTCTCAAGATTTTTTGTTTCCATTTTAATATTTGGCCAGAGGTGCAAACACCTCTGGGTGGGGGGGGGGGGGGGGGGGGGGATTACTTTCTGCAAACAGCATCAAGGTTTTAATCTCACTGTCTCTCTCTTGCTCTCTCTCTCATATATATAGTTTATCCACCTGACTTCTCTTTTTTCATATTGCATATTAGCTAAATGCATCATGAGAAACGCAATATCATAGCAGACAGTTAACATCACAGACAGCACAACACTGAACTGGAGGGATTTGCAGAGGTGTAAAGTCCAGGTTCAGAAAGTAAAAGTCCTCTTCAGTATTTTATTCCAATCACCTGGATTTGCTACTAGCACAGTTTTTCAGCCAGGAGATAGAAATAATTAGTGAAATCAGCTGGCTGAGTTCATGGGTGGAATAAACATAGGGGAGAACTTTTACTTTCTAACCCCTGGACTGTACACCTCTGGGGATTTGTCATTCAGACGTGTCACGCCTGGCACACCAACTCACAATTCTCCCTAACACTCTTTTTAATGCCTTTAAATGACATTAAGAAAAGCTCATTCATACGGACACACTTTCACTCCAGGTCAAGTATGGCTGCCATAATCCTCTCACGCAAACAATTCCTACCAGCAGAGAGAGAGAGAGAGAGAGAGAGAGAGAGAGGGAGGCAGGGCAACAGAGTAGCGCAATACACAGACGCACACACTCACACATACATGCACACGCACACACGCTCTCTCTCTCCCTCGAAATCTTTTGCTTTTGCCCGTTCCGTTATTTCACATATAGTCTCTATATAGTCTCTCTTTCTCCATCCTTGCTCTGAATCATGCAGGATTGCAGGTTAGTGTTTCACTTCAGCACACATAGAAACGTCTGGAGAGCTAGCAGAGGGTCTCTGCTCTAGCTATGAATTAACCTGGAATTCTAAAATACTGTATATACTATACTCACAATATTATCATCAGTATCATAATCTTTATATACAGCCAGAATCTGACTGATATAAACCAAGATTTTTTTTCTCCCAAGATAATTATTCTAGAAAATAAATTAAGTACCTGTGCAAATATACACAATTCGAAGTGTTCACATTTAAGACATTGGCGCCTTCCGGTGGCCAAACATGGGTACAAACCCAAAGAGCCGTAGGATGCAGCTGATTCAAGTCAACATGAGTGCACAGAGGTCTTAATGGACGTCGAACAGATACTGATCTCAGCAGTCCAAACCAGACAGAGCCGGTCTGATGCGGAGACCGGGTCAGACTGGTCCAGGACGTGCAGTCTTTACCCTGTTCAGTTTGAAACAGGAAGCATCTCCACAACAGGAGTCCAGTCACAGAGCAGACAGAACAATGACACGAGGATTTCCAGTGATTCAGCAATTGGACGAGGAGAAACTAGGTGTCTTTGCGAATGTCCGGCACAAAAGCAGAGAATAAAGTGAACAACAAAAAGTGGATGAATGATGAGATGTCAGACTTGCAAGGTGGGCTAGAAGGCTCACTGTCTGGCTAAAGGTCAACGGTGAAGCACCACAGTGATACCTGTGGAGTCAGTCATCACAAGTGAACTTTCAAGCATCTCAAAGCATTTGACATACTTGAAGCAGGCAAAACCAAAATCAAGAACCAAGTTTGTTTTCTGTACCACAATCCAACACCCTCTCATGAACAGAGGGAGATGCCATCACAAACATGGAGAAAGTGGCATATAATCCTTTAGTATCTACAATACATTTCACACGACAGCACAATGATTCCCCAATCAAAAAATAACAGACCAACCATATTAAATCAACCTGTTTATCCAAACTGAACTAGCAAGAAGTGTCCTATTGCTCAAACCATATACTTGATCAATATCTTACTGTCTACGGGCTGGCAGCACCAACAGGGTCAAAGCATGGCTTTGCATTAAGATAGAAACAACTTCTAGACATAACAGTAACATCTAATGCTATTGCACAATTATCACCATTCACAATTACATTTTGATCACCATCGGTTGTGAATTGCTTATGCTTGGCAAATTGACAACTATTGCAAAACAAGGCCTTGTTACACATAAAAAAACAAAACTGGTTCGATCAAAAAGTAAGCCGAGAGTATTATTTAAAAAAAGACCAAATAAGCTCCAAACTAAGCTCCTAATTCTACCCATGAAGCAGCATATATATTCTATCCAGGTCTCAAACCTGCAAATGAAACCCCTGTTAAATTGATAATAACATGATTACAAATTTGTTAAAGAGACAAACTTTTGTATGGCTAAAAACCAACATGAGCTACAGAAAAAACATGACCAGTCCATGACACAATGTCCATGGTCCATTTTTATACTGCATTCCTGTTAGCTACACAGCATTGTTAAGATTTTGCAATGGAAACAGAGCCATATAGATGCCATATTATTATAAGATTGCAAGTGCAACTGATTTTACAATAAATAAATCAAATCAAGTTTTTCAAAGCCCTGTTGGTGCATTTGCCCCAAAAACATATTTCAGTAGTGAGAGCACTGAACCTCTTCCTGTACTCCTGCATTAAAATATCCTGCATTTTAGATATCTGATGCCAAAATGATTGGGTAAGGGATCAAAAGATTTTTCAATACCAATTTAGTCATATAAAGCCTGGGAATTGTAATGAAAAAAGCTGACATGTATGTGCTAATGAATGTGACTATGATTTAATGTCTGCAAATGCTTAACCACAACATATTTTGCAATGCAAACACCATTTCTGTATTGGATATTTACTTTTCTATTTCTTTTTAATACTGGAGGTGGGAGAAAATCTATTGACAATTAAATAATATTGAAGAGGAAAGGTGTTTAATCAGATATCTACAATGCAGGAAGTTTTTATGACACTGAATACTAAAACCATCTGTCTTAGTAAAATCACTGATGACCTCAACTCCACTCAGACAGGGTAAAAGGAGAGGTGACTATTTGCGAAGTTTCACTAAATAGGAGTTGAAATGAACCAATCAACGTGCCTGTCTGAGAAGGGTCAGGGAAAGTAATTTGGCATTAAATGTCTCTTCTAAATGAAACATGGTAGAAAGTAAGTAAACTGGCACTATACATCAGAAAAACTTAATTTAGCTTGGACAATCTCAAAAACAAAGTGTAGATGGTCGGCTTGCAGTCTGATCAAATTTGTGGTCGCCAGCGAATGTGATGCGGATTTGGGTGGGCACCGTGAGCTATGATGAAGTTAGGATACGTTTGCCAACTTCACATTTGTGCATATAGTTCATTGGCAGCTACAGTCCTACATTGTCAATGATTCAATGCTTTGACTTAGTATTAAGAAAATGTAAGACACATTCAATCACAAAAACATAAAAATGATGACCCGTTTAAAATGTCAAGACTTGTTGAAAACATACAAAAGTGGTTAAAAAAAAGAATGGCATCAATTATTGAAGTAAGAATTTCATGACTAGAATGAGAATAAAAATACTAAACTGGATTCAATCCAGACCCAGTGAATGAGGCTGTTCAGAGAGTGGGTGAGTGAGTGTGTGTGTGTGTGTGTGTGTGTGTGTGTGTGTGTGTGTGTGTGTGTGTGTGTGTGTGTGTCCATGTTAAGAAGTGCTCAGGTTTATGTTGTGCATGGAAGGGGTGTGCTTGTTTTTGTACTTTAGATTTCCATATTGTCGGGATTGAGTGTCCCATGCTTTTAAGGTGACTATGTTTCTTTACGTGTATGTGTGTTCAGGTGTGTGTTGAGTGTTGTTGGAGGGATCAGATTTTGTCTATAACACATAGGTCAGATCTCTATAACAACGGATATAGTGAGGGGACATCTAAGAGTCAAGTCTCCTCCCCCGTCCCCTCAGAGCTCCACCTCTTTAGAGATCTGCGATGCGATGTGCCTGAAGGCGAGCGGAGCCCCCCACAGGCGTGTGTAGCGTACTCCGTTTGCCTCTGCGGGACCCACACTCAGTTGGCACACCTCAGCTTGGAATGCGACTTTTGATCCTGCCGATCCATGACTGCAGCACAGCAGAAACGGGCCAGCGTGCCGGACCTGGCAACCGCATCCCCTCGCTGCCTCACGCAAGGCCAGTACCACTTCTGCAGGGGCCCGGGGGGGACGGGGAAAACGACCCCTCACATCCCACCCCCCTCCCCTGACCCAGGACTGGGACGCTTTCTGATCCCCAGATAAATGGCCACTGGAAAATAGAGAGAAAGAGAGCATGAGAACGAGAGAGACCAATACTGAGAAAGATTTACAAATCTCATATTTGAGATTCACATCTTCAGAAAGAAATCACTGCTTTCATCACCCTTGTTTTATGCA
Organism: Meda fulgida; assembly: GCA_030578275.1. Classification (NCBI taxonomy): domain Eukaryota; kingdom Metazoa; phylum Chordata; class Actinopteri; order Cypriniformes; family Leuciscidae; genus Meda; species Meda fulgida. The sequence goes on from CM060620.1 coordinate 26,673,858, forward strand.
ATTGTATAATGTTATTATTTGTATTACTATTATTTACTATTACTACTTATTAAGAATATTTTTGTGTTAATTATTGTATTATTATTTTATGTATATTGATGCTTTAGTGTTATTTAAATGTATAACAATTATGCTATAAATCATCCACAGCTGAAGTTTATATTAGTCTATTCATTGCAATCTGTTGACAAAGTCTGTTCTTAAAGTCGGCATGACATGAACATTTAATTGGTAATTAATTCTTGATCTTAACGTGTAGCATCTTATGAGGACTCACCCTGTGACCGAAGATCTGCTGACTCCCTCAGATTCATTTGTGATCCTGCAAAATAGCACACATCTTGAGATAATCTGCATTATCCCAACAGTGAGATCCATTCACACTCCAACATAACTAACAAAAAGACAAACATGCTTATCTGGATCTCTCAGTCCTGTATGAAGATGACCCAGCAATTTAATCTGCAATTTGGTCAATATAACTAACTATCCTGAAGTTGATCTGAGCAAACAACAGTCATAACGAATACAAACATTTGCATGTTCCTGGATGCATGCAAACCAATTAGAGACAAAACCTCCATGCACCATCGTCCAGACTTTCCTTACCCTCACAACCTATTTATCAGACTCGCACAATTCTGCAAAGGACATTGCATGCAGATAGACGTGCCATGTGCAGAGACAGACGGACGTGCAGCGGCAACAGACAGGCAAACAGAGGCAGACAGGGGAACTTACTAACTGTTTTGGATCCCTGTGGAAGAGTGCAACCCGACACTGATTTATTAGAGCCCTGGCGTTTAGAGGGGTCAAGATTGACCCTAGGAGAGAGAAACACAATGAGGAGAGCAAGAGAAAGACAGAGAGAAAGTCAAAGACAGACGGATTGAGTGATAGTGAGAGCAAATGGGGAGAAAGAAAGGTAACAGAAATAAGAACAAAGAGGGAGAGATTAGGAAAGCTTACACATTTGTAAGCTTGGAAAGCTTGAAAAAAAGAGGCAATATGCCAAGGAATGATGAAGGTGTGTTTTTAACTAATTTTTAATCTGAAAGAATAGACAGGTTGTACTATAGCTCTTTAAAAAAAAAAAGGAATCCCTAATATACCTGCTGCCAAATTATGAGATAATATTACAATTTGAAAATTTCTGCTGTCACTTTAAGACCTGATGCACGGATCCATTATACTGTTACACATGCATTTTCTTTCTTAACTGCTTACGTTCACTTAAAACAAAACTGACTGTTTACATGAATACTCACCAAGACTGGCATTTTAACATTATTTTGTGTGTATTTGACTGTTTAAATGCAATAAGCAGTGAAAATAACTCGATAGTACTGAAAGACGGCTTTATGTGCACTTACTTTGGGTCTGAGCACAAAATGAAATTATGTGCAAAACGCACAATCCCGCATCAAAATTGAAAGCAAATGAAACGAGTGAGTAAGGGAAGGCGGGTTTGTGTGTCAACCCGCTGTCGGAGAGATGAGAAAAAGCAAGAAAGTGCAGCTGGTATCATGTATCTATTCTGCAGAAAATGAGTATTGGAAGCGTTTCAGATATTTCAGTATCGATATGTATAAAAAAATACATTTCTTTATCCCCCCAACCCCCCAGTATTGGTCTCTAAAGTGGCTAGAAGGAGTAAATGCGTTACCCGCCACTGCCAAAATGTTGTTAATGTCAAGCCCATATTATATAATGGATTATACACTGCTGCATCCAGCAGCACAAATGCAAGGTAGTGACTAAAAGTACAGTGACCAACAAACCTCAAGCAAAAAAAAAAAACTTTGTCAGAGAAAACAGCTTTAGAATCAGAGGGACCTGGATAAGAGAGAGCTTTCCATTCTAAATGATGCTTAAACCTGTTTTCTGTCATTTGATGTACGATACTTTTTAATGCATAACTATGTATATGTTTTTATTTGTATGATGAGAACTTCTCCTCTTACCTGCGTGTGAGTTTGGAGGTGAGTTTGCTGAACAGGTTAGAGGTGGCCCGGCTGCGGGCATTGGCCGGCAGGGCTCCAGCGTCATGACTGAGGGTGGGCGACGTGGGCGGAGGTCCATAGGTCGGCGGTACACGGTCACGGAGCTGACCCCCATGGAAGGTGCTCCGGATGGTGGATCCACGTGTCAGCCGACAGCGCTCACCTGAGGAAGAAGAGGAGGATGCTCCTGCTCCAACAATACTGAGAGTGGAGGGAGAGGTGGGAGGGAGGCGGTGAGACAGAGAGCTGAGGAGAGATAGACACAGACAGTGAATGAGAGGCAGACAGGGCACTGCAATTTGCAGCACAGTGACAGAGTGTGACTTTGTTTGTGAATGTGTGTTTGTCACCTGTTGTCTTTGCCGTTCTGCAGCAGCGAGTGTCGGTCAGTGTTGGAACGATCTGTACATACGTAAGTGTTTCTACGGGTCATAGTACTTCCTGGGATATTGTTCTGCAAGGAAGATGGCAGACAACATTTCATTAACCCCCAACAAAATAAAGAATATATAACACATTTTATTTGTTGGCGCCTTTAAAGACACCCAAGGACACCTCACGAATGTGAGGTGGTAGAGAATTCCAAAGACGTTGTGCAGAGCGGCTGTAGGCTCTAGCCTCCATGGTGCTCAGTCTCAATGTTGGAACAGCCGTGGAGGAGCAAAGTGTTCGAGGAGGATTGTAAGGAAGAAGCAGATCCGAGAGGTATGAGGGGGCAAGGTCATAGAGAGCTTTGAAGGTAAGCAGAAGAACTTTGTAGTTGATCCGGTAAAGAACAGGAAGCCAGTGGAGCTAAGGATCGATGTGATGTGTTCATTTGATCTTGTGCTAGTGATAATACGAGCTGCAGAGTTCTGAATGGATTGCAGGTGATGGAGGAGTTTATTTGTGGTGCCAATGAGGAGAGTGTTGCGGTAGTCAATGCGGGATGTGATCAGGGCATGAACAAGGACCTGTGTATTGTGTTGGGAGAGGGAGGGTCGGAGTCAGGCCCGGTTCTAGAACCAAATCACTGAGGGTGCTTCTGAAAATAGTGAGGGTGCTTACTGCTTACATAAACATAGGAAATGGCTCCCAATCGTCATCAGTCTGAAACAACGCAGTCTCATGAAAGTGCGTATCAATACCACGAATGTTATGGGGGGGGGGGGCATAAAGTGCGTATCATATGCACGCGAAAACTGGGTATCATATACACGCAAAAACGAATTTTTGGCGTATAAATGGCGCGAGAAATAACATTCGTGGTATTGATACGCACTTTGATGAGATCGGGCTGTCTGAAAATAGTAGGGTGACCGGGGATGCATTTAGAGTGATTTACTGCATGGTTTAAATGCAGTTAGAATGGTCAAAGTTCAAAATAGAGGGAATGCCCTCTACGAGTTTTTGTCCTTTACATTTATATCATATGATATAGTTAAGAAATGTTACACAAAGAGTGCTGTTTTTCCCAAATATCAGCAGTAGGCCTATTACAAATGTGTGAATAATTGAAATTAATTTTATTCTGCAGTTGAATAATGAAGTTAATATAAGTATCTTACATTTTAAACATGTAGTTTCTGACGACAATGAATCAGTCCTTTTGAACGAAACAGCTGATTTAAAGATTAGGTCACTCGGCGGCGGCCGCGACACTAGGTTTGTCGCCGGTGTTTGCAGGGGTGTCAAGCGGTGAGAGTGAGGTTGTAGGGCGGGGTTCGCTGCTGTCATCGGCAGGCGGTGTCATGTCATCTTGTGATTTACTAGAGGTTTGAGCTTTCTTGAGCCAATATCTTATGTCCATGATGAAAAATGGACAATTCATATTTTTAGGCTACCTAAAGCCCCGTCTCAGAAAGTCAGCAAACTAATTTCCTGAGCGGGACGCACACACGCAAGCAGAGTGGGCAATTTAAGAGACAGCTTCACCTATGCGTATCACGATCGCAAAAGGACACAACCAATCACATGCATTAAACATGAAAGCATAATTAAATAAATTCTGATTTGAAAAATCGTGTAAATTGATTTATTTTGTATGTGTGTGAAATCCGTCTGTGATTCTATTGTCGGCGAAATCTCGTTTACATGTGTGCTATTAATAATTTCATCTGAGGGTGCTTTCACTTTTGTTTGAGGGTGCTTAGCACCCTCTAGCACCCCCGTAGAACCGGGCCTGGTCGGAGTATAGAGATATTGCAAAGGTTAAAGTAAGCAGTCCGAGTGATATTACTGATGTGGGGACCAAAGGAAAGTGCACTGTCTAGAATGACGCCAAGACTTTGACTTGGTAGCAGATGGGAATCGGAGGGCCATCAACTGATATGGTGAACAGATGACTTTTGGAGAGTGTGGCCTTTTAACCAATTAGGGTTGGAACCTCACTTTTATTTCCATTAAGTTTGAGAAGATTGAATGACATCCAGGTGCTGATAGCTTGTAAACAGGAGGTGAGGGCGGAGGGGGGAAGAGAGGTGTTCAGAGGAGAATATCATTACAAAACACAATGCTACACGTACACTCATAAAATGGGATCCAACATTCTGAGACCATATTGAAAACCACCTAGGATTCAAAATTTTATTAAAATAAACAAAGTTTTAGCATTAAAAATTAAAATGAAAAAATTATTATGATACAAATTTTTTATTTTTAATATTTAGGATTCAGTCACTTATGCTCATCAAGGTGGTATTTATTTGCTCAAAAATACAATACAAAATCGTAAAATATTATTACAATTTAAAATAACTTTTCTATTTTACTATATTATTATTATTATTGGTGCTCAAGAAACATTTCTTATCATTATCGATGTCGAAAACAGTTGTGCTGCTTCATATTTTTCTGGAAACCATGAATCATTTTTTTTTTCATTTTTTCTTTAATGAATACAAACAGCATTTATTTGAAACAGAAATCTTTTGTAATATTATAAATGTTTTTTTACCATCACTTTTGATCAATTTAATGTGCCATTGCTGAATAAAAGTATTAATTTCTTAAAAAAAAAAACTTCTGACCCCAAACATTTAAACAATAGTGTGTATACAATAAAATAATTATTCAATTAGAGAAATTTCTCTCACTGTGGTGGCGGTCATCTCCTTGCGGCGATCAGGTATCTCTGCCTTGTTCGGGTTGTTGGCGGTGCTGACCATTGGACTAGATGGTGGTAGGCTTCGACTGCCCATTACACTACAGCTGGCCTTCCTCGGCGGCATGCGACTCTCACGCAGCTCACGATCTCCACCGCTGGTCGGGCTACGCTTAGGGTGCATCACAGGCATGCTAGGACCACCTGCAGAACAAACTGATAATGGTTATAATCATAAACAATTAGATGTATGTTTGTGTTTAGAGTTGAAGCTCAAGTGTCTCGTACAGAAGTCACTGTGCCGTCGCTGGCGGTGGTAGGTAGAGGCGCTGCGCTGAGTCTTGCTGTGTGAGGATGAGGAAGATGACGAAGAAGAGGATTGTTTGTTGGTTCCATTGGTCATTGGGCTTGGACGCACACGTGGCAACGTCATACTGCCGCTAACTCGTGACTCAGCGCCATCCTATTACCAAAAAGCAATGAAAAAAATAAATAAATAAAATAAACTCAGATTTCAGGTCTTTGTTTACCTCATGTGTTATGTATTACCTCAGTCTTCAGGCCCAACAGTAGATATGTAGCCGTGACTTCATTATATTTCTGAGTGAGTAAAGCGTCCTTAATTTCTTCTGTAGTAAAACCCATCCCGACCATAATCTCTGAAAAGATCATTATCTCAATCATTCTCTTTATTCTATGCATCACAGTAACAGAACAGTAACAGTGGTAAAATACTTTAACCAGTTTCTTACTGGTCTACATGCTCACCAATGCGGGCGGCGTCACTGTAGTCCTCTGCTGGCTCAATGTGGGGCTTCAGCTCATCGCCCTCAAACCCTGAATTCATCCACTTATCCTTCATCACTTGCTGTGGAGGAAATACCAGCATCCTGACTACACAGAAACTTCTTAGCTCAGACATTTATCTGTTTTGACTTAATATAAATCATACACTAATAATAGCATTTAGCGACTTTCAGCAAATGCATGCTGTACATCGTACATCACAGAAATAGGCACATTAGTATTTGGTATGGTGGCGTATATCAATGAATGTGCAAGTAGGCACCTCTAGAGTGCAACGTTTGCTGGGATTGAGCACTAGAAACCTGCGCAGAATCCCCTCACAGTCTGTGGACATGTAGAAGGGTACACGGTACTTCCCCCTCAACACTCGCTCACGCAGCTCCTGGAAAACACATGCACCAGCAAACAGTGTGACAAACAGATATCAGTGTGGTCTTAAGGGTCTTGACACACCAACCCGACGGTTGGCCATCGGTGAGCTTCTGTCAGGCTAGTTTTCGGCTCATTTAGCATATTGAATCCGTATTGGGCCGTTGGTGAGAGAGATCGCTCTGATTGACTGTTCAGTCTAGAGAATGTGTCAGTGCTCAAGAAGAAAAGTGAAAGTGATGAAAGCGAGTCAAGACAGCAGAGACAATTTTACATCTTACCTGAGCATTCCAGTGTGCAAATATTTTCATACATAGCATGAGCCACATGAAATTAAGAGCAACACTCTACAGTGCGAGTAAATCACTCACATATGTAACAAAATTTCATGCTAGGTGACTAAAAAAACGTCTTTAATTAACTAATGGCTATTAAATTGTATGATTTCAGTCGCTTGTGATTGAGATAGAGGCAAAAAAATACGTTTAGTGCAGATATAATTCCATTTCCCGGGGTGAGCTTTTTGTACCGTCACTTGGCTAAGAGCACCCTCTGTCGCTTTCTCTCACACGCGCACACTTCACGTGAGAGAAAAAGAGGGGCTTACACATGCCACGTAAAGAGAATTGACGCGCTAGATCCAAATGCTCGATGGCCAAGAGTTGACAGAACTGTCATGGTCCCGATCGGGGCAGTGCTGCATCGTCATGAAACTTTACGTGTTTTTAAGCCTTGCCAATTCAAACATTCAAGTGCAAGAAGATGCGAACAACAACTTGCATGTGCTGTGTGCCCAATAAGCCAAATTGAGCTCTCTTTCACGTCTTCTTGCGCTTGAATGGACAATTTCACATAAAATGATTTGTGAAATGACAATTTCACATCTTGGTGAGTTTCCTAAACATATACCGTTATGTCTTAAGTGGATGTAAACAGTGGAGAAAGTAAACGCATGTGTAACAGTATCAGATCCGTGCATTATGTCTTAAAGTGACAGCAGCCTAATATTCCTGCTGCTGTCTGTTTTTTAATGTTAATCAAACAACAAAAGTATCACTGTAAAAAAATCACTTGTTGCTCTTGACTGAATAACTTTTGTAACTTTAATAAGGATTCATTTATATTTTACTTATTCAGTGAAGTCTATGCCGTGTTATTTTACATTTGATTACTTTATTCAATTTCTGTACTGTGGCGAACAGGACGGCCGAGGGACGTGAGAGAACGGCGCGAGGCCGGTGGTGCGATTGCTAATGAGCAACACCTGTGAAGCACACCGGTCTCGCATCTCTCACGGAGGAGCGGAAGCATAAAGGAGGAGCGACGACGTTGATGATCGAGAGAGGAACAGGCCTGTATTTTAGTTGTTTTGTTTTTGTATTTTACTTTAGCCAGCATTTCGTCCGCGAGGGGCTGCTGGCAGTTATATTTATTTTCGGTAGCCAGCAGTCGTCCGCGAGGGGCTGCTGGCGGTATTTTCGTTTGTTTGTTTTATTTTAAATAAATTATATTTTGATTGTTCGCCGGTTCCCGCCTCCTTCTTCCCTGAACATTGCTACATGTACCTAATCTACCTAACCTGTATCTAATTTTATATTACATTTATGTAGAATGTTTTTATTTGCTCTGTTCTTGCATTCCATGTAAAAAGTCTGGCAAGTAAAATAGAAAATATACTACTCAATGGCGACTCTAACTTTGACGTCGGCTTCATGTGTCATAAACTTTAGACAATAAGATACTAAAGAATTTAGAAATAAGGTTGTTTAGAAATAAACATTTCTTTAAACAAGTTTTAAACATTTCTTTAAACAAGTTTTAAACTTGTTTAAAGAAATGTTTAAAACCAAAATTAAGACACATTCAAGGTACCGTAAAAAAAACATTTCTCTCGATGTACTCTACAAAGATTTTTTTATTATAATTAATACTTTTATTCAGAAAGGGTGCATTAAATTAATTAAAAAGCGACAGTAAAGTATTAATTACATTGTTACAAAAATACGTTTTAAATAAATGTGTTTTATTGCTTTTTTTTGATCCAAGAATTAAATTATTTTAAATTGTAATAATATTTCACAACATTACAATGTTTGCTGTATTTTTGATCGAACAAATGCAGCCTTGGTGAGTAAAAGAGATGTCTTTCAAAAAACAATAAAAAAAATCTTACCAAAACTAAACCTAAAGAATGGTAGTGCATTTTTTGTTGTAAATAGAAATGTAACTGGTGTCAGTTTATCAATATCACACAATCATAGCATATTGCAATAAGAGACTGTATCAATTATTTCCCCGTAGGGTGTAAAGGGGCAGGAAATGATCATTGTGAGTGTAGGAACAAAGTAACTGTACCTTGAGGTTCTGTCCATCAAAAGGAAGAGATCCGCTGACCAGCGTGTAGAGGATGACACCCAGGCTCCAGATGTCCACCTCTGGCCCGTCATACTTTTTTCCTTGAAACAACTCTGGAGCTGCGTAAGGCGGGGAACCGCAGAAGGTGTCCAACTTATTCCCCAATGTAAACTCATTACTAAAGCCAAAGTCTGCTATCTTTATGTTAGCATCTGCATCCAACAGCAAGTTCTCTGCCTACAAATACAGAAAGTCATGAGCGTGTGAAGGAGGCAGAAAAATAATTAAGTTGTACAGATTAACTGTGTGAAGGAGAGAATAACAAAGAGAAATAAACAGGACAGAGAAAGTGATACAAACACATTCGACAAACAGTAATACTAAATCGTACTTTTACAGCATAGTGCTTGTACAGTGCTAAAAAAACATTTTGTATATTTTTGTATCTTTAAAATTATACATTTTTATCAAAACTGAATAAGATTTAATGGGGTTTGAAAAATTTGCACAATTCAAGATATATCTTCACACAATTTTGCTTCTCAAGTAAAATGAAAAGTGTTAGAGATGTTTCAGATATTTTTAGTGAAATGCAGATTTGCAGTGTAAAGATTCAAACTCGTACCTTCAGATCTCTGTGAACTATATTCTTCTGATGACAGTAATGAACAGCTGACACAATCTGAAACGAAATAGAAAAAAACAATACGACCCAGGTAAAACAAATGAAACTGGAGATGAAATTGTAAACCAGAAGCTTAATGTGACACAACACCTTGATCTTAAACTGTGTGTGCTCTAGTCATTAGGTAAATGTCTCACCTGTCTGAATTTGGCTCTAGCCTCTATTTCTTTCATTCTCCCATGAGACACCAGGTAATCAAACACCTCACCTGGAAAACCAAATCCCACACGAATAATGTCCCAAAATATCACAGATGCACCTATAAATGTTATGAGTATCAAAGGTCTTTTTGCATTATGTTTCAGCTCTGGGGAAAAACCACATCACACAAATAAACACCATATAGTGAACACACAGCTAATAAAGTACTTTCATGGACACACAAGTATGTACTAGTATGTAGTTACACGATATTGTATACTCCATACTTCAGTATGAACTTCAGAGCTTACCTCCACTTGCATATTCCATCACAAGATAAAGCGTCTTCTCTGTTTCAATAACCTCAAAGAGTTGCACTGTAATATATAAGAGATAAAATATTTTTGGAAAGCTTACGTTTAAACAGCATTAGCTAATTATTTTGCACAGTCAGTATTATAAAAACAGCATTCATGCATGCCTTTGTTGCATTTTAGTGCATCATACCAATGTTGGGGTGATGGAGGGTCTTCATGATCCGCACTTCTCTGAACAGCTGCAAGAGAAAAGAGAAAGAAAGTAAGAAAAAGAGTGTGGTGTGATTCTTCAGTGATTATCAAGAAAAAATTCCCATAAATTCTGTTATCATCAACGTCAGCCTCAAGGTAGGACAGTAAAATCCAGATAGAATATATACTTCTGTATTTTGTTGTCTCTCGGTCTGAAGGGAGTGCCCTATATGCCATTCCTGTTACTGTGGAAACACCGTGATGCACCTGCACCAATCTGTATCAGCTGTTTTCCTTAACTCTGTGGGTTACTGAGGGTTGTCAACTTACAAGCCAATCACAATACACTTCTCTTTTTATCACATGGCCTCATTCTTTCATTATGACTAAGCACAATATTGTGTTAAAACAAAAACTAAAATCCACTAAATCTATTTAAAAACGTTTACTGTCAGTTTAAAGTTGGCATGCAATGGAAATTCACCCTATATATTTTCTTAATGTTTGTTACTGATCTTACAGCATCCTCAATAAACACGCTACAATTAGAAATGCAGCTACTAGAGTTCCTACTAGGTCAAGAAAATAAGATCATTATCGATAATTACCAATTATCTCTACACTGGTTACCTATTAAGTTCCGTATCGATTACAAAGTATTGCTACTGACCTAAAAGGCCCTTAATGATTTAGCTCCTGTATATTTAACTAATCTTCTATCGCCTTACAATCCATCACGCTCTTTAAGGTCACAAGACTCTGGGCTTTTGATAGTACCTAGAATATCTAAATCCACTAAAGGAGGGAGAGCATTTTTCACATTTGGCTCCTAAACTCTGGAATAGCCTTCCTGATAATGTTCGGAGCTCAGGCACACTCTCCCAGTTTACATCTAGATTAAAGACGCATCTCTTTAGCCTAGCATTCATATAATGCACCTCCTAACCTTATACAGTTATATCAGATCAAAGGCACATGATTATGCTTGCTTAAAGTTATGAACAGCAGCTACGCTAATTATTTTCTATTTGCTTCTCTGTTTTATCTTGGGATGTGCATCCTGATGTAACTAGAGAGTTTGTCAGCTACAGTTTGGATCCAGTCTAATATGAAGACTTTAGATGCCCGACACCTATGAAGAGACGGCGCAAACTCCCGCGAAGACTTCAGATGACGCAAACTCTGAATCAACATGCACCAATGCTACATTTTTCTAAATGTCATAATCATTTGTTAACAAACAAGTATTCATTACTTCAATGAGCTCATTGTTTCTGCATTAAATTATTACATTGTTTAAATTCATACCTTTTTCGCTAACTGTGATTTTATATATGTACATTTCTGAAATACATAACTTAGACAGTTGACTCAGATAAGAGATCACTCTAAATTGTAATGTAGACTCATACATTTTCTGTAAAGCTGCTTTGAAATGATGTGTATTGTGAAAAGCACTATACTAATAACTGTGAATTGAATTAATTACCATGTCCATGCATGTTTTTGTTTTGGCCTAGTAATTTTTTTTTCAATCAAAATGTCTTAACACGATTGTACAGTGAAACAACAGATTCCTCTCAAGTGTCTTATGCTGGACTTCTCCAGTCATTTTGTCAACTTAAACCCACCCCGTTCTTACAATGGACTGCAAGCTCATATTAGATCTGCCTCAATCCAATCATCCAATCAACAACCAGAGGATATAGCACAGAGGATATAGCAAAGTCCTAGCCCTGATTTTTTTTCTTTTAGATACTCCTAAAGTAAAATAAACATGTTTAAAACTGTGTTGTTGACATAAGAGTTCAGAGATGTTTGAATTAACTGCAAAAAATATGCAGACCAGAAGAAGATTAGAAAGAAGCATTGCTGACAGACACATACTGTGAATGAATGCTGTAGTGAGCCATGTCACATGTAAACATGCTTTTTATTACTTATTTTATGAGAGATCAAATAGGAACTACCATCTAGCAAACCAGACAAATCATGACGCAACATGACACAGGACAAATCCCTAAGCTTTCCTTTATGTGCAACACCAAAGGGCAAGAAAAGAGTGATGGGACAAACACTTACTCTGACAACTGGCAAATGCTCCACTGAACAGTGATTCCAGCACTATAACAGCTCATATCAGCTATATGAGTGATCAAAAAGCCAAACGTGACTTATGTTCAATAAGGGTGGTTTACAGTTTGTGTACAGTTAACTGTGTTACAGAGCCAAGACTGAATCACAGTGGGGCATTCTGGGCCTGTGGAGAACCGCAGCTGTCGACCTCTCCTCTCCAACACACACACTAAGCACACAAACAAATTATGCATTTTGAAAACAAGACTGCCCATGGCCAGATTTAAAGAGATAAGTCAGAAGACTTTGGAATAAAATGAACATAACTAAACAGTGCATGGAAATACAGTAGATATTTAGAGAAAAATAATTACTGTACTCACACGCCAATGCTCCCCATAAAAAGGACAGTTCATACAGTATCACTGATGTCTGATGCTTAAGTTACTTCATTTCAAATTTTGCACATAAAAGGGGAGCTCTTAAATTAAACACAGTTGTCTGTGCTGAAATGTAATGTAAGATCCATCCAGATTACTGAAAACTACTGTTTTCACAAGTGTGTTCAAAGACAGAAGCCTATCAAACATAGGTTTGTCAATGATCCCAAACAAATCTTGATGTATGCTCAAACACAGAGCAATGTGGAGTGTTGGGCTTCAATAGGAGGAATGAAGGCCGGAGATAATCTATTACGAGACAGATGAGTCACTGGCATACAGGCGAGAGCGCAGACTCAACAGAGACACTACACACCACACACACACACACACACACACACACACACACACACACACACACACACACACAAACACACACACACACACACACACACACACACACACACAAACACACACACACACACACACACACACACACACACACACACACACACACACACACACACACACACACACACTTTACGGCAATACTTCCAAGAACCTCACTTTTCTAGATAAGCATTTATTGTTATGTATGCACTATTCACTTGTGGCGCTGTGATTTTCTGGACACTTTATATAAAGTGTGCATGGATATTTTTTCCCGTTTCTGTACTAAATATGTTAAAATTACATCATTGTGTGGCATTTGTCGACAGTTCTCTTAATAAAAAAGAAAATGTCTTGACAACATAAATACTAAATATATACATAATGGTCTTACCTTTTGTAGGCTGGTTGGGTTCAACTGAGTCTTGTCGATAATCTTTATTGCAACCTAAATGTACAATTCACAATGAGTGATTTGAGCTCCAACACATTTATTTTTCCTTTAGCCAGGTAGATAGCCTCCAGAAAAACTTACTCAAACCTGTTATAGAGTCATTTGATTTTAGATACTTTAATCAAAAGCAACTTGCTAGAGGAACTGGACACCAGTTCAAACAATTCTTGGTTATGAAAAATGACAATATGTACACTACCGTTACAAAGTTTGGGGTTGGTAAGAATTTTCAATACTTAAAATAAGTATCTTATGCTCAGCAAGGCTGTATTTATTTATTTAATCAAAAACACAGTAAAAACAGTAATATTCTGAAAAATAGTTATGTATTCTAAAAAAGATAACGGTTTTCTAATTCTAAATATTTTTAAATGTAATTTATTCCAATCTTCAGCAGACATTACTCCAGTCTTCAGTGTCATTTATTATGATTAATCTTATTATCATTATCATCAGTGTTGAAAATGTTGTGCGGCTTAATATTTTGGTGGAAACCGTGATGCATTTTTTCTTAATTCTTTGATGAATAGAAAGCATTTATTTTATTTATTTGTATTGTAACATTATAAATGTCTTTAGTCACCTTTGATCAATTTCATGCATCTTTGCTGAATAAAAGTATTAATTGCTTTTAAAGAATGATCTTACTACACCCAAACTTTTGAACAGTACTGTATATATTTGACTCTATTATTAGAATCCTAAGATAGATAAGAAAATAGCATAATAATATAGTATATGAAGAGAGATCTGTGTCAATGTTTTAAACCTGCTCCTTGCTTCAGAATTTTGGTCATTTTCAGGAGTGACAACCATATTGAATAATAAAGAAATTCATGTAATGATAACCAAATGTGTATGGCACCCAACTGTAAAACTAGTTGTAAGTGAAGTGATGTAATTAGAAGTGCGTCTATGTCTCTTTTCTTCTCGTGTGGCGCAAGTCAGAGACAGAGCCATGTGTCTTGACTCATTCGCAAATTCTCATGCCAGTCTGTCAGTCTCTTCTGTAGCTGCTTCCACCAGCCATGTGGTCTAAAAGTAACTCATACTGTACACTTCAGACAGAGCACATGCTCTTAGTAACAGCTTAAGGCGTATAAAAAAGCACATTGATGGGTATTTTATTAAAAATTGTATCTGATCACTAACATTACTTCGATCAAAAAGAGCACAAAACTTTTAGCATCCATGGTACCTTATTTACAGCCACAATAGTGTTATGTTTATATCAACCAATTTAAGTCTGGGAGTGACGATTGTATTCCATACACACACACAACCATAATTTAAGGGATTCCCATCTGCATTTAAAGGCGGCTGTCACTCCCCAAAGTGTATACATGGCTCCAGACTGCCACACATAAATTCACTATTAATTATGCAAACTTTCTATAATGGTATTTAAACTTCAGATTTTATTTTTCAAATGTACATATTTTAACACTGTGTGCATGAACTACTCTTTAAACATCACATTCTATTATTGTCCAAGATTATTAAAGCTCTCTGGTGCCCACTAACAAGTCCATCTAAAATCACACTATATCAGCTTTGGTTTATAAAAAGTAAACGTGGGTGTGGAAATTTTCACACTTAAGTTGGACCACTTTAAAAATATACCAGCCAAAGAATGAATGCTCACCCTTACCTCTTACCCCTTTACCTTACGTAAACTATCTCTTTCTCTCTCACCTCTTTGCCTGTAAGGATGTGGCGGGCTAGCTTGACTTTTGCAAAGTTGCCCTTGCCGATGGTTTTAAGGAGCCGGTAGTTTCCGATGTGGGGCAACTCGTCTGAGCTAGAGGCCATGGAGTTACGACATCTGGCACCCAGTGAACGACTCGACACATTCGTCCCCTTCTCTGATCGACTCGCCCCCAGAGACGCATGCTGGATGAAGAGACAGACACATAGAACATTTATTAAGATTATTCTAATTAAAGTTTTAACAAATAGATTGGATTAAACTGGGGAATATGCTGTTGTTGAAGCAAACAGAAAAAAAGAAATGGCCTCAAAGAAAGAAATTGAACCTGCCTGTGCCAGTAAAAAAGACAAGTTAGCTCAGATCACAGAAATTACATGTAGATTTATTAATTGAATTAATTAAAGCAGAATTGAATTGAGGAATAGGAACGGTTTAAGAAAGGATTCTTTAGTGAAACAGACTAATGCTACAGCACCAACCGACTGCACCAGATTTCTGAATTAAATCCTCATTTACTGATTAAGCCTCTTACTACACACACAAAACTCAGTCTACACTAATGCAGATGGGCCACACAACTGTTGCAGTAGCTAGTAATTAGTTTTTTTATATATATATACCAATGTTTTGCTATCTTTGGCCACTGCATCACATAGTTTTATTATTGATTGATTAATTTAACTACTATAGTGTGAACAATTCTAATAAAGAACAATGTCACAGTTGTGTTGCTCAAATCTGGGATTAGGAAATGATGCACCGGAATTTCGGCAACCTAAAATATTCAGCTGAAATAGTTTTGGTGGGCCGATACCATTGACTGAAACAGTGGCATTTAATTAGTGTTTCTCCATTGATGCGTTTCAACCATGTCAGGGTCGGTTTCGTGCACACAACTGCACAAATTACGGTGCTTAATTTGCTCAATTTAATTACTCAACCTTTATTTTCAGGTTTAGTTTTTAGGCTAAATAAAACTTAAATTTTAGTGTCAATGTTTTGGTAAAAAAAATTATTTCAGTGCATCACTTGTTTACGCATTTACAGAGGGTTTGTAACTGCTTTTAAAGGAGTCCTCACAGCTTTGGTTATACATACGATGAAACAAACAGTTTGTGCTACAATAATACAGGTCATTCTCAAAAGATTTGCATATTGTGATAAAGTTCATTTTTTCCATAATGTAACGATAAAAATTAAACTTTCATATATTTTAGATTTATTGCACAACAACTGAAACATTTCAGGTCTTTTATTGTTTTAATACTGATGATTTTGCCATACAGCTCATGAAAACCCCAAAATCTCAAAAAATTAGCATACTTCTTTTATTGGTCAAATGAAATGTTTTTAATACAAAAAAAGTCAACCTTCAAATAATTATGTTCAGTTATGCACTCAATACTTGGTCGGGAATTCTTTTGCAGAAATGACTGCTTCAATGCGGCGTGGCATGGAGGCAATCAGCCTGTGGCACTGCTGAGGTGTTATGGAGGCCCAGGATGCTTCGATAGCGGCCTTAAGCTCATCCAGAGTGGTGGGTCTTGCGTCTCTCAACTTTCTCTTCACAATATCCCACAGATTCTCTATGGGGTTCAGGTCAGGAGAGTTGGCAGACCAATTGAGCACAGTAATACCATGGTCAGTAAACCATTTACCAGTGTTTTGGCACTGTGAGCAGGTGCCAGGTCGTGCTGAAAAATGAAATCGTCATCTCCATAAAGCTTTTCAGCAGGTGGAAGCATGAAGTGCTCCAAAATCTCCTGATAGCTAGCTGCATTGACCCTGCCCTTGATAAAACACAGTGGACCAACACCAGCAGCTGACATGGCACCCCAGACCATCACTGACTGTGGGTACTTGACACTGGACTTCAGGCATTTTGGCATTTCCTTCTCCCTAGTCTTCCTCCAGACTCTGGCACCTTGATTTCCAAATGACATGCAACCACTGAGCAACAGTCCAGTGCTGCTTCTCTGTAGCCCAGGTCAGGCGCTTCTGCCGCTGTTTCTGGTTCAAAAGTGGCTTGACCTGGGGAATGCGGCACCTGTAGCCCATTTCCTGCACACGCCTGTGGCGCCTGTGGCGTGCACGGTGGCTCTGGATGTTTCTACTCCAGACTCAGTCCACTGCTTCCGCAGGTCCCTCAAGGTCTGGAATCGGTCCTTCTCCACAACCTTCCTCAGGGTCCGGTCACCTCTTCTCGTTGTGCAGCGTTTTTTGCCACACTTTTTCCTTCCCACAGACTTCCCACTGAGGTGCCTTGATACAGCACTCTGGGAACAGCCTATTTGTTCAGAAATTTCTTTCTGTGTCTTACCCTCTTGCTTGAGGGTGTCAATGATGGCCTTCTGGACAGCAGTCAGGTCGGCAGTCTTGCCCATGATTGCGGTTTTGAGTAATGAAACAGGCTGGGAGTTTTTAAAGGCCTCAGGAATCTTTTGCAGGTGTTTAGAGTTAATTAGTTGATTCAGATGATTAGGTTAATAGCTCGTTTAGAGAACCTTTTCATGATATGCTAATTTTTTGAGACAGGAACTTTGGGTTTTCATGAGCTGTATGCCAAAATCATCAGTATTAAAACAATAAAACACCTGAAATATTTCAGTTGGTGTGCAATGAATCTAAAATATATGAAAGTTTAATTTTTATCATTACATTATGGAAAATAATGAACTTTATCACAATATGCTAATTTTTTGAGAAGGACCTGTAGATTTAAAACAGAATTTAATAAAGAAATACATAACTTTCTGTGCCTTCCTATGTGTGTTTTTCAGGGTCTAAAATGATTTAGAAATGTGCAAATCTAAGGGAAAGTTAATTAAGATAATTCAGCTTTCTTGTCATAAACAATTTTAAAAATTCTCAGCGAAACACAAACACATGCACAATGGTGACTGAAATCATATGAATTATCATTTAGATGGCTGATGTGATGATGGTATAGGAGAGCGTAAGCATTGGTGTGTGAATAATTCTGCCCTATAATACAGGATTAATTTAATTTGCCATGGAGGCTTTAGTCAGTCGCTGTTGAAACTAAACTATTTAGATTAGCACATTTAAACCTGAACCCTGAACACTCAAACTAACATCTGGTGAAGTTTACTGGATGGCTCCAACTGCCCCCCTTAAGAGGGGAGAGGAAGGAGCTCACACAGAAATGAAAACATGCCCATGCAGGTCCACATCTGCACCGCTGACCACGGGATTACAGCTCAGGGATTGAATAAATTACTAACGATGCCCTAACATTTTTTTTACTGGACTCTACCTCGCACACAGCATCCTATGCAATCAAATTTCACACACTGTGCACCAGGTCTCACTCTTATTTTTGAAACATTATAACCAAATAAAAATAAAGAATATAGCATAGACTGCTCCTGTTTGAAAAGGGTTTGTTGGGAAAATCCCAAATGTGAGAGAGCATGTGTGGGTGTTAAGTAAATTTAGTCCAGTTCTGGCTCACATTTTCATTATATTTATGATCTGGTTGTTTTATCTTATGCATCCTGTGCAAAGACCTTTAAATGCCCCAACTTTCCATAATATATGGTATATTAACATGTTTGCTCAATAAAATGTACCATGCACATTATCTTAGCTCTGTATCCTAAAACTATGTCTCTGTCCCATGTAAGGAAACAGGGTTACATTTAATAACCACCATATTAGTCTTCTCTAAGACTGTCTGAAAGCTGAAAAATGCTGCCTTTGCAGTTTATACACAAAGGTAAGAAGTCAACATCCATATCCAACATTTGTGTCACATACTATTTATTAAAATGTCTTCATCTGGTTGGTTTTGATGACAGATTTATCATTTGCTGTCTATGACATCCCAGAATCCTGTGCATGTTTCGGCAGTTGGTCTAAAGAATAACAATGCTGAATTTGAAATAAAGGAGGTTTTTTTTTAACGTTCACTACTGTTCACAACATTTGGGGTCAGTAAGACTTCTTAGAAAATTTCAAATACATTTTTTTCTTTTGAACTTTCATCAAAAAATCCTGAAACAATTTTGCACAGAAAAATATTAAGCAGGAAACCTGTTTTCAACATTGATAATAATAAGAAATGTTTTTGAGCAGCAAATCAGCAAATTAGAATGATTTCTGAAGGATCATGTGGCACTGAAGACTGAAGTAATGATGCTGAAAATACAGCTTTGACATCACAGGAATAAATTACATTTTAAAATATATTCAAATAGAAAACAGTTCTTTTAAATTGTAACAATATTACTGTTGTACTGTATTTTTGATTAAATAAATGCAGGCTTGGTGAGTATCAGAGACTTAGGCTATATAAAAAAAACATTGAAAAATATCTGACAAATCCCAAACTTTTGAATGGTAGTAGTGTACATATAAAGAGAAGGGAATTAATTAATGTATAATTGTGAGGCAGACAGTCCAAATGCAAAACGGTTTTCTCTGTTTCTAAGACATCAACAACCTGATCCTTCACATAAAATTTAGTTAGTTCTGCACACTTTAATGAATTACTTAAAACGTTTACCTTGGTACTTGCATTAAAATATACAGAAAGTAAAATTATATTCATTAAGCATTAGCATCAGCCGAGATTTTTTGTTTTATTAAAACTTTTTATTAAAAAATTATTAAAAAATTTTTAAAAAATAAAAAAAAATCTCAGCTGATGCTAATGCTTAACGAATATAATTTTACTTGCTGTATATTTTAATGCAATCACCAAGGTAAACGTTTTAAGTAATTAATTTGTCTCATTTGTCAACAGCAACTGTCAAAAGACAGTTTCAATCAAGCAGTCAAACATCAGATAAATTGAATCCCTACTGATTTTACATCAACAGCACTCTCTTTAAGTAAATTAATTAGGCTAAGTACAACCATAGTTGTTATAGATTGTTTACTAAGATATTGAAGCAACACTAAATACATTAACCAACACAAATTTAGGGCAGTTCATAAAACACACTGTAATGTGGTGGCGCAGAACTGGTAGGCCACTACACCAGCCAGTGCGTCTGAGTACTGAGGACGCAACCAGACGAACGGAGACGACAGATCACTGCTAACGCTGAAACCTCACCCTCCCTATTTGACTCTGGTGCCCCAAAAGGTTATATTCATTTTCTAATCTGCAGAGACAGAGTGCTCAGAGCTTCTTGCTATTCTCCCGCGAATTCTGCCAATGAAGCAAATGCGCTCTCTGGGAGGGGAGCGCGCGCTCGTGCGCAGATGATGCGCTGATGTGTACACTATGCGGATGGCCTGCGCTCTACTGCCTGCGCGTTTTGCTGCTTTGCACATTCAAGGATGCGGCCCATTTCGCCAAAGAACCTACTACGCGTACATGGGGCACTGTGTCCTGCCTCTCCATCATCCCATGAATGAACGATAGCCTACCAGGCAATGAATTCCTGATATTCAATCCCGGTAGCAAAAATGACCGTGCATCTGACGTTAAATACTGGGCGTTGTAGGATATGAGTGGAAACGGAGCGCCTAGATGATACAACAATAATATTCATTTGAAATGATGATACTTACATGATCTGTGCTCCGGTCGTTCGCAGACGGTAAAGCAGACCGAGAGGACATTTTTCCCTGAGATTGCAAACGGTTAAAGAGGAATAGCGCGAAGAGTATTTACAGATTTAATCTCCCCCGGTAAACGCAGCCCACATTGGCCGTGCTGCTGCAGCTGGGCCGTGCTCGTCTCACACCGCCTGCTCTGTAAAGCCTGCGTCTGTCATGGCAGCGGCAACAGCAGTCCGCAAATCTCAGAGATGTCCTCGAGACAGCTGCATTATTTTTCTGCGATGCAAACCGTAGCGATCAAATGCGTCTGTTGACGATGTTAACGCAAGCGCGACGGTATATGTGCTAAAACAGAGTAATGCTTGGCCGTAGCCCAACGATTTTGTAGCGACTCGCTACCCCCCGCCTCATCTCCGCGAGCAAAACAAATACGGCTCCGACAACCCCGTCCTCTTTTCTCATAATAATAACGATGATCTCTCCGCTCCCCTGCACCGTTCACTCTCGCGCTCACTCGCTCTCTTGTCGCATATGTTTGTCATGGGAAAACAGAAGCTTTGGCCGGTGACGAGGCCGAGACCTGTTCACATCCTTTAGCAGCCGTTATATTCCAGCGGCAGATATATGTGAGATGCGCCACTGCTGCCTCCGCTAGCGCTCGTATCGGTACTGACACACGCGCGCGGACGCACACGCGCGCGCACCGATGGACAATTTAAAGAACTCCACACAATCGGATAGATAACTTATTCTCCGTGACTGTTGAGGTCTTTAAACTCCCAATCGTTGTTTGTTTTCATTTTATAGTCTTTGCTTATTAAAAAATGTATATTGAGCTCAAGGAGAATAGCTCAAGGGCTGCTTCTTATAAACAGTAAAATGGTAATAAAAATGAATGACCGAATAGCCTAGCCTATAGTTGGGAACTGTATATTTACAATATTTACAGGCTAGTGGCAAAGGACAGGATTATAAACACTAAAGGGTGCAACTGACTTCAGATGACTGTGTCTGTAGCTGAGCACTTGACATAATGTACGCAATGTGATTAAACGGTGTCAGTCAAGTATCTCCATTTTTGAATGGCAGTTTGTTGTGAGGTCTCTACACATTAGTGGCTAAGAACTGCCCAAGGCAAAAAGGGGCCATATCATCGCTTGATTTTGGATTTTAAGTGTCTAATGCTCACCAATGCATTTATTTGATTAAAAAAAACAATTATATTGTGAAATATTTCTCTTTTCCTTTCTATTATTTTATTTAGCCTATTCTGGCATGAGTTTTCTGCAGCCATTTTTTCAGTCTGTGTCAATTAAGAAATCCTTCAGAAATCATTCTAATATGCTGATTTGATGACCAACTTTGTTTTAAACATTTTATTATCAATGTTAAAAACAGTTGAGCTACTTAATATTTTTGTGGAAATTGTGATAATTTTTTTCAGGGTTCTTTGAGGAATAAAGGCTCAAAAGAACAGCATTTGAAACTAAAACATTTTTGTAACAATGCAAAAGTCTTTATTGTCACCAATGTCCTTGCTGAATAAAAGTATTACTTTATTAAAAAAAAAAAACTACAGGCCCAAACTATCGAACAGTATGGGTACATGCACAATTAGCTATTTTGTAAAACTGTTAAGGATAGTAAGGTTAACTAGTAACACTTTATAATAACTTTCATTAATAAATCATTAAAAAAACATAATGCTTAACAGATCATTAATGTCAATTAAAATGCTTACAAATGTCATTAAACTTCAGTTCATATATTACCCAATGCTAATTTTTTAGATTTACAAAAGTACAAATACAAAAAGGTGAGTTATCTGGATGTTCAACAAAAAAATGAACAACATTACTGGTCCTACTTTATAGCCGGTTGTCTTTAACTACATACTTGCATTTAAAAAAGAAAAAAGAAAGAAAAAGTACACTGTATAGCCTACTTATTTGTCACGGTCACGATCTTCCGTCACATCTGCACTATGTTTCCCAGCATCCTTCCTGGCTTCCAACTGCATTCACTGTCATCACCCGCACCTGTCATTAATGATACTCATTAGCAGCTCTGCAAAAAAGCCTGCACAACACACAAAGACTTTGTCTGGTCTACGACTAGGACTGCCATTACACTGAATGTGTTACTTAACTGTGATTATCTATACCTTCGTTCGTTTCCCCATTCTCCAAGTCCTGAAATCCACCTTAACCTGTTCTATACCAGCAAGACCTGTAAGAGAAAATAACTGCATTCTTCTAACTGTCAGCTATCTAAAGGTGTGTGTGGTGCCACTTCCCATTGCAGGCTGTCATCCAACTCTGTCATTTCTCCATATCATTCATCTGTTGTCAATTAACCATTTCTGAAGTTACTCACCGTTTCCTTGAGTCTGTGTTCCCTGACATTATTGTGTTTGCAAACATTGAGGTGTGATATAAGGTTAGGGAAGGGTTTGGTGGGTATAAGGCTTGCTATAAGGGGACAACAGTACATAGGTCAGTTTGATCACTAAGGAAACATGGTTCAAACTTTTTATATTACATTGTTTTGATCAATGAACACGTTTTTTCTTGAACAATTGATTTGTTTTCTCCTGTTGACGTATGATTCAAGGAATATTCTGTTTAAGCATATAGTATAGCCTACTAAGTGTTGAGGTAATATACAATGTTTTGCACCCAAATTACAATTATGTGTGATGGTTGTTACAAGCATTTGGCTAAACTTAACTAACCACCCTTTACACAAATGTTGTTACAGTAGCTAAAAGTCCAAAGCATATAAAGGTAATTGATTAGTAGACCTTTATAAACATCTACAAATAATGAATAGTTTCAACTTTAGATTGGGTAATCATTGTAATGTTTAAAAAGTTAATTAGTTAACATTAACAAGCCCATATTTCTAGTAATGTTAATATATATTAACTAATGATCTGCTAAGCATTATATAATGTTTGTTAATGATTGATTAATTGAAGTGTTACCGGCTAACTGGATAAAATTGACTAAAATCAAACATTTCAGTGATAAGTCAAATAATGTAACAGGTCTGGGGAACTACAAAAAAACAGTAAAGAAATGAGTAGAAAATGTTTGTACATTTTGTGGCCAGAATTACAGTTCATCCAAAAGTTAAAAGTAGTGATTATGTCACAGACATAACACAGCTGTGCTCAAGATATTCCATTAACGTGCTATTAAGCATGGATTTCATTTAAATCCGGTGATGCAATCATAGCCAACTTTTGTCAAGTCCAATGAATTTTCAGAAGCCCTCACTGTAGCAGCTTAAACAATGACTTTCCCCAGCATAAAACCTGTGCACCTGGAAATTGCGTAAATCTATTGTAGGGCCTGGTGATTTAGAAAACTTTTAGAAAAGCCATTTTTGTGTGCAATATACACCAAACAGTGTGTGGGTACTATGTCTGAAATCTTAAGCTATCCTGAGGTGGAATGGCAGAAAGACACCTTGGCTACATTCAAAATCACATACTTCTCTAAAAAAGTACCCGGATGACCTACTTCCAGCAAGATTCTGAGGTTAGCAAACGATTGACATTTTACTATCCCGTGAGGCCACGGGAGAGGATTTATGAATGGCAATGAAGCAACATAACTGACTATGGTATAGGTCACATGATAAATTACACATGATTAAATTCATACTACAATACTATATAGAACATACTTTTTATTAGTGGTCGTGGAGTAATTACTTATTCAAAATAAGTTCCTACTCAAAAGAGTATGTGATTTCGGACACAGCCAGTGTCTTTAATTGAAATAATACTTTCTGTTAAGGCATTATGTCCATATGAAACAAATGTTATGACTTACCGATTTTTTTTTTACTTAAGTAAAAGTACAGAAGTTCTCGTTTTGAAAAGTATCAAAATTAAAATTAAATGTGAATGCATTGTTTTATTATGTTTTGTTGTATGTAATACTTACAGTACATTATGCCTCTGAATCTATGCCTGCCCATCTACCCTCATATCAATATCAAATGTATTTCTAGAACACAGTTCCAGTAGTGGGATTGAATGTGATATTGAATAAGTGCACTCAATAACGTCCACAATGGTTTCGGACACCCAAATGGCTGTTCCCTCAAATAGTGCCTTAAAGTTTTTTGGCTTTTTGTATGAATATGTTAGCCTTACTGGTATCTATAAACTAGTGTGCTCCAAAACAATGACAAAATCCGCATTTAGAAGACCAAACTCAACGTTGAAAATGAAAATCAGGTTGATGTCATGACAGAATCCAAACGTTAGATTGAAGTTAATCTCAAACGTTGGACAGATGTCGTATTGTGGTTGAAAATGAAAACCGGGTTGACGTCAGAAACCAACATCAGTCGGGTTCTGACGTCAACCCGACTTTCATTTCCAACCAAAATCCAACGTCTGTCCGATGTGGGATGCTGACGTCAATCCGACTTTCATTTCCAACCAAAATGCAACCCCTGCGACCAAAATCATCCCCTGACTAACGTTACTTTCTACTCAAGGACCTTGACAGAAATGTACGATATTACGTCTTTCAAATGTAGTGAAGTTAAAGTAAAAAGTTTCCAGAAAAAAAGAAAAAGTAAAGTACAGATACTCAAAAGGTGTACTTAAGTACGGTACTCAAGTAAATGTACTTTGTTACTGTCCACCTCTGTGAGATACTAAGGTCATTCTTACTCCACAAGCATTTTCTTACACAGCATTTAGAAACAGCACATCTCAGGACTGCAGGCTCTGCAGAGATGGAAACGCTCCACTGAGTGCATCATCATGCTCTCTCCACCTTACAGGACATTTAATTCAAGAGGTCCAGGAAAATCATTAAGGACCTTAACCATCCAAACAACGCATGGTCTCTCTTCACTGCTGCACTCAGGTAAATGCTATTGCAGCTGTAAATCAACAAGAGTGGCCCATGAGTTAAATAAGGATGCTGCTCAAGGACTGTCTATCATCTGATGGCAACAAAATGTATCCTATAAGCACATATACAATTGTTTTCATATATTTAACACAATATCTTCTTAAAACATTGCAATGCTAATTCATGCAGTTTTTGCACATTTATGTCTTGGACATTTAAAACTTACTAACATTGCAAGTGTTCCAAAAAAGTGTAAAGCTGCCACGTCATTTTAAGACATTATGGCCTGGTTTTACAGACAGGGCTTTGATTGAGCCATGCAGGAGGAGGTCTTAGTTCAATTAGGAAATTTAAGTAGCTTTTATAAACATGCCTTCGAAAAGGACACTATTGCGCATCTTGAGACAAAACAATGCCATATTTTAAAATACTACTGTAAGTTGTTTTCAGTTAAAAAACAGCTCAATAATGCATTTTAGTCTGGGAATAATAGTTTAAAAAAAACACATAAACTTGCAATAAAACACTTATAAACTTGCAATAAAACACTTCATCTTTATCATTTGTTAGATTCATAGTACATTTGTACTTTATATTTCTCAAAATGCATGAATTAGGCTTTTCCCCAAGTTTCCACTATTTCTGTAACGTAGTTTTTACATTAGAATTGAGCCAGATGATTTACAGGTCGTTCTCAAAAAATTAGCATATTGTGATAAAGTTCATTATTTTCCATAATGTAATGATAAAAATTAAACTTTCATATGTTTTAAATTCATTGCACACCAACTGAAATATTTCAGGTCTTTTATTGTTTTAATACTGATGATTTTGGCATACAGCTCATGAAAACCCAAAATTCCTGTCTCAAAAAATTACCATATCATGAAAAGGTTCTCTAAACGAGCTATTAACCTAATCATCTGAATCAACTAATTAACTCTAAAAGATGTGACCGGACCCTGAGGAAGATTGTGGAGAAGGACCGATTCCAGATCTTGGGGGAAGCAGTGGACTGAGTCTGGAGTAGAAACATCCAGAGCCACCGTGCACAGGCGTGTGCAGGAAATGGGCTACAGGTGCCGCATTCCCCAGGTCAAGCCACTTTTGAACCAGAAACAGCGGCAGAAGCGCCTGACCTCGGCTACAGAGAAGCAGCACTGGACTGTTGCTCAGTGGTCCAAAGTACCTTTTTCGGATGAAAGCAAATTTTGCATGTCATTTGGAAATCAAGGTGCCAGAGTCTAGAGGAAGACTGGGGAGAAGGAAATGCCAAAATGCCTGAAGTCCAGTGTCAAGTACCCACAGTCAGTGATGGTCTGGGGTGCCATGTCAGCTGCTGGTGTTGGTCCACTGTGTTTTATCAAGGGCAGGGTCAATGCAGCTAGCTATCAGGAGATTTTGGAGCACTTCATGCTTCCACCTACTGAAAAGCTTTATGGAGATGACGATTTTATTTTTCAGCACGACCTGGCACCTGCTCACAGTGCCAAAACACTGGTAAATGGTTTACTGACCATGGTATTACTGTGCTCAATTGGTCTGGAACCCCATAGAGAATCTGTGGGATATTGTGAAGAGAGAGTTGAGAGACGCAAGACCCAACACTCTGGATGAGCTTAAGGCCACTATCGAAGCATCCTGGGCCTCCATAACACCTCAGCAGTGCCACAGGCTGATTGCCACCATGCCACGAAGCAGTCATTTCTGCAAAAGGATTCCCGACCAAGTATTGAGTGCATAATTGAATATAATTATTTGAAGGTTGACTTTTTTTTGTAGTATTAAAAACCCTTCTTTTATTGGTCGGATGAATTATGCTAATTTTTTTAGACAGGAATTTGGGGTTTTTCATGAGCTGTATGCCAAAATCATCAGTATTAAAACAATAAAACACCTGAAATATTTCAGTTGGTGTGCAATGTATCTAAAATATATGAAAGTTTAATTTTTTTCATTACATTATGGAAAATAATGAACTTTATCACAATATGCTACTTTTTTGAGAAGGACCTGTATATCTGTAAACATTTCAGCTTCTCGTCTGGTTCTTAATACCAGAGATAATCAACATGAATGTGAGATTTTTTTGTTTATTTTTTAAATTGCACTTTCTTGGCCCCATTCAAATATAAAGAGAACTCTCAACCCTGAAATGTTCTGCATGTGCACTTGCATAGGACTGACACTTGAACCTTTCCCAGTGTACAACTGACATATTGAGTTTTCCCTAAATAACCACAATTACCACAAAATAAGTTGTCATGACACAAAGATAACCATAAACAAGTAAAATAATGTAGGAAAAAAACTGAACCACATATTTGCATGATGTGCTGCTGCAACTTTACTTTCAGATCATTTTCCTGAACAATCAATATGGCAGTGGTCTTTTAAACAAACACCTATCGCCATGAATGCAAAGACATTTTCTTATTAGCTTGGTCCAGTTATAGATAGGCTCATATAATGTAGACCACCAGGAAGGGAAAAAATGACAGGGTATAATACTGAATGTTACATTAGTTTTAATTGTAGGGGTTTAGACTATCAACACACCACTAGATGGAGTCCTAACATTGTTATTAATTAACTTTGGCCTAATCCCACCAAGGTGATTTTTGTCATCATGGCTTACTTCATAGATCAATCAGGGTTAAAGACTCTTGAAACTTGTTCTCTCTTCACTGAAGACAGAGTTTCCCCCCCAGATGGTCCCAGAGATCCTTCTTCTTTTAGGTGTACAGTAAAACCTGAATGGAGACGTCAAGGGCGTCCTAATCATGATATTGTCCTGCATAGTGGACTTCACAAGGTAGGGATGGAGGAACTAAGCCTCTTAGATATTTTAATCTTTTCACTCATTGTTTCGGGAAAAGATTTAATTTCGAAGCATTAGAAGTTTTAAAAACAGTGCCATATTTTGGCAGGTCAAATTTATAGCAGACATAAACCCGAGTGCAGCTCCGTTGTTTTATCTATTAAGCACAAATAAAAGCCTTATAATGCTAAATGTGTTATGTTTCTGATAATATAATTCACATATTGAAGTGTTTCAGTAAATTCAATGTAACAACAACAACAATAATAATACCAACAGAGTTGTTTAAGGCAAGTATAGAGATCTTATTATTTTATGGTTTTATACTGTTATATGGCAGAATATATGATAAAGTTGTTTCAAGCACACCTAATGCAACTAATCAAGGCCTTCATTAGTTGCGCAGGTGTGCTTGAGCTAGAACACATGAAATATCTGAACTGGCTAGGTTTGACTGCATGTTAGAAATATGGCTAAGTCAAAATAATGGTCCAAAAAGTTAAAAGAAGATATCATCGCCCTTCACAAACAAGGAACAGATTACAAAAAGATAGCGAAGGCACCAAATGTTCCTAGAGACACAGTTGGAAGTATAGTTTGCAAGTTCACAGTTAAAAGAACAGTGGTTACCTGGACGGGGCAGAAAAAGGAAGATATCAAGGGTTGCAACCAGATTTCTGAGAAGGCAGGTTCAGAAAAACCCTCGAGTGACTGCAAAAGACCTGCAGAAAGACTTGGTGGCAACAGGCACTGAGGTTTCAGCTTGCACAGCAAGGTTCATAAAAAACGCATGCAAGAACTCCAAGACGTATACAACTACTGACCCTAAAGCACAAGAAAAGTCGGCTCCAATTGCTCAAAATCATATAAATAAGCCACATGTGCAAAAGGCTATTTGAGAAGATTAAGAGCGTTGTAGCGCTAAACATTATTGGGGACTTTTATTATGAAAGTGCGACGTGCTCACAAACTCAGAATCAAACAATTCCTCACAGAGTAACGCATATCGCATCAGATAGCAGTTATCTCATCCACGGGCCCTGGAAAAGACGAATAACATTGGTTATCAGTCTTGGATCAAGTGTATGTTGTGCTTCTGTGCGTCTTATAAGAGTGAGTACTGTTTGCTGATCTACGCTCGTTATGTTATGACACAGTTATCAGCCGTGTGCTGATTTGGCATATGTAAGAGTGCTAACGTAGTAATGTGTAATAGTGTTGCTGTTATTAGAGTGCTGCTTTTTGTCTGTTACAGGGAAACCACACATCAAAATACCAGCACAATTCGTTTGTTACAGTCCCATCATATCAAGACTTGGCACCAACTCATATGAGCAATGACATTACTCCATTTCTTCGACCACATTTGCCTCTTGTGCCCACATCTCAATGATTGCTTGCCGTTTGACACTATTCCAAGGACTCATGCTAACTATCATTTCCTCTGAACTCTTTAAACCCCCTGGATTTCGCCAGAGGAGGCCTAAATGACTCACTGTCACCCATAACGGTAACGCTCCTAAAAGCCC
This sequence comes from Meda fulgida, assembly GCA_030578275.1. NCBI lineage: Eukaryota > Metazoa > Chordata > Actinopteri > Cypriniformes > Leuciscidae > Meda > Meda fulgida. The sequence continues at coordinate 26,703,588 of CM060620.1, forward strand.
ATTGCGGTCCACAAGCCTCCTTCTCAGTCCCTGGAAGTTATTGATTAAGGTGTATGTTAGTGGTTGGCTTCCCCCCTCTGATGTTCATATTTACATACTTGCAATAATAAACCAGTTCAAGTTGATTACTTGCATCTCTGTCGTGGTCTGACCGACACACCTGGTACACTGCTTAACACACCTGAAACCAGCCCTTATCATCTTCCAAGGTAGCCTTCGCTACACCACAGATATTTTGGGATTCTGTTCTGTGGAAGTGATGAAACAAAACTGGAACTTTTTGGCCCTATAGCTTCCTGTCATTTGCACTTTGTGTCATGTATAGTATAGCATTCTCTGTCAGCACTGAGGGCTTCACATGTGATAAATGCAGGGAGATTGTCAGGCTGATGGAGAATATTTCTGAAATAGAGACGCGCATCCAAACTTTAATCGAGGATAGTAAGAATACAAGGGCTTTATGGCGCTTTTCCACTGCATGGTACGGTATGGTTCGGTTCGCGGCTCACTTGTGGCGCTTTTCCTCACTTGTGGCGCCTGTTGAGGTTCCTAGCGTACCGTACCGATACTAAAATGTGACGTGGAAGCACTGTAGATCACTGATTGGTCAGACAGACAGAATCGTCACTACCAGCGTCATTGTATTTGCGAGACATCAAACCCGCTAGATTTAAATAGCCAGTAACAGCCACCGCTGTAGCACCTGTTTTAAAATTGCTTGCTTGACTTGCTTGAAGAAAAAAAACTTCCAAAAAAGAAATGGCTGAATCGTGGTCAGTGGACGAGAAGCGCAGACGTTCCTCTTGTTGGTTGACGAGGAATGGATAAACTATAACGATCAGTCATAATCTCACCCACTGTAAAGCGGTACTAACTGCAGTGGAAAAGCAACCGAGCTAAAGCGAACTGAACCGTGCCGAGCCGAGTCGCACCACGCAGTGGAAAAGCGAAGCGAGCCGAACCGTGCCGCTCTGAGCCGAACCGTACTGAGCCGTACCGAGCCGTACCATGCAGTGGAAAAGCGCCATTAGATACTGCTTTGGATGTGACTAGATTAGTGATCTCTGTACATTGTTCGGTCCTGGCAGTAGAGCCCGTGCAGCAGGGCAATTGGGTGACCGTGAGACGCTATAGTCGCGGGTCAAAACACCACTCTTCCATTCCGATTACAATAAAGTTCTCCCCACTCAGTGAAACACCCACTGAGAATCCTGTTGAATGTGCCCTAGTTATTGGCGATTCTATTACACGGAATGTGTAAATAGAGACACCAGCCACCAGTCACATGTTTGCCGGGAACCAGAGTGCCTGACATCAAAGGAAATTTAAAAGTGCTGGCTAATGCTAATCGTATTATTATTCACGTCGGCACTAATGATGTTCGACTTCGCCAGTCGACAATACGTGCAATAAAAATTCATGTTTTTATAGCCTACACTTATAAGATAATAATTGTGTTGGTTAGTGCATTAACACTGTATATGGCATTTTGCCAATATTCTGAGCAACTTTAAATAATTAGAATGATGATTCGGTTTCCTTAGCTTTTAAATTGCATTTATTTATTGCATTGTTATGCTAATTGTTTGTATTTATTAAAGGGATAGTTCACCCAAAAATGAAAATTAGCCCATGATTTACTCACCTTCAAGTCATCCTAGATGTATATGACGTTCTTCTTTCAGAGGAATACAATCGGACTTATATTACACCTTGCCGCTGTCACAGTCCTCGTCTGCACCTGTCTGTCCTTGTCTGCACTTCACTTCCCAGAATCCTCCTTGTCTGCACACCTGAATTCACTCCCTCAATCATCCACCTGTTCATCGTCTTAATCATCTGTGTCACCTGTCCTCACCTCGTTAGTTTCTGTATTTAGTTCTCTCTGTTCAGTCTGTCTGTGTCGGTTCTTAGTTTGTCAATGTGTATTGTGAATACTTGTATATGCACAGGTGTTGTGGTGTATCCTGCCTGTCTTCCTGCCTGTACCTGGTTTTGTTCAAGTAAATCGTTTGTATTGGAGTTCTTTGCCTCAGCCTGCCTTCCTTACACACCAAACCGTGACAGCCGCTTCCGAGCATTATAATGGCAGTGAATGGCCGTTTCTGTTTTGAAGTCCATAAAAAAGCAACAATCCATCATAAACAAACTCCACACGGCTCACACATGGGGGTTAATAAAGGCCTTCTGAAGCAAAGCGATGAGTTTGTGTACGAAAAATATTCATATTTAAAACCTTATGTGAATCAATCAAAACTAAATTTATCTGGACAATAACTTCATTCTAGAGTTGCTGTAAAGCCAAAACAATCTATGTTACTTTAATTTCCAATTATCACTATAAATCTGCTTTGAAACAATCTATATTGTTAAAAGCGCTATATAAATGCACTGACTTGACTTGACTATGGATCTGCGGTATATGTCTGGAGGAAGAAGAATGAAACCTATGCTGAAAAGAACACCCTGTCTACATAGCATGTTGGCTCAGTGATGCTCTGGGGCTGCTTTGCATCCTCTGGCACTGGAAACCTGGAGCATCTGGAAGGCAAGATGGATTCATTCAAGTATCAGGAAATACCAGGAGAAAAGGTCATGCCGTCAGTGAGGAAACTGAAGCTTCGGCATCATTGGACCTTCCAACGGGACAATGATCCCAAGCATACCTCAAATTCCACCAAGGCTTGGTTGCCTTGTCCTGGAAGATTCTACAGTGGCCATCAGTCACCTGTCTTCAACCACCCGCAAACATGAACATATCACTCCGATTTTATTGTCTCTTAGTTGGCTGCCGGTGCGTTACAGAGTTGACATGAAAATACTGATGTTTGTTTTTAAATCTTTAAACGGGTTAGCACCTAAAGGTCCACGTTTAATATATAATGTTTAAGCTCCACGAATAACTATAATCTGTCCCAACCACGCGCACGCTTAGTTTAGAGGGGACCGTGCTTTTGCGGTTGTCGGTCCTAGGTTGTGGAATAGCCTCCCTGTCTCCTTGAGATCGCTATCCTCTTTATATGAGTTTAAACTCATCTTAAAGCTGTATCTTTTGGAGCGTGGATTTATTTAAATTTACATTTATCTATGTTTTCTTTTGCAGTCTGAATGATATTTTTTCCGTAAATATTGTTGGATTTATGTTATGTGAAGCACAGTGGTCAACTTCTGTTGTGTTTACTTGTGCTATATTAATAAACGAAGAAAGAAAGAAGAAAGAAAGACATAGAAAATCTCTGGTGGGATTTGAAGAAGGCGGTTGCAGCACGCAAACCCAAGAATATTACTGAAAGGGAGGCCATTGCTTATGAGGAATGGGCTAAGATTACTCAGAAACACTGTCTGGCAATACATTGCCCGTCATGACAGCAAAAGGGTGTTCCACTAAGTACTAAAGATGCTTGCCATGAAGGGGTTGAATAATTTTGAGACTGCAGAAGTCATTAAAAGTTGCAATTTCAGTTGAATTTGGGGAAACCACTTGAAACATTTGTTGTGTTGAGCTATTTCAATGCTGCAGAATGCTGCAGAAACTACTCAGCCTCTTGTATTCCTTTATTTAGGCTATTATTTACTTGACTGTATTTTATTTTTTTATTTTTTTTTATATTATGTTGGTCTGTTGTCTGATTAAGACATTTCGTATTTTGTAGGGATGGGCATTTTTTTTATTATTATTCAAAAAACGCACCCCTGCCCCACATGCTCACCGGTAACACGGCGTTCGCGACATTACATTTCTCTGTAGGCTACTGTAGGCCTAGGCCTAAGTGTTGTAGCCATTAAAGAAAATGTATTTAGTTTCATATTTGTTTAAATAATGTTTTTTTTTCATCTATATAGATAAACAACATATGTTGATTATGAAAAGTGAACAGCGTGAGTATGCTAATCATAAGATGCGCAATATCGGGAGACCTAATTTTGACCACATTAAGTTTTGTTTTGTATAAAGCCTTTCTTTTAAGTGAATTTCGTTTTGTATAAATTGTATCTTAATTTTAATCAATGTTTCATCAACCAATTGCCTGGATGGATTTAATAAATAATAAGCAAATATAGCAGACAATATAGGCCTAATCAGGACATGGACGCACCGGCGCGATAACTTGCATTGCTCGTGAACTGGAACTCGTCTCATAAATTAACCGAAACTCAGAAATATATAGAAGCTTGAATTGTCTACTTTTAAACAACATCGAACAACAATTCAAAATCAAAAGAAACATAACTCTCTTATGTAGCCTAATCTGTAGGCTATGAAGTGTGCATTACTCCATAGGCACGTTCATACTGCGAAGGTGGCGAGTCAGCATCGTCAACTTCATCTTTTCAGACAAGAGTCACAAGACTGACACAGAAAACACTAGTTTATTAATAAACAATTAAAATGTCTCATTGCTATATTGACACATTCATTTCTTTTGTGCTGCCTCGTCGAAAAATGCTACCGTAGCGCGAATCGATCACAGAGAATATCGATTCATTCTCTATTGTATACATATTGGTGAAAATCTCACAATATTATGACATTGTTATTTCATTTAAAACAGGGTAAGTGTATGGGGAGCATATTTTGAAATTGTAAATGAACTAGCCATTATCACATTTGATAAGTAAAAATTACATTATTGTATATTATAAGAAATACAATTATAATAAAATTCTACGTTATGAGTAGCTACTGTATACTGTACTGTTTTTATTTTCAAAACGGTGTGAAAAGTAAAAATTATCATCAAATTCAGTTATTCTTGTTCAGCTGGCTGGCCGTACAAATATTCATATGGTAGTTAGCATTTTTTAAAAGGGAATTACATTATAATAACACACGAAAATTTACATTATATTCAAAAAAACTGAGATTGCACATGCGCATAACCAGTAAGTAGCTAATTCAATGGGTAGCATGAATCGTCAGAACACCTGTTCTTTGCAAATAGAGGTCTCTGCAGAGGGTAATAGGAGTTACCAGATCAGGGGGCGAGGCCATAAACAGAGGGGCGTTTTCAACCGCGTTACCTGATTTGGCACGTCACAGTGTGGGTAGGTCTTAGGGGTGGGGTCGGGAGAAGGGCATCATTTTCATTGCATGATTTATAAACACCCACTAGTGTGAAAACACCCACAAATTTAGAAACACCCACTTTTGTTCCGCAGAGACCTCCTACTCGTTCTTTGTGGCAAGAGTCCGCTAACTCGAATATCGTGACTCATCCCTATTTTGTACCAGTTGTTCAATAAAGTTCTTGGTAAAAAAAAAATACAAAATGCAAAATGTAAAATACAAACATTTTATGGACTCTCTATCTATGGGTTTCTCCCTTGACTTTATGCCTCAATTTCCCCCCGATTGCCTCATAGACAGTAACAGATTGCCTGCGAGCTTCTCCTCCTGTCTCTACGGTAATGACTATATTGTGCGACAGAAAGTCGCGTAGTTATGACGCCATCGTTAGCCTTTTTTTTTTTTTTTTTTACACAAACGGCTTCTACGGGGCCATAACGTAAGATACAAAGTAATGGAGCCTTTTATACATTGTCGTGTTTCTTTAGAAATAAATAATGGACAAATGAAGTCTTTGGACGCCTCAGATGTAAAGTTATTCGCTGTCAAAGTGACGCCAAAATGAATGGGAGTCAATGGAATGCTAACAGCAGGTGATGGTCTGCTACAATGGCGGCTTTAACTTCCGGCTGATGGATTACCCCCTTGCTGAAAACGTAGGCAGCTGACTTGTTTCCTAATAGCCTAATAGCAAAGTGACATGAAGTTTAAATAATACAATTTATAAACTTTTTATAAATATGAATTCACCACAGGAAAAGTTTGTGGTTTGTTGGCAACCTTTAAAGTACACAAGATGGAACCGTATTTTTTATTTATTTATGTATATTAAACAATAAAAGCATATAGGACTAAATATACTATTATATATATATATATATATATATATATATATATATATATATATATATATACATACACACACATACACGCACTCATTACTATTGGTATTTTGGTATACTCAAAATGCAAGGCATTTCAACTTACAGTTTTGAACTCCTTATCTTCACAATAAATGGAAAAAGATGTGAAAATTGTAAACATTTGTTTGTGCTCAGTAACAAACATTTTGATCCGCTTGTCTTAATAGGCTACTTGCATGAGTAATGGCAGGACTAGCCTGCAGGAAGCCCTCTTCAACATCCTAGAGTTAAGTGCCTTGCTCTGGGGCGCAATGACAGTGAACAAAGGAAGGCCAGTGACTTTAGAGAACCAGCCGTTCACCTGCAGATCCAACATCTTTATGGGCACAAAATGTCAACATCCTCATAGGGCCCATTTGGGACTCGAACTAGTAACCTCTGCTGTAAACTGTATGCTTTGAGGTTAACAGAGAGCGTGTTGGACTAGATAAAGAATGAGAGAATGACGTGTGCTGTCCGCACTTTTGTGTAATCAACCATCTCTTTACATGTGTGCATGGCATGTCATTGTATTAGTTATTCTGTGTGTGTGTGTAGTGGCAGTTTAGTAGTTGTATATTTCTAAGTGTAATAAGGTGATGTGTAAATGTGTATGTTTGGGTGTGTGTGCCTCATGTCTGAAATTTCGTCCTGTTTCAGACCCACGCTACTGTTTCCTGCGGGACGTCCTCCTAACTGGCTGAATGATGAAGCAAGGGCCTGTTTGCGTAAATATCCATGAAGTCCTGTGTGAAGGGGGCAGAGGTCAACCGCCCAATGCAATATTTCAGAATGTGTGCTATTGTTTCTTTTTCTCGTTTACTCTCTCTCCTTCTCCCCTGTCCTCCCTGTTCCTCTCTCCCCTCACTTCTTTTCAGGAAGGCTTTCCTTCTCCTTCTACCCTAGAGACAGTATAAATTAATGCATGACTCTAAGTCACAGACGTGTTTTTGGCTGCGCTCAGCTCTCAGGTGGACTGTCAAAGGTCATGAAAATGGCGTATGTATTTGAGTTAGTGTCTGTTTACTTTCATCCAAGGGAACTAAACAAAAGGTCTTTGTCAGGATAAGAGCTCTTCCAAGTTTATTCTTTAAATAATAGGTCCTAGAATGTTCTAAGGACAGTAATAAAGAACCACCCAAAACAAAAACCTCCTGCTGACCTCGGTCTTGCTAATGACCAACTACATATTCAGGTTGCTCCATTAAGCTCCTTAAGGGTTAACACGCTTATTTTCCTCAGTATCTTCTTACCATTTGTTTCCTGTAAACATTCATGTTTACGTGTTGAAGTCATTGATTTTTGTCTGTTAGCCCAATCTTCAAACCTTAATAACCTTTAATTTCATGCCTAATTCTGTCATTAAACTCTAGATGCTGCAGGCTGATCGGTCCTTAACACGGCTGAGGATTTTTGCAGTGTTAACTACTTAGCACAAGCTGATTGGTTCATGTCGCATCTGCAGCCAATGAGCTTTCTGCTCAACATTTAAATGGCTGTTTACCATTCACTATATAAGTTTGCAGTGCTTTTTCAGTTTGTCTAAAACCCTCAACCTTCCGCAGCACCACCTGTTTAGAGCTCCTATAGGTAATTGATATATGCTATTTGTGAAGCAGCAGTATGTCTTACATACTCACAGCAGCGTATAGCTGTATGTATTGGCGGTAGCAAGTTCCTGTACATGGTACTAGCATTACCATGCTAAAAATCTTCCAAGAGTTGTCATGATAGAAATTATATTTTATCTCTTGGAATTTGTAACGGTCACCAGCTGGAGTGCCCTTGAGAGCCACCAGAGGGCACTCCACACCAGACTATTATCACTCCATCACAAACTACATTTCCCATAACTCACTGCCTGGACTCATCACTGATTGCATTCACCTGTGTCTCAGTACCCTGTTAGTCTCAGCCTATTTATGCCATGTTCACTCATTCACTCACTGCAAAGTTTTGTATGTTGTTGCACTGCATTTCTGAGTGTTTTCCCTGGTTTCATGTCTCTTGGTTTTTGGATTTCTTGCCTGTTCCTTGTATTACTCTTTTGCCTCTGACCCCTGCCTGGTTTGTTTGTTTGTTTGGACTGCCTTCCTGTGTTATGACCTGTAGCTCGGTGCGTCTATCTGCACCGCCGGGAATGGCTGTGCAGACCAATTCTAGAGTGGAAGTCTTTGCCGCACTGGGCGCAGGAGAAGGGGGATGGCTGGTCAGGCTGCTGTTGCCACTGCTTCCGCCTAGCTCTCTTTGCCACGGCAGTGTCGTTTCGTGCCGCTTCTGTTTTGATTATTACCTGCCGGACTGCTTGTCGCCAAGCGGGGCGATCATCAGCCAGTCTCTCCCATGCGCTGGGGGCAATGCCACATTGCTTCAAGTCCTTTTTGCAGACGTCTTTGAAGCGCAATTTGGGGCGCCCTGTGGTTCTGGTGCCTTCAGCCAGCTCGCCGTAGAGGAGGTCTTTGGGGATGCGGCCTGCGTCCATCCTCCTGACATGCCCAAGCCACCGCAGCCGTCTTTCGCTGAGCGTTGCATACAAACTGCTCATGTTGGCTCGTTCCAGCACCTCGGTGTTGCGGATCTTGTCCTGCCACTTGATATGCAGTATGCGACGCAGGCACCGCATGTGGAAGCTGTTGAGTTTCTTCTCGTGCCTTACGTAGGTGGTCCATGACTCGCTGCCATAAAGGAGCGTACTGAGCACGCAGGCTTGGTACACGTGCAGTCTGGTCATCTCAGTGAGGCTGGAGTTGTTCCACACTCGCTGATTTAACTTGGCCATGACTGCGGCTGCCTTGGCGATTCTGCTGTTGATCTCAGAGTCGATGGATAGCGATCTTGAGATCGTGGACCCAAGGTACGTGAAGTTCTCAACAATGTCCAGGCTGTACCCGTCGATGGCGGTGTTTGGAGGGGTCTCTGCTCCCTGCATCATGACGTTGGTCTTCTTCAGGCTGATGGTCAATCCAAACTCCTTGCAGGCGTGTGAGAGGCGGTTGACAAGCTGCTGGAGTCCGTCTGCCGTGTGTGAAGTCAAGGCTGCGTCATCAGCGAAGAGCATCTCACGAATGAGTACCTCTGTGACTTTGGTCTTGGCACGGAGACGTTAGCTTGCCGTCCGACCTGGTGCGGATGTAGACACCCTCGCTGCAGTCTTTGAAGGCGTATTGGAGGAGCATGGGAAGAAGATACCAAAGAGTGTGGGCGCAAGGACGCAGCCTTGTTTCACTCCGCTGATGACTGGGAAGGCTTCGGATGTTGCGCCGTTGTAGCATACTGTGCTGTGCATATTCTCGTGGAAGGACGTGACCACTGCAAGCAGGTGCGGGGGGCAACCAATCTTCTGCAGCAACCTGAAGAGTCCGCTTCTGCTGACCAGATCAAACGCCTTTGTGAGATCGATGAAGGCGATGTAGAGTGGCATGTGCTGCTCCTGACACTTCTCCTGCAGCTGGCGTAGTGAGAAGATCATGTCTACTGTTGATCGGCCATCCCTGAAGCCGCACTGGGACTCGGGGTAGACGCGGGAGGCGAGGGTCTGCAGGAGGGCCAGAGCGACGCGGGCGAACACTTTGCCTACAATGCTGAGGAGGGAGATGTCCCGGTAGTTGTTGCAGTCACTACTGTCTCCCTTGTTCTTGTACAAGGTGACAATGTTAGCGTCTCGCATGTCCTGGGGGATGTAGCCCTGTTCCCAGCAGAGACAGAGGAGGCCGTGAAGTGGTTGTAGCAGGACTGGTTTCCCGCTCTTTAGAACCTCGGGAGGGATTCCATCGCTCCCTGGCGCCTTCCTGCAGGCAAGGCAGTCGATGGCTTTGCTGAGCTCATCCATGGTTGGTGGGGTATCTAGCTCCTCCATGACTGGTAGGTCTGGGATGGCGTTGAGAGCCGTGACAGTCACCACATTCAGCGTCGCGTATAGCTCAAGGTGTGCTCCGTCCATCGCTTCATCTGCTTTTCCTGGTCGGTGATAACCTCGCCCGTCTTGGACTTGAGGGGGGCCGTCTTGGAGGGGGTTGGGCCTGTTGCCTTCTTGATGCCCTCGTACATCCCTCTTGCGTTTCCTGTCTCGGCAGCTCTCTGTATGCTGCTGCAGAGGTTTAGCCAGTAGGTGTTGGCGCAGTGGCGGGCGGTCTGCTGGGCTTTGTTCCTGGCAGTCCGGAGGGATTGTAAGGTACTATGGCTTGGATTGGCCTTGTAGGCCAGAAGGGCTTTCCTCTTTGCCTCAGTCACGGGCTCCATTTCTTCCCAGTTGGCCTCGTACCAGTCGGCATTTTTCCGCTCCTTCTTCCCGTAGGCGGTGATGGCGGCGTTGTAAACCGCGTCGCGGAGGCGGGGCCACTTGGAGTCGATGGTGTCATCTGCTGACACTCCCTCACTGAGGGCGTGTTCCAGCCTGCTGATGAACTGCTGGGTTTTCTCAGGATTGCTGGCGCAGCAGGTATTTATGCGTGGGCGACCCTTCTTCTTGAAGTGGTGCAACCTTTTGGGTGTAGTGCGCACCTTGCTTGCTACGAGGGCGTGGTCCGTATCGCAGTCGGCACTGTGGTAACTGCGGGTGAGGAGGACGCAACCAATTTCCGCTCTTCTGGTGATGACTAGGTCAAGCTAGTGCCAGTGGCGGGATCGGGGGTGCCTCCATGACACCTGGTGGATCTCTTTACACTTGAGGAAGGTGTTGGTCACGCACAGGCCGTGGTGGCACAAGAGCTCGAGCAGTCTCTGGCCGTTCTCGTTTATCTTCCCCCTCCCAAAGCTTCCGAGGCAGGTGGGCCAAGCCTTGTGGTCAGCTCCTACTCTTGCATTGAAGTCTCCTAAGAGTTAGAGGCCTTCAGTGCTGGGCCACCTGGATATCGCTTCATCTAGGGCCTGGTAGAACTCATCTTTTTCCTCGGCGGTTGAGCAGAGGGTTGGGGCGTACACGCTGAGAATGTTGACTGGGCCAGAAGACGTTGACAGCCGGAGGGTGAGTATCCTCTCTGTGCCTACTGTGGGGAGCTCGGTGAAACTGACAAGTGTGAAAAGTGTAGAAAGTGTAGTTTGTTTCCCTGATGGTGCCGTTGTCAGCCAGCCGGGTCTCCTGTAGGGCGGCAATGTCGACGTTCAAGCGTGACAGTTCCCTGTCAATGACGGCCGTCTTCCTTGCGTTGTCGATCTGCAGAAGGTCTGCGGTTAGTCCTGGACACATGGTCCTGACGTTCCAGCTAGCGAAACGAAGAGCTGGAGGCTTCTTTCTTGGTTCTTCCTTTGACTTGCCTGGTGCGAGTGTTTAGTGGCCCACTTTTCGAGAGATGCCTCTCTAATCCCGACGCACCCAGTGGGGCAGGTGAGCCATGGCGGGACGGCACTTTACTGGCCGGGGGCTGCCCAGCTTGAGGCGGGCGGTGGCTGTCCAATGAGGCGCGATGACCTCTCCCACCGTCGAAGGGGACCCCTGGCGCTCGCTTCCTTCACCAATCGGACGAGCTTATAACCGGTAACTGCCCCCTCCCGTGTTGAGTCGACATCTTGCGATGGCGCTGGAGTGTCCTCTCCAGTGGAGCTACAGAGCCTGGGCAGGGTTATATGGAGAGCCAGCTGTTGCCCATGCAGCAGGCCCCCCCTCTCCGCGAAGCTGAAGAATCCAAGGGTTGTCGATACAACTTGGCTCCAGCTGCGCCGCAGGAGTTGCCGGTGATGGTAATGGTAATGACCACAGAGAGTCAGTACCTTGGTTTTACATCTCATCCGAAGATATGAACATACAAGAATATGAATATATAAGCTTCATTTAAAAAGTGTTACTAAGTCAAGTAAATTAATAAAATCAAACTGCATAGGTGTAACAGTCAATATTCAAGAAGGTGGAAGGAAGAGGACAGGGTCGGCTTTAGTGAAGACGGGGGTTTTTATTTCTCCCACAAACAAACAAAAACAAAACAGAACAAAAGATGCGCCACACGCGCTCTGCTTCAGGTTGACAAAATGAAAGGGGCTCGCTCTCGCTCTCTCTCTCAGCTCCTCGCACACACTTGTCAGCTATCGTGTGTTTTCCTTCTCTTTCCTCGTGGCTTTTATCCGTCTCCCCACGCCAGTTTACTGAAACAAGACACAGGTGTTTGTCATTCACACTTAACCCACTCACGCCGCACCTGTCTCCCGATCCTCTCCCGCGTCACGGACTTCGCGGAACCACGCCCCCCCTGCCACATACCCCCCCCGCCCGACTCAGGCCGGGGAGCCGTCCGGCCTGCAGCCTCCCCCCTCCCCCCCCCCCCTCCTGGAGAGGAAGTCAGCGACCGCCATCTGTGCACCCGGCCTGTGGACCACCTGGAACTTAAAAGGTTGTAAGGCTAGATACCAACGGGTGATCCGCGCGTTGGTATCTTTCATGCGGTGGAGCCATTGGAGGGGCGCGTGGTCCGAACAGAGGGTGAATTCCCGTCCCAAGAGATAATATCGGAGGGTGAGGACGGCCCACCTGATGGCCAAACATTCCTTCTCAATGGTGCTGTACTTAGTCTCTCTCTTTGAGAGCTTGCGACTAATGTACAGCACCGGCCGTTCCTCCCCCTCCATCTCCTGGGACAGGACTGCACCCAGCCCCCTGTCCGACGCGTCGGTCTGTAATAAAAAGGGGAGAGAAAAATCAGGAGCCTGTAGTAGCGGCCCTCCACATAGAGCAGCCTTTACCTGGGTGAAAGCCTGCTGACACTGCTCCGTCCACTGAACCGGATCTGGCGACTCCTTTTTAGTGAGATCAGTCAGCGGGCTGGCAAGGTCCGAATAATTAGGCACAAACCTTCTATAGTATCCCGCCAGCCCCAGGAACTGTCTCACCTCCTTTTTGGTCTTGGGTCTCGGGCACGTTGCAACAGCTGCTGTCTTATCAATTTGGGGACGCACCTGCCCGTGACCCAAGTGGAATCCCAGATACCTGACCTCTACGCGCCCAACCGCACACTTCTTTGGGTTGGCCGTTAGGCCGGCCAGTCTCAGCGCTCTCAGGACCGCGCGCACATGCTCCATATGGCGCTGCCAGTCATTACTGTAAATAATGATATCATCCAGATAAGCAGCGGCATAAGCAGCATGTGGCCGGAGTACCCGGTCCATGAGACGCTGGAAGGTGGCCGGAGCCCCGAACAACCCAAACGGAAGCGTAACGAATTGGTGTAATCCGAACGGCGTCGTGAAGGCTGTTTTTTCTTTAGACATAGGAGATAAGGGGATCTGCCAATATCCTTTAGTTAAATCCAGCGTCGAAAAAAACCGAGCAGTGCCGATCCGATCAAGCAGTTCGTCAATCCGGGCATTGGATAAGCATCGAATTTCGATACAGCATTCACCCTGCGGTAATCCACACAAAATCGAACCGAGCCGTCGGGTTTAGGTACTAAAACTATCGGGCTCGCCCAGTTACTGTGGGATTCTTCTATTACCCCCATTTCGAGCATCGCCTCTAATTCCGACTGAACGACTTTTTTCTTGTGTTCAGGTAAACGATATGGCCGGCTGCGCACTACCACGCCCGGCTCGGTCTCAATATGGTGCCGAATGAGATTGGTTCGACCGGGTAGGAACGAGAACACGTCAGTAAACTCCGCTTGCAACCTGGCAACGTCAGTAAGCGGGCACGGTGAAAGATGATCTCCGCCCGGAGCCAGAGCGAGAGATGGTGATTTGACATTCGCCTCTGGCCCGAGATCTTCTTCCGCTCCGATCACCGTCGCCAGCATCCCTGACTCCGCCTCGCTCCACTTTTTTAGGAGATTGAGATGGTAAATCTGACGCGCCCCGTTCCTATCCGTTCGAAGAACCTCATAATTGAGATCCCCGACTCGCTGGGTGACCTCAAAGGGTCCTTGCCACTTAGCGAGTAATTTGGAACTCGACGTGGGAAGCAATAGAAGGACTTTATCTCCCGGTGAAAATTTTCTCAGTTTTGTTTCCCTATTGTACAACTGGGTCTGTTTGTCCTGAGCCTGTAACAAATTCTCCATTGAGAGCCGCCCCAAAGTGTGGAGTTTTGTTCTCAGGTCCAGGACATACTGAATTTCATTTCGACTCTCCGAGGGTCCCTCCTCCCAAGTCTCCTTCAGCACGTCCAGCACCCCGCGGGGTTGACGACCATAAAGGAGCTCGAAGGGGGAAAACCCCGTGGAGGCTTGCGGGACCTCGCGCACAGCGAACAACAAGGGTTCTAACCATTTATCCCAATTTTTGGCGTCTTCGTGAACGAACTTACGGATCATTGTCTTTAATGTGCGATTAAATTGTTCCACCAAGCCGTCCGTTTGTGGGTGAAAGACGCTGGTGCGAATCGATTTAATGCCCAATAACTCGTAAAGTTCGCGTAACGTACGTGACATAAACGCCGTGCCCTGATCAGTGAGGATCTCTTTCGGGATCCCCACTCGGGAGATTAGACGAAACAGGGCATCCGCTACACTTTTCGCGGAGATGTTGCGGAGTGCCACTGCCTCAGGATATCGCGTTGCATAGTCCACTATGACTAACGCAAAGCGATGTCCCCGTGCTGACCGTTCTAATGGCCCGACGAGGTCCATCGCAATTCGCTGGAAGGGGACCTCGATTAGAGGAAGGGGGCGCAAAGGCGCTTTTGGGGCGGCCGGCGGATTTACCAGCTGACATTCACGACAAGCCGCGCACCACCTGCGCACGTTCTCGTGAATGCCCGGCCAAAAAAAACGGGCCATGAGACGGTTAAGTGTCATTATTTGCCCTAAATGTCCCGCCATGGGATTTGAATGAGCCGCCTGGAAAAGCATTTCCCGACGGCTTTTCGGTACTAACAACTGGGTTGTAGTCTCTTTTGTCTGAGTGTCTTGTATCACCCTATACAACCGGTCTTTTAAGATTGCAAAATATGGATAAGTGAGCGGTCGAGCAGGCTGGAGAGGCTGACCGTCGATGGTACGGACCTGTTCAAACGCATGTTTTAACGACTCATCCTGAGACTGTTCCAGGGGAAAATCATCACGCTCTGGGAGAATCTGTCTCCCAATTACGCTCAGATCCCCTGGATCCAGTCCCGGAGGTCCCAGTTCAGCCTCGCCCAACCGCACGACCGCCCCGCTCTCCTGCTTCTTATTCCCACAAGAGACATCCGCGCACAATAACCCCAATAATTCTGTAAAGGCCGGCCAATTAGTTCCCAAAATCAGCGGATGCCTGAGGTGCGGGTTAACTGCCACCTCCACACTATGCTTTTGCCCCCTAAATTTAATCAAAGCCGACATGAGCGGATACTTCACCACATCCCCGTGCACACACCTTACCCGAACCATGCGGCTCATATCCAATGTCTCAGGTTGAATCAGGCTTTGGTGGATCGAGGTTTGGTTACATCCTGAGTCCACCAGAGCCTGATAGGTACCCCCCTTTATACTCACGGGTATCTGGTACCGGCCAGCCTGATCGTGGGCAGCCTGCGGGGCATCCGGGACCCGGATCATTGTCCCCAGCTCCATCATCGGACACCTGTCTATAAAATGGTCCGGGTCCCCGCAACGCCAGCAGGCCGGCCCAGGCCTCCCCACCGCTCTAGAGGCAGGAAGTGGGGTAAGTGACTGGCGTGAGGAGAGGGAGGGAAAGGAAGCCGGGTCCGCCCCCCCGGTAGTGAACCCCGAGCCCCTGGGCTGGGGTCTCAGGCCTCCTGCCGGATCCAGTGAAGTTCCCCCCCGTCGCTGGGGAGGGCCACGGAACGGTCCGGGAGGACGGGACCTGGGAAGAGGAGACGAGGCAGAAGAGGGGGAGGGAGAAAAAAAAGAGGAAGAGAGAGACACATTAGGGAGGTTCTCGCCGACCTTGGAGCACGCCACCAGCTGGTCCTCCGCCAACTGAATGGCCAAGTCCAGCGACGCCGGTCGGTGGCACTGGACCCACTCCGCCGTTTTCCGCGGCAAACGGCCGATGAATTGCTCCAGCACCACCCGGTCGATTATCTCCTGGACGTCGCTTCCCTCAGCCAACAGCCACTTGCGGCAGGAGTCCCGGAGCTGTTGAGCCAACACGAAGGGTCGACCGCTCTCGCCCAGATCCAGGGAACGGAACCGCTGGCGATGTTGCTCTGGGCTCCGGCCGACCCGCTGTAGGATGGCTCTTTTTAGATCATCGAAAACCAGGAGGTTCTGGACGGGTAGCTGTTGGGCCGCCGCCTGCGCCTCCCCGGTCAGCAAAGGGATGAGGCGCACCGGCCATTGCTCTTTTGGCCACCCACCTGCCTCCGCTGACCTCTCAAAGAGGTCGAGGAACGCCTCAGGGTCGTCCTGTGGGCCCATCTTATTAAGGGGCAGGTGGGGGCGCTCGACCGGCGGCGGCGTTGAACCCGGCCGAACCTCCCGGTCCATCCAGCTCCGGAACCTCTCGCGGTCCTCCTGTTGGCCTTGGACGAGAAACTGGAACCGGCCTTCCAGATCGGTCCTCATCTCGACCAGGGCCCGATGTTGATCTTGGTGGAGGGCCGCGAGGGAAGCAACCACATCCGCAAGTGGCGATGGTGGCGGTGTTTGCATGCTGGCGGCGGCTTCCGTCTTCCTTCCCGGGTTTAGGCACCAGTGTAACAGTCAATATTCAAGAAGGTGGAAGGAAGAGGACAGGGTCGGCTTTAGTGAAGACGGGGGTTTTTATTTCTCCCACAAACAAACAAAAACAAAACAGAACAAAAGATGCGCCACACGCGCTCTGCTTCAGGTTGACAAAATGAAAGGGGCTCGCTCTCGCTCTCTCTCTCAGCTCCTCGCACACACTTGTCAGCTCTCGTGTGTTTTCCTTCTCTTTCCTCGTGGCTTTTATCCGTCTCCCCACGCCAGTTTACTGAAACAAGACACAGGTGTTTGTCATTCACACTTAACCCACTCACGCCGCACCTGTCTCCCGATCCTCTCCCGCGTCACGGACTTCGCGGAACCACGCCCCCCCTGCCACAATAGGCATTCTTAAAATAAATATATTTTCTTGAGTAGAAATTGAGTTAAAATACTTAAAATATACAGTATACTTATCCAGTAAATCATAAACAGTTGGAGTCATTCATGGACAAAAGTCATTCAAATAAATTGAGAACCAATTCTTTACTTCAGGTAACAGTATCTGTATTGATTTAAATCATTATAAAATGATCTGTATTTCATCTATTCTGTATTTCAATTAATGTGTTGGTCAGTTTGCGTCAAAGTCCTGATCACACCTTATTTTACGACAATGACCGGCTGACAGCATTATTCATGTTGTATGATTCTGTAAAAATTATATTACGGATATAAAATTATAAAAATTAAAGACAAATTATATATTATATCTGCCTGTTCAAGTAGTTTTAATAAACAGTGAGCCAACTGTCCCTCCTCTTGCAGGAGTTCAGTGGGTTTGGGTGTTTTCTGTGTTTTTCGAGATGTGCTGATGACGCGGTCTGTCTTCCTGTAGTTTGACAGCCTAAGACAAACACTACACAGATTCATCTGCCTACAGGTGTAAAAGGGGCAAAGGTCAGTGCACAGAAAGGAAAGGAAGATAAGAGAGGTGTGTGTTGTCTTGAGACTGAGAGAAAAGAAGGGAAGTGTACCAGTGCTCTGTGTGAGAGAGAGATATAGTTGGAGAGCATGCAGTACTCACACAACTGACCTCAATAATTTCTTGTTGACTTTAAACTAATGTGAAAATGACGTAGGGCAATATATTTAAGATGATCTATTATTTAGTTATAATATTACGAGTATTCAAGAGCTAGATTATGCCATTTGGCATTCTCCCATTTGTCTGTTCAAAGAAATCTCTACAGTGGGAATTTCTGTCAACCGTTATACACCCTTAACACACCCTTAACTTCTGTCTGCAGCAACATCACCTATTTATAGGATCTTCAAGTCATTTTTTCTTGGAGCTCTTGTGTTGTTTGCAGTAAGTCATATACTGTGACATCCTATACCAATAGTGTTTGTGCATTGTTGTACAGTTGGTGTTTATTAAAATAGTACGTGGCATATTTCAGATGCGGTGTTTCACGTCCTGTGTGTATATAACTTTGTTGCCCGCCAGGTTGGCTTAGGGGATGTGTTGTCGTAAATAAATCACTTTGTGCGCACACAGAGACATAAACCATTTGTGTGCTGTATCCCCTTGGCTGTTCAGATGTCACCACTGTTTATTCAAAGGAAGAGACTCATCAGCCACCTCACCGTCTGTTTATGGTGTCTCTGACATCACCATCAGTATTTATGGAGCTCTTGTCTGTTAAACGCCCAAACAAGATGTGCTGGTGTTAGTGACTGTTATTCCTGTCTTTCAAATCTAATGCATCAGAAAGGGATGCATGTCTCATTCAAGAGCATTAGATGAAAAGTAAAGGAAATCCTGGAGAATGAATCAGATTCAATTGATTTTCAAATCAGAAAACAAAATAATAAAACTTACTTCTAACTAATTCAAAATCCATTATCTCTTTGTTATCTTTGTTTATAATATGTTTATTTTCTAATTAAACAGTAATAGTTGTTATGATTATTATATTTTTTACGATTATTTTTTTATTTTATGTGATACGAGTACATCCTTTGACATTGGTTAATCCAGAAATATATAATTTTGTCAAGATAAACTGTATGAAACATGTAGATGAAGAATCAGTGCTGATATTACAAAGCAAAATATAAGACAGTATTCTTTATAGTCCCTGTAAAATATTTGCAGTCTGAGCCATGTGCAAAAGCATTCTTTTTTTTTTAAATACTTTGTACAGCAGTAACACAGTATGCCGTACATAATACACAGAATGCCGTACATAATACATAGTGTGTATGTGTGTGTGTGCAAGTGAATTTCTTTCCCTGATAAATAAGGATGTCCTGTTTGCTTGAATACACACCTCCATTGTTCAACATAAGTGGTGGCACAGAGGTGAACTACTGACTGACTTTTTATCCGCAGGAGAGTGGAGTGGATGAGTGTGTGTGTGTGTGTGTGTGTGTGTGTGTGTGTGTGTGTGTGTGTGTGCGCGCGCATGTGCAATTGGTTATATCATGTCATGTTATTCAACAAGCTTGTTTGGGTGTTCCTGTGTGTCTGCATCACATGTATATGCGCGTGTGCCTATAGGACTCTGATACAGATCTTTCCAAAACACTCAAAAACAAACAGCTAAATATGTGTGCACCTTTGGGTAGAAGGGAAGGAGAGTTCATGACCAAGTCTAAAGGTGAGCAGCACTCCCAAAACAAACACACGGTATGTACTGACAGTTCCTTCAAGCCATTCGTAATGAAAGGAACGCTGCTTCTGGGAAATCCATTGTAATATTCCTAAAATTCCGTTGCTAACAGCCACTGATTAAAATGTCAGATGAAGTAATTAACTTGTTGTCAGCTGGAACCAAAGGCAAGGATCCATTAGAGAGGGAGGGGTTTAACACTGTAAGGATGAAAGGTTTCTATAGTTTAAACTACGGTGAGAGAGCTCAACGCGCTGCAACTAAAGAAAACACATGCAAATAGAAAAAAAACACAAGCATATTAAGAAAACATCATCATTTTCACAACACACGAGTGCTCCAAATACTCACAACACAACCAAATACAGAAACGCATTCCAAATAACACAGACCACAACGGAAATGTTTCAGAGGAATGTTTCCGGAAATGTTTTCTGTATTTTGTTGTGTTGTGAACTTTTGCAGCGCGTTTCTGCATTTGGCTGTGAGTATTTGGAGCACACGTGTGTCATGAAACTGATGAAAATGTTTTCTTAAATTGCGGGTGATTTTTTTCTATTTGCATGTTTTTTTTGTTTTTTTTTGCATTTGTTTTCTTTAGTTGCAGCGCGTTGAGCTCTCTCGGCCACCGTATTAAACAGCATCATGTAACAACAAAAATTTAGACCAGATCAGAGGTCTTCAACCCGCCTCCTAATATATAATGTTTATGATTCTGTAAAAATTATATCATGGTCTGTCTGCTAGCGTTCAAGTAGTTTTAATACAGGGGTAGACTGAGTAGGCCTACAGCTTTTTTCATACCCACTCAAAAACTAGATGCTGAAACAAGGTGATTTTTCAAATGATGTTTCCTTTGCTTGTGTACTAAAATATCAATAAATCAATAATGTCCATAAGTAGTTTATATTGTCCACAATTAGCTCATAATCATAAGGTGCATTTTTGACCCCATATTGGCGCTGTTTACACCTGGCCACTTCATGCGTTTTCTCAGATCGGATACCTGGCTCGGATACCTGGCTATCTGATTTATCAAAATTATTCTATTTACACCTGGTCACATAAATGTGTTTTTGCAAAACGGATATAAATCCGATCTTCAATTCCCGCGCTATATGCAGATTTAATGGAGTGCACGTCACCGAAAGCAACAGATGAGCTGCATTTTATTGATCGTCAGCTAAAAATTAAAAATCAAAGACCGCAATAAGAGAGACAGCGGCAACAGCCCTGGTAAGATCATTTCGTTTATTTACTTTTATGAAGATGTTTTGTGTGCGATTTACTTTCACTTTGATTTGCGATATAGTTTGCACGTTGGCTTGAGATGCTCAGCTGCGGTAATGCGTGTTCAAGTAGCGTCGTCATATCTGACTAAAACATGACATAATAGCCTAAAACACGACATATAGCCTATAACACGCTCTCACGCGTTTATTTTTTAGAGGAGTAAAATTTACATATGTGGTTTCAACAACCAGAAGCATTTACACTTTCCAGTTTCACCTCGAATGCGGCCCAGACCACCTCCTGGAGTGGTTTGAGCGATCGGATTCAAATCCGTCTCGAATGCGTTTCGGAGGGCATTTACACCTGGTCTTTTCACGATCGGATAGCGATCCGATCACAGAAAACGCATGAAGTGGCCAGGTGTAAACAGCCCCATAGTGTATATTTGAAAAAGTACCATGGTACAGTTGAGACATTTTTAATGCTCTAATGTTGCCTAACCATTTACCGTATACATTTTTAAATTCATTCATTCCCTTTATTTCAGTAAGATTCTGAAATAAACCAGGGACAAAATATTTAACACTGGAAAATATATACAAACAGTACAAATGTAAACATAGTAATAAGACACAAGTACGTACAAAATAACAATGTAAACAGTAATGGTAAACAAGAAAAACTATAGTGGCATATGTAGCTGTGGCCACCAGGAGTACAAGCATTTCTGTTCCACTCTCAGTATTGTTGGAGTAGTATTGTCTTGAATCATCCTCCTCTTCCTCAGGTGAGCGCTGTCGGCTGACACGTGGATCCACCATCCGGAGCACCTTCCATGGGGATCAGATCTGTGACTGCCTACCGCCCACCTATGGACCTCCTATATATATATATATATATATATATATATATATACACACACACACACACACACACACACACACACACACACACACACACACACACACATTGAACAATAAAAGCAACAATATTGCTGGCCACAATGAAAGGCCAGTCTAAAATGTGCAGTTTTACTGTATTGGGGGGGTCCACCATTTGCCTCACGCAGTGCAACCCATCTCCTTAGCATAGAGTTGATCAGGTTGTTGATTGTGGCCTGTGGGTTGTTGGTCCTCTCCTCTTCAATGGCTGTGCGAAGTTGCTTGATATTGGCAGGACCTTGAACACGCTGTCGTATACGCTGATCCACAGCATCCCAAACATACTCAATGGGTGACACGTCTGGTGAGAATGCTGGCCATGCAAGAACTGGGATGTTTTCAGCTTACATGAATTGTGTACAGATCCTTGCAACATGGGGCCGTGCATTATCATGCTGCAACATGAGGTGATGGTCGTGGATGAATGGCACAACAATGGGCCTCAATATCTCGTCACGGTATCTCTGTGCATTCAAAATGCCATCATTAAAATGTTCCTGTGTTCGTTGTCCATAACATACGCCTGCCCATACCATAACCCCACCTCCACCATGGGCCACTCGATCCACAACGTTGACATCAGCAAACCGCTCACCCACACGACACCATACACGCTGTCTGGCATCTGCCCTGTACAGTGAAAACCGGAATTCATCCGCGAAGCGAACACCTCTCCAAAGTGCCAGTCGCCATCGAATGTGAGCATTTGCCCACTCGTCCCACTCGACGAACTGCAGTCAGGTCGAGACCCCAATGAGGACGACGAGCATGCAGATGAGCTTCCCTGAGACGATTTCTGACAGTTTGTGCAGAAATTATTTGGTTATGCAAACCAATTGTTGCAGCAGCTGTCGGGGTGGCTGGTCTCAGACGATCTTGGAGGTGAAGATGCTGGATGTGGAGGTCCTGGGCTGGTGTGGTTACACATGGTCTGCGGTTGTGAGGCCGGTTAGATGTACTGCCAAATTCTCTGAAACGCCTTTGGAGATGGCTTATGGTAGAGAAATGAACATTCAATTCACGGGCAACAGCTCTGGTGGACATTCCTGCAGTCAGCATGCCAATTGCACGCTCCCGCAAAACTTGAGTGGCCTTTTATTATGGCCAGCCTAAGGCACGATACCTGTACAATGGGTTTTATGGCGAGCGTCACGTGACCAAACTGGAAAACAGATCACATCGCTTCCGGTTCAGGTCTTTTGTTTGTGCTTCATGAAAATGTTTGCGGTTTTCAAGATAACTTAAAAGGAGCGAGCAAAGATGAGCATAACCAACGTCACTGGCATGTGCAGATTGATATTTAAACGTTTTTATTAAAACACACTAATGTTTAGATATTTAAATAGCATTAAACACCAATAACAAAGTGAACTAGGTAGGTTAGCTGATTACCTTAAAAATCCATAGATATCGTAGTCAGTTCTTACGGCCGTTAACACTTTCTCTGACAAGCGGATGCAATGAGACCCGTTTTGGTCACGTGACGCTCGGCATAAAGCCTATAATCATGTTGTCTAATCAGCATCTTGATATGCCACACCTGTGAGGTGGATGGATTATCTCGGCAAAGGAGAAGTGCTCACACACAGATTTAGACAGATCTGTGAAAAATATTTGAGAGAAATAGGCCTTTTGTGTACATAGAAAAAGACTTGAGTTGTTTGAGTTCAGCTCATGAAAAATGGGGGCACAAACAAAAGTGTTGTGTTTATAATTTTGTTCAGTGTATAAAAAAGTAAAAACACCAATAACAAAGTGGTAGGTTAGCTGATTACCTTAAAATATATATAATATATTTACTCAAGATAACTTTAAAGGAGCAAGCAAAGATGAGTATAACCAATGTCCCTCTCATGTGCAGATTGATATTTAAACGTTTTTTAATTTTTCTTCTACACACTGTTTAAATATTTAAATAGCATAAAACACCAATAAACAATAGGCTACTCAACGGTTCAGAGAGCGCGGGCTGTTCGAACTCTTCAGTCTCCAGAAGAACAGTTTTCCTCTTTGCTTCTCAGTGTCGCAGAATTGGTGCATTTCCTCTTTGAAATTCAGGTTTGTGTATGTTTTATTTTATCTATGAAATTATTACTGTGCTTTAAATCATTTTATTTAATGCAAAACAACATACAGATGCGTAATGTGACACCTAAATGAGAGTCGCGCCTGTCTTTTAGCATGATTGAAACGCTTGCAACACACGACTTTATTCCTAATGCTAATGAGTATAAATCATTTGGATGATAAAATGTCGTCAGAATTGTGCACTGTTTGTGTATTGGCAGGTTATGGAGTCAGTCGTGTCGCAGCATCTCTTGGCTATGAGTGAAACTGAAGCTGATACGGTGGATATTGTATAACAGACCTGTTGATTACTCTTGAAAATTAGGCTACCTGAATGTTTAAATGTTTCATTTTTACTTCTAAGATGTTTGTTATGAGTTTAAATGTAGGCAATATTGTAAAACAGTGTAAAATATGCTGTATTGCTGTAACGTTACTCCTCGACAATAAAGGCCAATGTCATGTATACTGGTGGTTGTATGGAATACTATTTTACAAAGTTTAGAGGAAATAAAAAAGTTAATATTACTCATAAATAAAAACAGCTAATATTACTCACAAATATTGGTTTTTAAATGTTTAAATGTTAAATTATTTCTACTCAATTTTATTTGTTAATGTATCAGATGCACTTACTCAGATTTACTTTTTTTTTTACTTGCATTTACTCAGTTCATACAGTATATTTAATTAATTTCACAGCTTTGAAATTTACTAAAAAAATTTTTGAGTGTAAAAATGTCTCACCAAAAAAATTGAGTTAATCATGGTTACACTTTTTAGAGCAAGGAGCTGGCCAATTGGCATCTGCGTTCTGACATATAACCTGGAAGCTTTGCACTGTGGTTACAACAACAGCATAAGAGACTGACACAAAAGAGAAAGGTTTTTTTTCAATAAGGTCATTATTTTTGTTTGTATTTTGCACACAAAAAGTAGGCTATTCTCATCACTTCATAAATTAAGGTTGAACCACTGTAGTCACATGGACTATTTTAACAATGTCTTTACTACCTTTCTGGGGCTTGAAAGTGGTTGTTGTGTTGCATGGAGGAGTCAGAAACCTCTCGGATTTCATCAAAAATATCTTCATTTGTGTTCCGAAGATGAACGAAGGTCTTACGGGTTTTGGAATGACTTGAGGGTAATTAATGGCAGAATTTTCATTTTGGGGTGAACTAACCTTTAAATGTTTTTGTTGTTGTTGTTTGTGTTAAAAAACAGTTTTTGTTCAGATTAAAGTAATCAGTGTTTTATAATGCATAGGTGTTAAAAGGGACAGGTACTCAGTGCCCAGGTAAATTCAAGAAAACAGCATGCCTCAACATAATATGAGCAATTTGAGATTTAAATTGACAATTTAATTTTGAAATACATTTTCATTAGGGAGCCTCTGTACTCTTCAATTAAGATTCACTGATTGAGCTATCTATAGTCTAATTTTTTTTTTTTTAATCTGGAATCCAAAGAAAAGGAATCTGCAATATTTTATATTTAACTTATGTGGCATTAGAGGAAAATCCTGCTGACTTTAATTTCCTTATTCACTTGTCTTTTGTCATGAGTGTGTGCTCATTACTCTTGACAGCAAGCATGTTTGGGATAAAGCAGGGTTGTTGTGTTGAAAAGGAAGTGACCCCCTGTGGTGGTGTGTAGACTTGGCTCTGATAAGGGGACTCGTTTGGCACCTCTCAGAACAACAGGAATAGACCAGTTACCCAAAACATCCTCAGCTGATGGATGTAAGTAGAACTCAACCTGGCAGTACAATTCAATTGGAAGTATTAAGGCAACATGTAAAATTTAAATAGTGTAGATTAAAATGTACACTACTGGTCAAAATGTTGGGGTCTGTAAGTTAATATAAAGCAGCACAACTTTTTTCGATACCGGTCAGAAATGTTTCTTGAGCAGCAAATCAGTATTAGAAGGCTGAAGACTGAAGTAATGATGATGAAAATTCAGCTTTGCCATCACAGGAATAAATTTACTTTTTAAAATATATTAAATTATAAAGCATTTATTTTAAATTGCAATAATATTTCACAATATTACTGTTTATACTGATTTTCTGATCAAATAAATGCAGCCTTGGTGAGTATAAGATACTTCTTTCAAAAACATTTAAAACATTTTACAAACTTTTGAATGGTACTGTATAAAAATAGCAATTTAATTACAATGTAATTAATTTCCCAGTAAATGGGGCTTTATATCTTTTTTTACCTGAAAGAATACCAAATACATTTAATTCCTGGCATTTTTTCTCTCTCAGTAGCTCAGATCTGAACAGTGATTA
The DNA here is from genome assembly GCA_030578275.1 of Meda fulgida. Lineage (NCBI taxonomy): Eukaryota > Metazoa > Chordata > Actinopteri > Cypriniformes > Leuciscidae > Meda > Meda fulgida. The sequence continues at coordinate 26,729,302 of CM060620.1, forward strand.
GACATGAATGAGATGAACAGAATCCTAAACATTAACACAAATACAAAATCAGAGACATTTTCATTTACATTCTTTAAATGTCACAGACAACCATGTTTAACCCATTTTCACTTCTCCAAATTACACAATCAGACACTTAGCCGTTTATGCATTGTAGAACTGTACCTGGTGTTTGATACATCATATACAGGTGAAACTCGAAAAAATAAAATATCGTGCAAAAGTTATATTTTTGATAATTATGGCTTACAGCTGATGAAAACCCCAAATTCAAAATTTCAGAAAATTAGAATATTACATGAAATCACTTTAAAAAAAGGATTTTAAATACAGAAATGTCGGCCCTCTGAAAAGTATAATCATGCATATGTATATAGTTATACAGGTCCTTCTAAAAAAAATGTGCATATTGTGATTAAGTTCATTATTTTCCATAATGTAATGATAAAAATATATATATATATTATATCTTTCATATATTTTAAATTCATTGCACACCAACTGAAATATTTCAGGTCTTTTATTGTTTTAATACTGATGATTTTGGCATACAGCTCATGAAACCCCAAATTCCTGTCTCAAAAAATTTGCATATTTCATCCGACCAATAAAAGAAGTGTTTTTAATACAAAAAAAAAAGTCAACCTTTAAACAATTATGTTCAGTTATGCACTCAATACTTGGTCGGGAATCCTTTTGCAGAAAGGACTGCTTCAATGCGGCATGGCATGGAGGCAATCAGCCTGTGGCACTGCTGAGGTGTTATGGAGGCCCAGGATGCTTCGAGAGCGGCCTTAAGCTCATCCAGAGTGTTGGGTCTTGCGTCTCTCAACTTTCTCTTCACAATATCCCACAGATTCTCTATGGGGTTCAGGTCAGGAGAGTGGGCAGGCCAATTGAGCACAGTAATATCATGGTCAGTAAACCATTTACCAGTGGTTTTGGCACTGTGAGCAGGTGCCAGGTCGTGCTGAAAAATGAAATCTTCATCTCCATAAAGCTTTTCAGCAGGTGGAAGCATGAAGTGCTCCAAAACCTCCTGATAGCTAGCTGCATTGACCCTGCCCTTGAAAAAACACAGTGGACCAACACCAGCAGCTGACATGGCACCCCAGACCATCACTGACTGTGGGTACTTGACACTGGACTTCAGGCATTTTGGCATTTCCTTCTCCCCAGTCTTCCTCCAGACTCTGGCACCTTGATTTCCGAATGACATGCAACCACTGAGCAACAGTCCAGTGCTGCTTCTCTGTAGCCCAGGTCAGGTGCTTCTGCCGCTGTTTCTGGTTCAAAAGTGGCTTGACCTGGGGAATGCGGCACCTGTAGCCCATTTCCTGCACACGCCTGTGCACGGTGGCTCTGGATGTTTCTACTCCAGACTCAGTCCACTGCTTCCGCAGGTCCCCCAAGGTCTGGAATCGGTCCTTCTCCACAATCTTCCTCAGGGTCCGGTCACCTCTTCTCGTTGTGCAGCGTTTTTTGCCACACTTTTTCCTTCCCACAGACTTCCCACTGAGGTGCCTTGATACAGCACTCTGGGAACAGCCTATTTGTTCAGAAATTTCTTTGTGTCTTACCCTCTTGCTTGAGGGTGTCAATGATGGTCTTCTGGACAGCAGTCAGGTCGGCAGTCTTACCCATGATTGCGGTTTCGAGTAATGAAACAGGCTGGGAGTTTTTATAGGCCTCAGGAATCTTTAGATTGATTAGGTTGATCAATTCAGATGATTCAGCTCGTTTAGAGAACCTTTTCATGATATGCTAATTTTTTGAGACAGGAATTTTGGGTTTTCATGAGCTGTATGCCAAAATTATCAGTATTAAAACAATAAAAGACCTGAAATATTTCAGTTGGTGTGCAATGAATTTAAAACATATGAAAGTTTAATTTTTATCATTACATTATGGAAAATAATGAACTTTATCACATGCTAATTTTTTTAGAAGGACCTGTATATACTAAATATATTAGTTTCACCTTTTAATTTGTATTAAAACTAACTTTAGCTGGAAAATAACATTATTCAAGAACCGCTATAAAGCCAAAACAATCTCTGTTACCTTAAATTATGTTTACCTCTGTAAAGCTGCTTTGAAACAATCTACATTGTTAAAAGCGCTTTATAAATGAAGATGACTATGGCTGAAATGCATGAACTTATGCACGATATTCAAATTTTTCGAGTTTCGCCTGTACATGCATTTGTTCTGTGTGATTTAGTGTCGAGCTAAATCAGTGTTCTGAACACAGCCTGCACTAATAAAAATTTCAGCAAGTCCCCACTCTATAGCGACGAGTTTCCTGCCTCTCCTCTCAAATCATGTGGCTGTTCACACGACAGAGGTCCAGCTACAGCAGTCCACTAGCCTGTTTTAAAGCGAGAGAGAATTATAGACTATTTCCCGTCCTTTGAAGTGTCCACTGACTTGTTCCGCTCCAGCTGTGTACTGAAGGACAAGTATTGTTGTGATTTTACTTTGCTGTCATGAACTTATCTTATCGTCCCTTTTGACTGGGCTCTGACCACATTCATCTAGTCTGAAACAACTGACTGAGTAAAAAATGACAGAGCGCAATTTATGCCATCTTTAATCTTTTCAATCTCAGCAATCTTTGCTTTATGTTATAGCCTACTGATTTGATTATGTAATATTTGTTGTGATGCTATGAATTTTTAGCATTATTGTGTCATTTTTAAATATCAGGATGCTATGCGTTGTAGTTATGCTGCATTTCATTATCTTTAAGGTTCAGTAAAGCGCTTTGCATGGCTTGACAGTGGTCTGTTATCTGCATGTTTCTCATTGCGGCTCCTTCTACTCTGGCTACGGCGTGGCCGGGCACTGGCGACCCACGATGACACAGTCAGACCAAAGCGGGTCAGAACCAGCCCCAGACAGGACATGTCTTTGGCCACTGCGATTTCAGAGAAGAGGGTATGATCTCGGGGCAGATTGATGGAGCTGTCGCTGGTCTCTAAGTCCCGGACAACAGCTAGAATCTCCTGACGGTCTGTCTGATGCACCATCCCACGAACATTTAACACAGCAGAGATATGTCTTCTCCTGTGAGAGGAGAGAATGAGGGTGAGAGGGCATAATGGTTCATATTTTGTGTTGCATAATCAAAAAAGGATATTACTCTCGCTGCTTTTGCACAGAGCAAGAAATACATTATTCGTGGTTGAAAACAAAGTATATGAATCTAGATAATTAATCAAAAATGAGAGTAGTCAATTAATTTAAAATATAGAGCTCACAAGAAATGGCAGAAAAACGTACCAATAATAATCATTATCTTACAGCTATGAATGGCTGCTATTAAAATTCTATACCATTTATTAATAAAATAAATATACAAAACATTTTTTTATATACAAATACTATTACAAAAAAAATTAAAGCAGTAAAAATGCTACAAGTGAGTTTGAGCATCACAACCAGTGTTATTTCTAACTATTACAGTATTTATTCATATTTTCTAATGAATAAATTCTCATTTTAGTTTGAGTTTGTCATTTTTTATGTGCTTTTGGGATCTTTATGTTGTTTTTTTATATAGTTTTAATTGATTTTTATTTCAGTTTTAGTACTTTTCTAGTACTTTAGTAGAACAACCTTATTTTAGTTTGTTACTAAGGCAATATTTTTCAGTTTTTCATCTAATATTAATATTTTATTTTATGTATACATTACAAAAAATATTGGCTGATAAATATGGAACAGATATCATGAATTTAAAAAGATCATGTTGTCTTCTCAGTAGTTTTCAACAAATTACCATTTTTTTAAAGAATCATTCAAAACAATCAATTTCCATTATTTAGATAAAGAGAAAAAAAGAAATTAAGATATACATTATATGATAATATTACTTTTAAAAAGTCCATTATTTCAGGCAAAAGTCATTTGAGCAATGTAGTCCAAATGTGTTTCTTTGTAATGCTCCCTTGACAGTGCTCATGGCTCAAAAAGCCAACTCAGAGTTAGTGTTCCGTAATAAGATGGCATGTCCTGCCTATAGATAACAATGTGACAGTGTTATCTGTGACAAACTTTAACATAGACAGACAGTAAAAAAACAGGAAACTACACTGCAAAGCACAAAGAGAAGTTAAGTAGCCTCCCCATTTTTGGCTTTTGATCTTTAGTTGGTGTGTGTGTGTGTGTATTTGATTGGAGTGTGGCACCAGTCAGTCTCCTGTGACCTGGCAGGAACAGGAAGTACTCCACAGCCACTTCCTGTCTGCTGAGGAGGGTCGTGCGTCAGCAAGCAGGAGCACTGCCAGCCAGTGACTGAGCAGTGAGCACTCACACACTTCTCTTCATCCATACAAAAACACAACTAAAGTGGGGTCACATCTCACCCATTCCCCTGTTTACAGTCTGCTGTTCCCTCCCGTCCATATAAAGGAAAGTTGGCACTGAGATGGAGCATCATGGTAACTATTTTCAGTCAGACATTCTTAGAATGACCTCAGGAAACAGAGAGGTGTTGTGAAAAAAAGTTCTCAAGGAAATAAGAGGGGAACGTGTCAGATTTTTCATGAATGAAAGCACTTTGAGATGACAGAGTTCAGGTTCTACCCTTCCGCAGGTCTAATTAAGTGTTCAGCAAAATTATATTAATGCAACTGTAAACTGACAAAGTTACATATTAAATTACTGAGTGCTCTAGGAGCTAATAAAACATTTTCCTTCCGGTTTTATGCTATAAAAAAATCGACATTCGGCTTCAGTTTTATAGCAGTTTTTAAACAACACTTGGTTCTAGACTGGTCATCAAATTTCATTGGTCAAGTAGCGTTCTAAAGGGCCATTCACACAGAATGCATTTTTACTAGACGGATGTGTTTGACCATTGTAGTTCAACTTTTCATCTTTTAAAAAAACTCATCTCTGTTCATGCATTGAAGAGCATGCAGTTAGTGCATTTGTCTGAAGCATGGAGAGAGGGTTTAGAAAATCTGTATTTTCTCTCACTCGGCATTCATTTTGAGTGGATTTATGTCCAGGGCTCCAGACTAACTTTTTTTTACTAGGAGCGCTGTTGCCCCTGACTGAAATGTAGGGGCCTTAAATCAGCTTGCAATGCAATTATTCACATTTCCCCCCAAAATATCTGTATTACTATGCTTTGATAAATAAATAGACTTAACGTACAGAAATTACAATATGCGGTTTTATTTCAAGTTCACAGGGGCTCCAGACTAACATCTAAGGGCAGCAGCACCAGAGCCACTGAGTTCTACATAAAGTTAGTAAGCCCAGTGCTTTACTGTCAGCCCCGCATTGCTACCAAATGCTTTAATTATTATCATTCATAATGTCTTAATATTAATTCAAAAGCAAAACGAGTGAAAAGATAGATATTAGGGACTGAAAATATCCAATAAGCGTCCTCTGCAGATACCTACTGTTTACAATGGTAATTTCATATTTTTTTATAAGTGTGAGTTTTCCTACAATTTGAAATTTTTAGTTGTTTTGAAAAATGTTTTGGTCATCTCATAAAAATAACAAATATGATATTATAGTTTTGAAGTGCTGGAAAAAGATGTGTAGTTACGGTTAGTGTTAATATATTAAATCAATAGTGAATGATGTTGGTGATTTGTGGACTTAAAGCCTTCTATAACTTGTTAATTCATGGCACAATGTTTTTCCTGGTTTCCAAAGCCAGCGCTGTTTGATCTGATATCTATGGATTATGTTATTATGTTATTTGATTGATATTGTGAAGCTGCTTTGATGCAATTTATATTGTGAAAAGCGCTATATAAATACACTTGACTTGACTTGACTTGACTTGACTATAACAGAGAACTCTGCGTCGAATCTGAATGTTTCTCGCAGCAATGTTATTAATTCTCTGGTGAATTTAATGGATTTCCCGGCGCTGTGTAGCAACTGTGTTGCGTGATCGAAATCGGCCCGTGGCCGCAACCATAGATATAATAAATACATAGACGCCCTATTGGCCGCTTTGGAGCGTTGCTGCGATACGTCAACGTGTCCATCATTTTGCAGAGGGCAAGACTGCGCTGTGAACAAATGCAAGTAAACGGGTGAGCTGCGGTTTTCCTGGATAAAAACAATAATAACGTTTACATTTATCAGCCGATTTCATTGGTTTGCACGTGGTGTACGTTACTATTACTAATTATATAATTACCAAACACAACCAGAAAAAAAATTTCAGTCTTGTTTGTGAAAGGTAATTCCCCGAGACCTGTTTTCAATTGTGTGGCGACTTGTACAGCCCCAAGCAGCGCACGAAACAGGCATTTTTCTCAATTCCCATTATGAGAGGTATGGGCAAGTTGCCCTCCTTGATATGGCGGCGCCGTTGAAGTACGCTCCAGCAGCCAATAGGGTGTCTATGTATTTATTATGTCTACGGCCGCGACTGGCAGGTAGCTCGTGGCGCTGCACTGTCTATTATTGGTCCCAATTAATAAACGGTCCGTGAAGCACAAACGAGCAGCACAGTTTCGTTCCGCTTTCATTTTGTGTTTGCCATTTGCTGCTGGGCAACGCTGCGGTCGCACCAGCGCGACCTATAACTAAATTTGGTCGCACCAGCAGGAAAAATGGCCGCAGTCTGGAGCCCTGATGTCACTAGTGAGGACATGGAAAACCCGGAATGGAGTTTGAGCTGATCAGAGGAGAGAATGATATCACCCAACCGTACACTTGCCATTCATTGGTATCCCTGCTGGTGCTTAAACCCTACGCAGTTTCACGGGCCTCTGAAAATGGTTTTGATGCTTTTGCCCTGGCGGTCTCACCGTATATCTGGAAATTCCTTCACCAAAAGCCCAACTTCCATCTGAATAGAGGGAGTGTCCTCCAACGCTATGATGTCAGCCAGGTGAACAATCACACTGTCCAACCAGGAGGAAGTTGACTCCTGAGAAAAGAGAAAGACAGAGTGAGGACATCATTTTCATTAATTAATTTTGGTGTTGCCATTTTTGGTTAAAATAAAATAAAATACTTCTGTTTCAACCTGATTTGTAATGGCTTTTCGCAAATCACAAATTATTTTACTCTATTCACAGCCATGTTTTTTTTAATGCTTAATGATTATATACCTAACAGTACTCTAATGTTGGGATGAAAAAAGATAGTCAGCTTAATAGAAAGTAAATATTTTCCACATAACAATTTACACATCTATAATATTTTTATTTTTCACACTATAAATGTGTCTTTGTACATTATACTGTGAGAAGAAGGTCCTTCACATCATATTTGTGGGTAATTTGGAGTGATAACTTTAAGATAATGTAAGGCATAATATGAAAGCTAGTGGCACTGACCAGATCTTTAAAAAGAGCCTTCAGCTGTTTGGCCTCATCCTGCAGACGGAACGCCACTCTCTTCCTCATTTTGAGTGACGTACAGATGACCCGCCCCCTCATGATGGCACGAACATATTCAACCAGGACCCGCCTGTGCACCTCATTCACCAATGCCTGTCAGCCAATCAGATAATCAATCTACCAACCAACCAATATGAGCCTGTGAGCATGCCTGTGTCCTGGCATGCATGTACTGTATGTCATACCTGATATGGAGGGCAGTCCATTCTTCTGAACTTTTTAAAGTGCTGTTTAATGGTCATCTCGATACTCTCATAGGCCTCATTGTTTTCCAGCCACTTCCTCTTCACCAGTTTATCGAAGAATGGCTGGAATCATGGCAGAAAATCATCAATGAATGCATTGGGAAACATTTCTAGGCCAGATGTGAACCTGTGCATGTGTCTCACCCTGATGTGTTCAAACAGTATCTCTGAAAGAACTCGCACTGACTGGCTAACAATTCGCTCCAGAGAGGATTGAGCTCGCTGGGAGACGTCCTCACTGCCAAGGGTGTCACACAGACGACAGTGCTCCACAAAATTCCTACACAGTTTAACACAGTTAAGTCATCTTATAATTGATTTATTTTTAATCTCTGTGCTATTTCTTTGCATTACTCTTTCTATAGTATTTAAATTATTCATTGATATACTTTACAAACTGAAATCTTTCACAAAAGTGTTTTTTATTAGTTTTATGTGTGCATTTGGTTTACTGATGATTTGAGTTATGACTGTCCTGACTATCTACAGAATCATGATCTATTATTTTGTTTTTTGTTATAAATATACACATTAAAAATAACTCAGTATAGCATTCTTGTTAAACAAATGCTGAATATCTAAAATGTCAGATGTTTTACCTGTATTTTGAATTATACATTGCATTGTGTTTTACAGTTGAAGGATATGTCCTGGCAGAAAATTACCATTTCTGTGTGTCAAAGTTTTTTCTTACAGTGTATTTTTTAGTAAAAATCAAACAGATATGCCCAGTGATTTCTAGCCTAGCAAGAGATTTGCATTTCTCTGAAATATAGTCCTCATATAAAAAAAAAAAAAAACGGCAAGTTGGGAGAGATTGACATAAATAGACATGGTGAATAAGATGAAAAACCTGAATGGTGGAACACAGTTGACAAGAGAGATGGTCCTGGAGACATAACCATCCCCATGATCCCCAAACTCTGACTGCGTGTCATGAAACATCTCAACTTTTCTCTGGAAACTAAATACCACAAACACACAAAATTCCATTATTTTTAGATTTACCATATTTAAAACAGAAATTAATAAGACACTTATAGAATATAACGGAGGAACTTAAAGATTTAGTTCACCCAAAAATGAAAATTCTGTCATTAATTACTAACCCTCATGCTGATCCAAAACCATAAGACTTTCGTTCATCTTTGAGACACAAATGAAAATATTTTTAATGAAATCTGAGCGATTATGTCCCTCCATTGACAGTCTACACAACTGACACTTTGACCCTTCAATGAGATCGTAAAACTAATCCATATGAATAGAGTGGTTTTAGTTGATATTGAGACATGATCACTTTATATGATTTAAACAGATTTAATTTAGGCTTTTATTCACATATAAACATTCATCAACTTACACATCAGTTATAGTAAAAGGAAGCTCAAACATGTTCGCTTGACGTGCAAGAATCAATGAGCTTCAGTTGTGTGTGTTACGTACACTGATATATAGAGACACCTCCTGGAAAAAAACAGGTTGCTGCTGGAAGAGGTGTTAGTGAGGCCAGTAGGGGGCGCTCACCCTGTGGTCTGTGTGGGTCCTAACGGCCCAGTGTAGTGACGGGGACACCATACTGTCAAAGAGCACCGTCCTTCGGATGAGACGTTAAACCGAGGTCCTGACTCTCTGTGGTCACAAAAAATCCCAGGATGTCTTTCGAAAGAGTAGGGGTGTAACCCCGGCATCCTGGACAAACTTGCCCAGTGGCCTCTGTCCATCATGGCCTCCTAATCATCCCCATATATATACATATAAACTAATTGGCTTCATTTGGACTAAACCGCTCAATTCATATGGATTAGTTTTACGATCTCTTTATGAACTTTTTGAACCGTCAAAGTGGTAGTTTGTGTGAACTGTCAATGGAGGCACAGAAAACTCATAGATGTCATTAAAAATATCTTCATTTGTGTTTTGAAGATGAACAAAAGTCTTGTGGTTTTGGAACAAAATGAGGGTGAGTAAACGATGATGGAATTTTCATTTTTAGGTGAACAAACCCTTTAAGAATGAGAAACAAATTAAAAACATTTTACCTTTACATTTATGCATTTGGGAGACTCTTTTATGCAAAGTGCTTTACATTTATTAGATTTACACATTTCAATCAGTTCTGGCAAGTTCCTGGGAGTCAAACCCATGACGTTGGCATTACAAGCACCAAGCTCTACTGTTTGAGTTACTAGAATGCTAAGTGCTCAGTTAGTTAATTATTAGTTATTGTGTCTAGGACTTATGAAATAGCTTTAATTGTGTGGTGAAAGGTTTGACTACAATACATTCTAACATTAATATATTTTAGGAGCTTTATGAAGTAAATATAATTTAAACATTTACTTATATAATAAGATCAAATAATACGAGTAGCCTACTTAAACATCTTTTCTAAAACATGATCATAATTTTTGCCATGGGTTTTTCATCATCAGCATTTTTATGATCATACTCTTATGTCCAGGGGCCCATTTATGCACGGGCTTCCATGGGCTGAAGGTCAGAATTGTGGTCTGTGCGTAACTCAAATTATCCGCTCTCACTCAGATATTAAAGCTGCTGTCTGTTAATTTGATGGATGAACTTGCGCCTCGAATTTGTCGTAACAAATATGATAATAATTTACAGTTTTGTTTATGTCACCATCTTTGATCTTACTTTAGTCCCTGTCACTATGGTTAGAGTTGATAGATCCCGTTGTATGGTTATACAGACAGTTTAGGAGACATTGTAAACCACTTACAATTTACAATTTCGACACTCAAATTCTCAAATCATTCTCAAAACTGGCTTTGGTAAACTAATAATAATCATAATGTCTATTGAGAGTGACATTCTCCAAAAATGGGATTTTACTGATATTATCAAGGACTTTTCCGCTAGAAAAACAAGGAAAATAACATTTCCAAAGCTATGTCATTTGAATTTATTCATACATGAGCACAAATTAAAATATCTATGTATTGAACAATGGCCTAGTGACATTTTGTTGGGGGGGGGGGGTCTCTGGTTATATAAAGGCACCCCTGCTCATGTCCCCATCTCACCTGTGCAAGAAATCTGCAAGTCCATTCAAGGTGCAGCGAGCAACACGAGCTCCTAGTGGCTGACTGACAGCTGTGGATCTGTCCAAATCTACCTTCAGCCTCTGAAACACATAAAGACACACACAGATGAATGAATGAATGAATGAATTTAATACAAAATATTTAATAAAAAAAACATAAGAAGATATTCACAAAGACTGCAACACACTCACTCGCATTCACCAATATTGCTAAAAGTACAAAGTGGAAGGCATGCATGCATACAATCAGACCACATTCAGAAGAATGCAGTAGGCTAATAGCTGTACCTATGTAGGATTGTGGGTATGTTACCTGTATAACAGAACGGGCAAGGCCAGACTGGTACTCTTCAATGTGGAGTGTCTGAGCCCATCGCTTTTCTTCATCATCCAAAACTTGTGAGAGCTCCATAGTCATCTTGTCCTGAAGAAACACACACAAAGTGGATATTCTTTTAACTCTTTGTTTCCAGAAATGAATAATTAATGCATAACTTGATTATTGATAATCAAGTGTTACCCAAACAGTTTCGACGCAGTCCTGTTCCAGCCGGTCTATGACATCTTCAGGCAGGAGAGGATCTAACGCTTCACACACTATCGTGCCCATTGCTCCAACTGTAGCCAAGACATCCCTATGAGACGTTCACAGTCAGAACTAGTGCAAGTTTGTGTGTCCATAAGTGTCTAAGCTATAGTGTATTTGTGTTGTGCAGTGTTGGGGAACCAGAAAATCAGATCTGTAATCAGAATCAGAGCTGTATGTTTTCTGGTACTAAAACATGAATGAATGAGCATCTCAGTTAGGGTGACATTATCAAACTAAAAAAGATAAATGTATACCAGTAAACAACAACTTCCTATTTTACATAACTAACTCGAAAATATTGTACAGGTCTTTGTTTACATAAATGGTTAGATCAAACCTATTCACTAGAATAAATGTTCAATGCTATACAAGGTCATTAACTGATTCACTAGTCCAGCAATCATATGTGGGTGTTAAGGGGCTTATTTCCCTACATACAACTTAATGACACTGTGACAAGCTCTTCTTTATTACTTTAATCTGTTTTTAATTCTTTGATGGCCCCATGCATTTTTCAGACTCAATATAATATTCAACAATATATTACATTACTGAAATACAGGATCATTTCTTTACTTAATTCCAGCAATATTTACTCAACAACACAAACAATATTTTCATGTATTTAGCTCTTCATGAATTTAACTCTTATGTTACAAATTGAGAGAGATAGAGACAAGACCAATTAGATGAGCCTATTTGATTATTCTCTCAACTCAGACATGATTAAAAATAGCAGTGTACTGTTTGGTCACGCTACACAGTCACTCATTAAGAAACGTAGCTCTAAAAGATAAATTACTTAAAGTCATGATGAAACGGAAGTAGCGACTTCCATGGCATATTGTGACATACATCAGTGTAATGGATTTTCGAACAATTAAACATGTACGGCTTGTTTCTATCCATTGGCTGTTGATTGGATTTTGAGATCTGGGTGTTGCGCTCCAAAATAGAGGCAGATGAGCGTGAGCTTGCAGGGGCGGGGTTTAAGCAGACTAAATGATTGGAGAAGTCCTGCATACATCATCAGAGAGAACGCTGTAGTTTTCACCAGAAGGTCCAGTTATGATGTTCTGATCAAAAATTACAAGGTCAATTTTTTTTTAAAGTGGATAAATAGAGAAATACATAAATAGTGCACAGTATGGTCTATAACAAACGTTTAGAAAACAGAGAGGGTGAGTTTTCATTTTATACCAACTACTGTCATGCTACTGAAAAATGTAGTCAAGTTGATAGTGTGGCTACTTTTAGTACACCAGACCATCCATGTGTGTACAGTAATTCTCCCAGGTATTCTGTACCGGTGTTGTTCATTCTAATAAACAATGCATCTGATATTAATAGATCTGAGCTCATTCTTCCACTGGGTCATTAAAGCAAGAACCGTGTGGAATGTGATTGCAGGAAAGGTGTGTGAAAAAAACAGAAAACATACCTCAGTGTCTCATGTGCATATACCTGTTGTAAATGTTGTAGATCCAGTCAAGCAGCGAGTATGTATCTGTGATTTGAATAGGGCCACAAGTGACGGTCTTCAGTCGTTTGGCAACAGCCCTGTGATAGCTCTGCATGTAGACCTGAAACACAGCAAACTCCTCGGGATAAACCGCCACCACATTCCGACGCGCCGCGTCCATATCCTCCACAGTCCTGCCCCTTAAACGCTCCAAGTACATGCCCATCTGCCCTGCAGCGATGCCCCCCGGTTGTGGAAGACACCAGTCAGCGGCCTCTCCCACAGCCTCCACCCACCTTTGACGCAGTCTCCTGGGACGCTTGGAGGGCCGGGAATGGTCTTCAGATTGGTCAGTGGCTTGGGCGTTGGATTGGGCCTCTTGTCGTAGGGCCCAAACCTTATCAGCCTGCTCTTCCTGTTGAATGACCAGCACCACCAGGCCAAGCTGAGGCCCGCTGCAGGGCTGGCGTAGCGACTCCCTCACCACATCCCACATTTCTCTCTGAAGAGCCTCGTAAAGCAGCTCTACATCTTTCACTTTACGCAGCCCAGCGTCCCACATGCTTGGGCCAGAATCCTCACTGCCTGAACCAGGCAACAGGGGGAACCAGAGAGGCGAAGTGAGTGTGTGAGGAGTTATATTGCTGGGCGTGGTTGAAGTGGGTGTGGTTTGTGTCCAGAAGGAGGGGTCAAGTTCACACTCTCTCTCCAGCTCTTGGATGTGCGTGTCAGCAAGCAGCAGGTCTCTCTGATTAACTAATTGTAGGATCTCCAACACTGAGTGAGAAAGAGAGAGATTGAGTAGTGTTTAATTTCATTTACAGCCATGTGTTTATTCGCTTGATGTGTTGTTGCCTTTGGAACAGGCTGTAGATTAACACAGTTTTTTCTCCTTGCGGTGAGCTTATCAGGTTGGATCTTCTGTACAAAGAAAGTATGTCATTTCCTGTCTCTGTGAAAGTGTTTGTTAATTGGCCAATGACTCACAGGGACTTTTGGACCTTGTTACTTCAAGCAAGGTGTTATGGGTCAATCATGGAGACCTGTGAGCATAATAGTTCCGTACGTGCCATAAAATGTACAAACAATTACAGACAATAATAAAAAAACAGTTGTACCTGATAGTGGCTCCCTGCGTTTTACCGGCTGTTCTTCTTCTACTAACTCTTGCTCGTCTTCCTGCGAGCTACGGTTTGTTAGCGAGTCTCCTCTGAGTTTACTCAGACTGACCATGCGTAGGAACGAGGGACGCCTGCGACTGTCTTCATCGTTTTCAGTGGTCAGATCACCTGTAGGTAGACTATCTCTTCGCTCACTTTCCTTACGACGGCCTGCCAACCTGAGGGTTAAAAAATGTGTTAAGTAAAACTCCCTCTACAACAACAGCTGTAGAAAATATCTAGTCTCAGAAATAATGATCTATATAACAGTGATTCTCATCTGATGGGTTTCAGGACTAATCTGAGAAAAGATCACACACATATATATATATATATATATATATATATATATATACACACCACATTAAATATGAGTTCATTTGCGATGTATAAACATGGTTTGTGGCGATCACAATGTGTTTTGTGTAAATGCAAAAAGAATGATGCATCAAAATTTAAAGTCGGCATTAAATGGAAATTCACCTTTTTTTCCCAAATGCATATTACTCTGCATCTAATGCACCTCTCTGGTGATATATACTGCTAATTGGAGTTCTCGAATCATTTAGTCTGCTTAAACCCTCCCACTTTCTTATGGTCAATTGCAAGCTCACACTCAGATAAAATCAGATCTGCCTGATTTTAATCATATTTTCGTTTAATTTTGTTTAATACACAATTGTAAAGACCAGTTGAAATGCACTGCTATATAATATGCGCATCCTATAACATGTCACAGTCGCATTCTCACCTCAGTAAGGTCATGATCTCCTCAGAGGCACGTCGATAGTTATTTTTTTTCTTTCCTGAGGAGGGTGTTGCCGGGAGAGTGGCACTCCGTAGTGAAGGAGTGGCACCCCACACATTTCTTCCAGTCATACGCAGCCCTTTGCCTAATTTGCCAAGGGTCTTCAGTGGCGATGAGCCACAGATTCGCTCCAGAGTTCCTCTCTTTTCTTTTGATCCCTCAGTGACCTTTGACCCTCCACGCTGCTCTGCGTTTGCCTCATTCTCTAGTGCTTCGCTCACCTGAGATGACCTTTGGTAGTCCTGTCCATTCTTCCAGACCTCGTCCTCTTCATTATTCCACCCTATGCCTGCCCACGCCCCTTCAAACGGATTCAGATCGGATGGTGGCAGAATGAGTTCCCCGTTGCTATGGTTGCTCTTTAGGATGAGTTCTCCATTAGTTAAGTTACTTTTTTGGAGATCGCCATTGCTGTGGTTACTCTTGAACCTCCTGGGCAGCCTCTTGAGGATGGGCATTCTGGCTCTGGTTAACTAGAAGACGAAATGAATATCGTTACATTGGTCAGAATTGTCTTATTTCTAATTTCATTGAAATGCATTTGCATTATATATTCTAATGATCTCACATTACAGGTTCTTCCAAACAGTTTGTCACACCTGCCGAAATAACTCAAATACAAGTGTTTTTTATATATATTTATTTTTTCAATTAAATATATTTACATTTTAATATATGACATGTTTAATTATTTGTTAAATGCCTCTAAGTCATTCCTATTTGCAAGATTTTCTTGTATATTGTGCCATGTCACCAAGCATGTCTGTAGTCCATGTGTCCTGCTTAAAGGTAACCAGAGTTGAAACCCGTTTAAACCGCCTTCATCAGGTCTGTCTTAAATGACTTTGCCTTGTTGCATTCTCATTGTTCAGTATTCCGGTGAGCGGAGTGCATTAACAGCATATGTATGTGTGTATGTGTGTGTTCTTTGAAGACGTTAGCAGTTTTTAAGCTCCTATAATGGAAGCTCCCATCCAGATGTGTCAGAATAGTTTCCTGTCCTCAAAGTTTCTCAGAACATACACACTCTTTACACCAAACACAAACACTACACACACTCACTTTCTACAAAGTCTCTCGTGGGATTAAGTATCTACCAACAAATTTTACACAATCTGCAGTCTGTATGTTAAAAATTGACTACTTTAGTAGTAAACCCTATCAAGATGTTATTATTGTGTTTAAAGAATTTCTCGTGCAATTTGAACAAAACCTCTTAAAATATATATGAAGAAAAATAGGTAAAGACAGAGCAGGGAGGAAGGGAGAGGGAGGAAGGTGCTGTTGTGTAGCACACAGTGACCCCTGTGATTGTGTTTCAGCATCCCTGCCTAACCTTGGATTACTTCTGAGCAGAGTTCCCCTGGTGTGGCAGTTAAAGATCTGGGCTGGGAACCAAAAGGTTCTAGGTTCAAATCAATCACGAGCCGTCACCATTGTACCCTTGAACAAGGCATGCGTGTCAGCTAAAATGACTACTTGCACCCCTCACCTATATTAAACTGACTAATTTGGTTATTTACATTCTGGGTTCCAGGTGGACCTTCTGTCAGTATTTTTGTTCTTACATAACTCCCGGTAACAGAAGAGAAAACATCACTTGTAAATGTTGTTTAGAACGGAAAGAGATATGTGTTTCTCAAATAATATGTTTAGAGACAGATAAACATTAAACAAATGGGAAAAAATTGTGTTTTTTTCAATAAGCACTGTAGAAACAGGGCTGCAACAAAATCTAATTGTCTGGACCAGATCTTTATTGCCTAAAGGAAATTAATTTAAATGAATTGCTGAGTTTTATCAAGATAAAAACGTGTTTGGCAAAGGATTTCATCATCATTATATAAACACCAGAAGAACAATAAAAAAAATAAAAAGAATTTAAAGTGTGATTATCAGTTTTAGTTCTGGGTGAACTTCAAAAGCACCAACACCAGTAACTTTATATATATATATACACACACACACACACACACACACACATATATATATATATATATATATATATATATATATATATATATATATATAAAAAAGTATTTATTTTAAAAAAGATAGCTTTTGTGATATTATACACTACCGTTCAAAAGTTTGGTGTCAGTAAGATTTTTTTTTTGAATGAATCTTTTTTTTCAGTAAGGAAGCATTAAATTGATCAAAAGTGAGAGTAAAGACATTTATAATGTTACAAAAGATTCTATTAACTTTCTATTCATCAAAGAATCCTGCATCTTTTTCAACATTGATAATAATAATAATAATTAATGTTTCTTGAGCAGCAAATTCCCATATTAGAATGATTTCTGAAGGATCGTGTGACACTGAAGACTGGAGATGCTGAAAATTCAGATTTACCATCACAGGAAAAAATATTTTAAAATATATTAAAATAGAAAACAGTTATTTTAAATCTTAAATTGAATCACTCATGTAAATGATCTGTATTAAGAAAGAAAATTGTAAAATGAATTTATGGACTCATATTTCATTGACTGTCATGAAAAAAATTATAAAAATCCAAATATGTGTATTGATTATAACACAAACGTACAAGAATGACATGCATCTCTTACCTTCTGCTACAGTGGGCAGTCAGTTCAGGGCAAATCCATTCCAGTGTCTGTGCGAGTGATAGAGAGCCTATCAGTGAGAGAGGGCCAAAGTGTTTGTGTGTCTGTCTCCAAGAGTTTGGGGCCTTGTATTGGAATGTTGGAGGCAGCCGTTCAGTTTGCTACCAGATGATGATGCATTTTCCTGAGGAAAAAGAGACACCCTCCCTAAACAAACCTACACACACACACACACACACACACACAAACTTGCCTACACACACAACAAATAACATATAACAACACAAGTAAAGCTTCAAATACACAGATATGTACGCTGCCCTACAATGGCAAAAGACCTTAACTCGCTAGAGTGTGGAACTGAGACAAATTAATTATAGGTAGGACACTGGAAATCTGCCAATGGCAGCTGTAGGCCTACAAAGTACACAGGCTACATCGTAATTTAAATTTTAATGGAGAGTAAAACAAAGGCAGAACACCATACAATCTGAAAGGTAGCATTATTTGATAGAACACCGGCACAATAACTTCATATTGACGCGCGGCTAAACAAAGGCAGAGTAGGCCTATACCTACCTCAAAATGAGCGTTCCAAAACAAGCCGTAACAAAGAGAGGTAACTGGTGTTACTGTGTTCTGCCTTGGTTTATCATGGGCTTTTGGAAGTTACTGTTAAGACTTAGACAACCTATTATTTTCTCGAAAAAACAACGGAATTGACTCAAGATACTTATCCACATGATAAAGGAGGTCTTGAATGTGCCAATAATATCAAAAACTCATTTGCGACCAAACACGAAGTTAAGGTCTTTGCTTTGCACGGCAGCACACATATAGCCTACATACACTCATATACTCAAGAGTTGAACGCACATAAACATGTTCAATTGAATGTATGTTTGCTTATGTTTGTTTTCTTTCAGGAGATTTTAACTCTTTAGGCGCCAAGTTTTTTTTTTTAAATGCTGGATTTTGACATCAAATTTTCAAAAGCTTGTGGCTTGAAATGGATTAAAGATAGAGATCTACTGTAAATTAGAAAAATGTTGGGGATGACTGAAAGTTTATGTGGGGTGTAAGTATACTCATCTAATTTGCATATTATTACGTCATCAGGGGGCGGCCCTCTGAAATAGTAGATATTGAACTGATGTTTGAACGTATTTGCATGTTTTATTTTATTAATCCTCATTCCAAATGATGAGAAAAGAGGAAACCAACAACAACAGGAGAAAGTACTAAATTATTACTATACAGTAGTAAAACGCATGTGGACAGTAGCCATTGCGCGGCAAAGATGTACCGGGAGAAGCGCGATCATTAGACGGCCGATCGTCATTTACAAAAGGCAAATATTCCCCTTCAGAGTCAGAATCGGCGAAACATTTGCAGCACATTATCACGGTACAAGTTTTTATTAGCCATTTGACGATTTTCTCTCACAAACCTCACAATTTACTCAGACGAACTGAACTGCTTCCGCATCAATGACACGATCGCTCACTTGCTCTGCTGTTTCCTCCAACACTTTGTATAGGAACATGCCGTCATTTTGATCTTGAATCGAAGTATTACATGTCTGCTATCTATTGGTAGGGAATACAAATTAGATATTACACCAAATTAGGACCTACAGCCTGTTTTATTAAGTATGACGTCTTGTCTCAATTTTGCGACTTTGGCGCTTAAAGGGTTAACGCTCCTTCTAGGCTGTTGTTGAAAATAAGAACTTGTTCAAAAGTGACTTGCCTGGTTAAATAAAGGTAAATAAATAAATTCACAGAGATAATGTTTTTACAACAGTTTTGATATCCACAGGTTCCACTTAGGTCTCAGATCAGCACAGTGTCACTAATCTTAATGTTAATATTCTTAGCCTTAAACAGTTCACATAATAACTGAAACTTTTAAAGGTATCCTATTAGAACAGCTGGAATAGGCGGTTCCTGATTCTCATATTTTACATTCTAATTATGTGAATTTATGAATTAAACATCAGGTCTTGTACAGCAGATGCAAGATTTCATTAGGGTTGGGAATCACTGCACTAGTAGATTTATTTAGTATTGGGGTTCTTATTGATCCTGGAAAATCCCTGCACATTTTGGATGCTCCAGAAACAGTATAAAAACCCTGATTCAGCACAATCTGTGCAAAGGCTTCCAAATACCCAAAAGGCTTCTTGGATGAGTGGTCAAACACAAGAAGTTGTTCAGAATGAATCTACTAGAACAGTAGTTATTTACCAGGGGGCCGGACTCCACTATGTGGCCTCTGCAAAGCTTCTAGAGGCTCTAATAAGTCTTAAATTTATTCAAATGTATATATATATATATATGTTAAAACAATATTAATTCAATTTCGCAAATATTAGCTTTTATAAACATGCCTTACTAGAGTGCTAAAACATTACTGGAGTGCATCTTTTACATATTTTAAGATTCGTCAGTGAAAGTTCCTTTCAGTTAGAACAGAACAATAATTCACTTTAGTCTGGGATTAGGCTTAAGCCTTGTCTGTGAAACCAGGGTAAATAAAAATGCACATTGTTTAACTGGCATCATATTTTATTAGTTCATTTTAATAACAACTGAAGTACCAGAGGTACATGTCAGTGTAGACAGGAGTTTCGAATATTGTCTTAGACAAAAAGGGGCCTTGGAGTCAAAAAGGTTGAAACCCACTGTACTAGAACGTTCTAATATGAACAGGATAACTAAGAATCTTTAGACTTTTCACAGACATTTTAGCATAACCTAATTATATTATATATATTATATATTTTTTCTTTTGCACTGCGCTGTATAAGTAAAAACACAGACATAAATAAAAGCCACCCCCATTAATATCTGCCTTACTGTCATGTAGGTCTAATTGTTTAGTCTGTATCTACAGATGAGAGGTACTAATGTAAAATACAGAAAAAAGGGCACATCTTCTGTCTCACTTCTCCCTCTGGTGGACAATACATTATAGCGCACCTAAGATCAATGTAATGCTCTGTTCTCCTGCGATTAACACCACACACATATTCAAATAATTGTTACTTTTGTTTTATTAAACTTTTATTTTATGAAATCAGTTCATAAACACTGTTAAACTTAATTAGCATGTCCAACAACATACTTTCCTGTGATGGTTAACATGTTAATATATTATTGTGAATTTGCATTTGTCACCAGATTAAGCTTTGCTAGTTCAAACTTAACCCGGTCAACAAGCAAAAATTAACCCTGCAAACAAATTATTGCTACAGCAAATATTTACCATACCAAGAGTGATGGCAATTTGACAACTGAACACTATTAAATATACTACTCTTATGAGTTTGTAAACATACACCTCACAGTTACCAAATTGCTAAACTAGTTGGATACTGCACGTTGCATGTGTGTCCTGAGTGTGTTAGGGAGCTCAGTCCAGTGACCGCAATAATCCAGGACAGATACAATCACAGTGTCTGATGTGTTGGATGTTGATGGTTGCCTCTGTGATGATGGATGTTGCCATGGTGATGTGGATATGTGTGGAGACAGGGATGCTCAATTCCTTCATTCTGCAACTCTTCCTGTTTGTGGAGACCATGCAGCTTCTGCAACAGCTCAGCAATGAAGGCCTGAACACACACACACACAGCTTAATCTAGCTGTACACACTTAAAGTAATTGTGCTTAAGCATGTAAATGTTTGTTTTTTTGTTAGAAAAAAAAATTATGTAATAAAATTACATGGTTACATTTTTTAACCAGGTACATTTAACCATTACATTTTAAATTGCTTACACACAATTTCTATAAACTACCACAAGACCACCCATCACACACCTTAATTAGTTACTTCTGATGAAATTGCATTGAAAACTGTATAGACTAGAGCAATTCTTTATAAAAAACAATAGTGGACTTAAAATACAAATTTAGTAATTAGTACAGTAATCCAATTACACTGTGAGTGTGTGTGTGTGTGTGTGTGTGTGTGTGTGTGTGTGTGTGTGTGTGTGTGTGTGTGTGTGTGGTAAGTGCCACGAGGTGGTAAGTGAGGGTGAACATTGTTAAAGACCCCGGTGAAAGAATGGCTTTGTACTAACAGAGAGCAATAGGGGCAAAGGGAAACAGAGAACAAATCAGTCATTGACAGTGATC
This sequence comes from Meda fulgida, assembly GCA_030578275.1. Classification (NCBI taxonomy): domain Eukaryota; kingdom Metazoa; phylum Chordata; class Actinopteri; order Cypriniformes; family Leuciscidae; genus Meda; species Meda fulgida. Next base: position 26,750,739 of record CM060620.1, read on the forward strand.
ATTGTGAGAAACACGTGGAAGGGAGTGTCAGCTACTGCAGTGTCCCTCAGAGAGAGTGAGAGAGAGCAGGAAAGAGGAAAAGGTACAGAGGATGAGGAAAAAGTCCATAGAGGGGTAATGAGGATGAGTAGACAAAAATTCAAAAAGAAACAAGAAAAATGTTAGGATAGAAAGATGATGACAAAGAGAAGGATTCACAGATGGAAGGATTGAGGAAGTACCTCAGTGTTCCTAGTGCAGGTTTGCAGAAGAACCTGTAGAACAAATGAAAACAAATGAATAATCTAAAAAAAAAAAAAATTAACAATTAACAACAATTAAATGAGCCTAAAAAGTCAGTAATACTTATATTAAAAACTGTGTAAACTAACATGCACTTGTGTGCAACCAGTGGAGAATATAAAGCCTTAAATGGTTATTTATTGTGTAGAGCATTCAGACAAATTAATCTATAAACTTCTAACTTCTGAGAAAAATGTTGAAGAGGGAGTCCCTGCAAATACTTAGGTCAAGGGACATTGTATAAAAGCTCTGGCATCCACTCACCATTTTCATCTAAAATTAAAATGGCAGACAGACCTCAAGGTCAATAGTCCTATCTTTTACATGTCATTTCCATGAGAGATACAAACTTTAAAATTTGAAGAATTAAAAAGAGCCATATTTTGAAGAAAAAAAATGTTAATGTATTATTTGAGCACTAACGTATTGGGGCGTAAGAAGTGCTTATTCATGTATTTTCTTCTTCTCTAGAGGGTCATTTTATTTAACTGACATTTATAAGAGATTTTCCCAGTGTGCAAAAAAAAAAAATTCTCTAGCTTGATTCTAATCTAGTAGTCCAATAAACCTGGCACTGTATATTATGAATATTATTGTCTTTTTAACAAATTGCTTTTGTTACTCTTTTATAGGTTGCTTTTAAAGGGTCTGCTGAATTCATAAATGTAAATATGGCTAGACATACAAGCACAGGGTGTGGTGTGAGTGAGAGAGGAGGATTATGGGACCTGTAGTTTGTGTGTTCGCTCTTCATCACTTGAGAGGTCCAACAAATCATCAATGTTCACTTCCTCTGGCATGTCCTCCAACATAAACACACACACACAATACATATATAAAGAATTAAATTTAAAGAATTCAAAAATAAAACAATGCAGAATGTAGTAGGCCTACTATGAGAAGCAAAAACATATAGGCATAGGCCAAACTGTAAATCTGATATTATAGACAAGTCCCATGTAAGACATGTAACTCCAACAATTACAGCATAGAGGACAATTATGGCACCGCTGCACTGAACCTCATTTGTTCATTCCACTTCACATCTCCACTGCCTATTATATCTTATTGTTCCTCAACTTTTCAGCAGCCTACAGTTTCAGTATCTCAGGATATCTCCAGTCTCAATGTTCCATAATCTCAGGGGGAAGCTTTTGCGTACACATAAGCAAAAGAACAAATCGAGATAACAGATCGCATAACACAATTCCCAAGAGACATCTCTGTCGTCTCTTACTGTGGGACAGCGTTTCACAACACACACAGCTTATGTTTAAACTTCCTGCCTGTTGCTGCCGCAGACGGTTTCTCAGGGGTGCCCATGTAAGGTAGCGATAAAACCAAGTGATCCCCCTCTGTAATTGAGGGAGAAAAGGCAGAACCCCCCCAGTACTTCCAGAGGCCTGCTCCTCCACACCTTTTATGGACAGACAAATTAATACTTATCTAACATTATCCAACTATATTCTTTTGTCACAACACACTTACATTAACAAAGGGTGTTGTTTATAAACTTGAGACTCACAGAATGTCTCCTCTCTGCCCATTTAAAGGTGCATGAGGAGATAATTGTAGACTGGGTAAACCCAGCCCGATCTGCAGGCGATTTGAAGATTGAGCTTAGTATGCTGATAGCCAGAGATAGACTAAGATAATTGCATATAATCTGCCTTATACAACCTACTAAACCTTAAATAAGTCTTAAATATATATATAAGGATCTTTGATTAATTGCTTTTGTTTCTCTTGTAAGTAGCGTAGGATAAAAGTATCTACTAAATGCAAAAATGTGAATTGGAAACATAACATTTTTATTTGGGAAAATGCAAATACGGACAGATAAAACAGAACTGTGTTGTCAACATAATCAAAATTAAAATATTTAAATGCAAAAGCAGCCTTTCATTAACTTTGAGTGGTGTAAAATATTTCAGAATTATTTATTCTAATGCAGTCTCATTCTTATTATTTTGGTGCTTCTGTCTACAGGCACTTTTTAAAACCAAAATTACAAAACATTCATGAAAGATGATCAATGAATTCATGTTTATGGACAAAATAGTTAACTGTCTATATACACTACTGCATTCAACTATGCAAGAATCTACACACCTGTGTACAATAAGAAACCTGAATTTGAAAGTACAAAGTAGGTGAAAATGCATTTTTTAAAACTGACATCGAGAGTAGTGTGTAAACGTTTGTGGTCAACTTCTTAGAGAAGGAACTTACACATTCAGCAGTCAAACATTTCAAAATAACGCACGAGACAGCAGAGTTTGGAAATACGTTCATTTTCCCATCAAAATACACGTATTTTTTTCAGAAGTCACCAACCTGTAGTTTCCAGCGTCAACACTGCACCTGTGAGGATGAGCATGGACACTCACCTTGCTCTCGTACAGCCTCTCAAGCCCTTCATCGATCCATTTCTCCACGTCCAGTCTTTTCTGAAGCTGTTTGCGGTTGTATTTTACTGTAACGCGCGCTTGACGCTTATGCATGTTCATCCCGTGCTCTGGACCAGTGTCTAAATCCGGGGAATGACCGGTATGTATCTCCTCAGCCATGTTTGCATGCGCCTGTGCTTGCCTACAATGCGCGCCTGGACAGAAGAAGCTTGACGCTGAGTGGTGCGCGTTCTCAACTTATTGGAGTTAACGTCAGACGCTCGTGAATTTAAGGGTAGGCCTATATGTTGTAACAGAAAAAATATATAATATAAGTAAACCTCAGAAGAAAAGTTTTTTAAAAATTAGGCTACGTGATATTACAGTTTTTTAATTGCTACACACAATTTTTCTAAACTACACACAATACCACAAAACATCACACCTCTTGGCTCTTGCAAAAGCGATTGAACACTATTTTAACTCTTCTAAAAAATTGTGTTTTGCACAGAAAGTCTGCATACAACCCATCAAATGATTAGCCATAGGGTGAATGCAGATAAAGTGGGCCGTTTCAGTTTGATTGTACTGTGCTCAATGGGTTTAAACTTTACACTTTCAGCGCATGACAAGGTCTTGGCTGTGTCCGAAACCGCTCCCTATCCACTATAGTTCACTATATCGGGTGTCGGACATTTTGTAGTGGTGTCCGAATTCTGAGTGAACGACATCATTCCCTACAATCGTTCACTACTTTTACCCACAATTCTCTCTAAATATGAGTGTTAGCTTACAGGCTTGTTTGAGATGCGCCTTGCCTCGCTTGAAATGTAGGTGAGAGTATCCGTCTCCAGTGAGGGGAGGAGTGAAAAAAAGCGAAGGCAAGACGGAAAGATCCATTCTATTTTTTTATTCACACATAACATATGTATACACATAAAACATGATACCAGAGTTTTAAAATCAAATATTTTAAAAGAGAACAATACATCACGGTTGTTTAAACTAATGAGCATTAAGCTGTGTCGTCAGCAAGTCGTTTCCCATCATGCTTTTGATCTCTCCAAGTGCACAGGAGTTTGTCATAGCACTCACACGTACATGTATTTGCACGAATACACTGTATATAGCCTACAGTATTTATGCACAATTGATTAACTTTACAGTTATCGAATTAAATTGAATCAACTCTTCTTTTTTTATTAACTTCAATTTCAGAAAAGGGTACAAATCACAAATAAGTAATCAAAATATACATAACAATATACAAAAATACAACACATAAAAATAATACATTACAAATTTTGCCAGGGGAAGCTTACGGACCATTACAAAGAGAAAGAAGACCATATGTTGACAGTTTTAATTGCCTTTTTGTTGTTGGAACCAGAAATCAGATTAATATAATGTGCAACTTCGTGGAGAAACAGTACAAAATTAGGGTTTTTAGCGCTAAATTTGGACTTATGAATGTGAAATTTTGCCAAAAGAATTAATAAATTTATAATGAAGTACCTCTTATCCTTAGTTTAAAATTGAATCAACTCTGAACTGACTTCAGCTGAATAATTACACTATTGGCTTGTTAGAGCTGCTTTACAGCAGAATTTGAATTTGTTAATGTGAAGCTGCATTGAAACAAGCTGTATTGTATGAAGCATAATCGAAATAAAGGTGACTTGACTTAACTTGTATGTATATTCAGTAGGCCTACATATTTACAGAATAAACAGAAATGCAAAAATTATTTGTTTCTCAAAACACTGAGTTTTGATTTCTAAGTGATCAAATTAGGTATATTTACAATATTAACAGAAATGAACCGGGGCAAAAATCATTTAATTATTTCTCAAAATATTGAGTTATGATTTTTAAGTGAACAAGTTATGTATAGCCTAAGTGTTTTCACACATGATCATTGGGTGTAAGTAATTGGTAACTGATTGTGGCATTTGAATGGCAGTGTTTTCAAAATGAAACACAAGAGCTGTTAGTTTTGAATAATGTGTCTAATGTAGAGAACTGTTTGTTTAACAATGGCAAACTGAGTGGGAAACAGCATGCTTGCAGTTTTGCAGACTTGGTCTGAAGATTAGGTACATGAGTGAATGGTTTCTCTGAGTGTCTCAAGTACCACTTTAAGAGTGTAAGCAATTAAAAAAAAGTCAAACATTGTAGAAAGAATATAATTGAACAAATAAGGTGTTTTTCTCATATAATTTACTTTCATTTTATTAAAACAACAAACACATATACAAAATAAATTAACATAAAATCTTTACAAAGATAAGACAATGATTGAAAGCAAAAGTACAAAAATGCAAAATAGAAACTTAGGAGTAAACTCAGGTTTAAATTAATAGGAAACATCTGGCAAAAGAAAAAAAACATTCATTAGACAAACCCCGTTGAAGAAAAATCTGATTTTATGTAATATAACAGAAGAACCACTGACACATATTTCCCCATATCATGTGAGGAAAAAAACACACTGCTTAATACACAATACAAAACTGGAGCAAAATCTTCCCATTTGGTCTTAAGAATATAATTTAATATTCCTGACTGTGTTCTGCTTGCTTTCTCTTATTTATACCGTTTTTATTATTATTAAACCTGTTGCTGGTAACATCCTGACAAATGAACAAAGGTGATACTCTCACCCTTATGCAATAAAAAAAGTTATTGTTTTCATCAGTCTCATACAGAGCCCAGAGTTTGACAAGAAAGCACCTAACTTCAATGCTCTTCAGTTTAACTTCTTTCTCTTTCAATAGAGGTATTTCCTTACTTAGTTCTCTTTGTATAGAGCTATTTTTCAAATTTTTAATCTTTGTATAAAGATATGAGTTCTCTTCATATAGAGTTCTGTAACCTAAGTCTTTTTCAGCTTTCAGCACTTGTCTGTCTTCATATGGAAACAGATTCACAGAGCCCAGCACACAGTAGTGTGAGTGTTTGTTTCTTTTAGTTTTTGGTTTACAGAGTCTTCCACCTTTACAGATGGCAAAGGTCCAATCCCTTATTCAGCTAAGACATACTTAATTCATTCATTCATTCATTCATTCATTCATTCATTCATTCATTCATAAAAATTAAGACAAAAGCAAGTGCTACATCCAAATTCTCATCCCTGCATATGAGTTTGTGTGTCCGTGTATATGCTCATGTGTCTATAACAGTGTATGTGTTTGGGCATTTACAAACATGTACATGTGGATGTGTCTCATCTAAGCCCTCCTCCAGCACTCCACAGGAAGTCCTGCCCAGCAGGCAGTGTGTGAGAGGCCGCCAATGAGATGCGGCTCTCAGTGTTGCTGGGTTTCACCTGACTGAAGTCTCGATCGTAGGGATAGTGCTGCCTGTCGAAATTATTCACTGTCTCCAAATCATTAAACACAGAATCGCACAGCTGTTGTCTGCGCAGTCTATGCCTCCTCCTCCTGATCACCACCAGTCCCACACACACTCCCAAAAACACAGCCAGCACACCTAACACACATGACACCGCCACAGCTGAGGGCGAGGTCCGCCCAACCCGAGGGGCCATCATCTCCAGACCTCCCTGCACAGGAAACTCACAGGTTGAACCCATGAACCCAGGCACACACTGACACACTGGTCCTGAGAAGTGTGTGTAGCACGTTCCCCCGTTAAGGCATGGGTTCGTGAGACAAGCGTCTGCTCGGAGGCTGCAGTTTTTACCCATAAAACCTAGAGTACAGGTGCAGGTGTAGTCGTTAATGCCGTCTTGGCAGGTTCCGGCATTTTGACATGGATAGCGGGCACAGTCGTCAATGTTGGTCTCACAGCGAGGGCCGGTGAAACCAGGGCGACAGCGACACAGAGCACTAGCACCCAGATCCACACACTCACCACCTACAACAAAAGAGAGAGAAGGTTACATAGGAGTAGGTGTAGAAGAGAGGAACTGTAACAGTAGCACATGTGTATGTGTGCGGTTGCATAAAAAAAGAACTATGCTCTTTTCTATACAATGAAAGTGAATGGTGACAACAGGTGTCAAGTGAATTAAATAAAAAAAAAACCCATGCATAACACTTCTGTGTGTTCAGAAGACTTCATTTGTCATATGTAATGTTTTAATATGCTTTTACTTTTTGGAGCATGAGAGGCTGTAGTTGCCATCCACTTTCAATGTATGAGCAGCATTAGCAGTCTTCAAAACTTCTTCTTTTGTGTTCCACAAAAGAAAGATATCTAACATGAGGGTTAGTAAATGGTAAATGTGGGTGTTTTGTTCACAATTCTGTTATTACATTTTTTTCAATCAACACAAAAACTCACCATTGGCACATGGTTTGTGGCTGCAGCGGTCCAGTCTTTTCTCACAGTTGGATCCGGTAAAGGCTGGGGGGCAGCGGCATACGTAGCCACCGGTGAATTTCTCCTCACATGTCCCTCCGTTAAAGCAGGGGTCATCAGCACACGTCATTGCAATAATCTCACAGTTCTTCCCATAGAATCCCTGAGGACATGTGCAGGAGTAATCATTCTCCAAATCCTGCAAGGAAAAATAGATATCAAATCATTTTAGATCTCCACAATCCATTGATCTGAGCATATTTATTTATCCTAAATCACAATTCATATTTATTTTACCGTTTATTTAGCTATATTAATTGTCTTTTTAAATAAAATGAATTAACTCCAAGCTAAGTGTGTAAATGTTTTTGAACAAAAATGTAACATGCTGCATCTACTAAAATTGCATGTGACGTAAAATATAGATAGACAGACAGACAGACAGACAGACAGACAGACAGACAGACAGACAGACAGATCGATAGATAGATAGATAGATAGATAGATAGATAGATAGATAGATAGATAGATAGATAGATAGATAGATAGATAGATAGATAGATAGACAGATAGATAGTTTTATTAATAAGTGAGCTTAGACTTACGTTGCAACTGCCACCATTCTTGCAGGGGTTGCAGTCACACTCGTTAATCTCCAGCTCACAGTTTGTGCCCCCATATCCTGGCCGGCAGGTGCAAGTGTAGCTGCCCTGTCCAGTGTTGGTGCAGGTGGCGCCATTAGCGCAGGGTTTGTGGTTGGTGCAGTAGTTGAGGTCCTGGTTACAAAAGAGGCCTCCCCATCCCTCCTTGCACACACACTGCCACGGCTGCGAGCAGGTCCCATGCAGGCATCCTGGGTAATGCACACACTCGCTGCAGGACGGCCCCTGCCATCCCAGACGACACTTACACTCTCCGGGTGACTCGCAGTAACCGTGTCTCTCACTGCAGTCCGAAGAGCAGATGGCTGTGGGGGGAGACAGAAGGGGGGTAAGCACACCACACACACACCACGCCCCCCGGAGAGGGCAGATGAATGGGTGTGTTAAGTGTAGGGGCCAGCAGCTGGTGAGCTGACAAGAGGTAATGAACTCTTTTGTATTTTGAGCTACGGCAAGCGTGCACACACACACACATACACACACACACAGAACGACCCTCTAGCATGTATCTGTTGGGTTTCTTTGTTAGGCTGAACAAAAGAAGTGCAGAAGCACTGAAGGAGCAGCTCAACTTCCATCAGACACACACACTAAGATATGAAAGATAAGAGGGACGTAATGCTGCTGCTCCAGTTCCAACATACACAAACCACAATAGCACATAAATACAGTGATCAAGACAGAGATAGGGCTGCTTCTTTAGAACCCAGACATACTATCCCAAAGGACTGAACAGACCTCTGACCATCTGACACACACATAGGTTGTAGGCTACTCACGATCGGAGCAGTAGTCTCCCTGCCATCCCTCTTGGCATTCCCTGTTCCCGCTCTCATCGCAGGTGTAGTGTCCCAGCGTGTCGTCACGGGGACGGCAGTAATCCGAACACGCCTCGCCATAGTAAAACTCATCACAGAAAACGTGATACGAGTAACGGAGCTCGCTCTGATCGCCGAAATGAACATCCTGAGACCAGTCTTCCCCAATAGCCAAGCGCCTTCGTGTTGCTAAACGACTAATCAGGTTGTTTTGATTCTCTGGTGGGGAAAATTCAAGGAAAATTGTAGCTTGAAAAAGCAGTGAATCAGTTCATTAAATAAATAAAAAACTCCTAATTTAGAAATGCATCATGTCTGTATCTTTGTTTTGAATTAAATTGCTTCAGAGTCTCTGAAACAGGCCCACTCACCTGTGTAATCATGATGCTCTTTGGGAGACTCTGCATTCCATGCCTCAATAATAAGAGAAAATGTCCCCTGAAAAGAACAAGAAGTTATTTCAGATCCAAGTAAAACTTTTTTCGCTCAAATTGAGAAGCTAACAATCTCGATGTCTTTCTTTCATTTTTTACTTATAGGCCTATTTGTTACATTTTCAGACTTTTGCATGGTCTTGTTTATGGTCTTTTGCGCTTATTTAATGTTTAGTTAAACTTAAGGGTACCTGAATAAAAATAATAATTTTTGCAGTAACCCAAAAAAATTATAGACAGCATTTGTCATAATAGTTATTTTCTCAGATCAGATTAATAATTACACAATGAAGTAATGAAATAGCTTATTGTTTGCTAGTGTTAATCTAGTGTGTAATGTGCCTTTACCGGCCACTTGAAGTGGAAAGGCACCCGGATGGCTGTGCTGCTGGCTATAGAGCTTTGGTCCGCTCGCAGGACACTCGTCTGACCGGTTCCGAAGGTGCACGGAGGCTCGGCGGAGATGACGTCCTCAGAATGCTTGAGACAAATCCTGAAAAAGATGTTGCAGTCTCGCGTCCTCCTGCACAAGCGCCGTGTCGTGCTGAACGAGTGAACTTTCAATTCAAATACACCCGATGAAACCACCTGTTCAAGAACAGAGAACCCGTAGGCTATATGTGACTTCTACATATTTAAAAAACAAACCAAAAAAAATGTTGCACTACCTAGGAGACAAATATACTATAGGCACATTAAAAAGAAACTGAAAATATGAATGAAGTATAGGCAAAGCCTTGAACTGGCTCCTTACCAACTGGAAAAGCGACACAGACAGCAGGGAGTACAAAGACAGATGCGCCATCCCGCTCAGTTAATCCTAAACTTTATTACAATAAAACGCACGTATTTTCATCCGAAGTTTTAAAGTGTTTAGAGCTACAGAAGAAGAAAAAAACAGTTAGATGTCCTGGTAAGAAATATTTGGCACGTCCATGAAAGTCCTCTGTGTCTTAGAGGAAAAGCGCACTCGTCGTCCCCGTTCTTCAGCGCGTGCGGTCTAACTTCATTGAATGTCTTGATGAATGGATGTCGTTATATACGTCTTGCCCCCCTCCACGTGACGTCAGAGGGGACATATGCCATAATATTGGCCTGATTAAATTGATCTGCTGCTGCGTGTGGCAGTTGTGTTGATGTGTTGAAGGGTTAGGGTTGAATCATTTATTTTTCAATACAGTGATGTTGGGCAGATGTGCACAGGAGTTCTCAAGTATGAAAACTTGATGAATATTTATTAATTTTGCGAAATAATAAAATTAAATTTGAGTTTGTCACTCAACTTTCAGAATTAGTTTATTATTCGCACTACTTGAATTATAAATGAAAACATCTGTGATCTGTAGTGATTTAGATTTGATTTGTTTACTTAAAGTTTGTCCAAGCAGGTAGAATAATTAACGAGAATTTAAAAAAAAGGAAACGCTACTATGCTTACATCCTTCATAATGCGAGCTATAGCCTAGTTATGATCCATAATAAAGGAAGTTTGTGTGAAAGTAAAACTTATAGGACAAAAGTCTAAATCTTTGCAAATATTTTGACATTGAAAAAAAACTTTTCTTATTAGGCTATTTTTTATATCAATATAGGCTATATACCTATTAATATATAATATATTATGCCCTTTAGTAAAAATATAGGCTATTTTTTTCCAATTAGACTACTGTTTCCACCAGAGTGTGTACTTTTACATCGAGCGCACGTTTCAGTTTTTAATTATTTCCTCTGCACCCAAACACACACACACACACACACACACACACACACACACACACACACACACACACACACACACACACACTCACACACACACACACACACACACACGTCCAAAATCAGCTGGCCTTGAGGATAGTACAGACCTATGCTCGATAGTCAAACTGTGTTAATGTGTGTAAGATTGGAGCTGGTGTGTGTGTGTGTGTATGTGTGTGTTTGTGTGTGTGTGTGTGTGTGTGTGTGTGTGTGTGTGTGTGTGTGTGTGTGTGTGTGTGTGTGTGTGTGTGTGTGTGTGTGTGTGTGTGTGTGTGTGTGTGTGTGTGTGTGTGTGTGTGTGTGTGTTTGGGTGCAGAGGAAATAATTAAAAACTGAAACGTGCGCTCGATGTAAAAGTACACACTCTGGTGGAAACAGTAGCCTAATTGGAAAAAAATAGCCTATATTTTTACTAAAGGGCATAATATATTAAATATTAATAGGTATATAGCCTATATTGATACAAAAAATAGCCTAATAAGAAAAGTTTTTTTTCAATGTCAAAATATTTGCACACACACACACACACACACACACACACACACACACACACACACACACACACACACACACACACACACACACACACACACACACACACACACACACACACACACACACACACACACAGAGAAAGAGAGAGACTTTTGACTCACACAAACAAACAAACAAACACTTTTGCGGCCCCCCGCTGCCCGCACGCGCCAGATCGACCACAGTCCTAGGTTGTGTGTGTGTGTGTGTGTGTGTGTGTGTGTGTGTGTGTGTGTGTGTGTGTGTGTGTGTGTGTGTGTGTGTGTGTGTGTGTGTGTGTGTGTGTGTGTGTGTGTGTGTGTGTGTGTGTGTGTGTGTGTGTGTGTGTGTGTGTGTTTGGGTGCAGAGGAAATAATTAAAAACTGAAACGTGCGCTCGATGTAAAAGTACACACTCTGGTGGAAACAGTAGCCTAATTGGAAAAAAATAGCCTATATTTTTACTAAAGGGCATAATATATTAAATATTAATAGGTATATAGCCTATATTGATACAAAAAATAGCCTAATAAGAAAAGTTTTTTTTCAATGTCAATATATTTGCACACACACACACACACACACACACACACACACACACACACACACACACACACACACACACACACACACACACACACACACACACACAGAGAAAGAGAGAGACTTTTGACTCACACAAACAAACAAACAAACACTTTTGCGGCCCCCCGCTGCCCGCACGCGCCAGATCGACCACAGTCCTAGGTTGTGTGTGTGTGTGTGTGTGTGTGTGTGTGTGTGTGTGTGTGTGTGTGTGTGTGTGTGTGTGTGTGTGTGTGTGTGTGTGTGTGTGTGTGTGTGTGTGTGTGTGTGTGTGTGTGTGTGCGTGCGTGCGTGCGTGCGTGCGTGCGTGTGTGTGTGTCTTTTGTTGTGCAGTATGCATATACGGGCAGGCTGCTCTGTCTGGAGGATGGGTGGGGAAATATCATGATGACGCTTTTGTGTGGGTCAGCTCCAACAGCTGTATGTTAACATGCGGCACATGGTCACTTATTGTCCGCCACAAACCGCCCGAACTCACCCAACCGGCATCTGTTGCGGTCGGTAAAACCCTTGCAGCCGTTCCACTCATAAAGGCCTAATATTTTATTACATGCCTGTAAATTATTTTCCAAAGTAGGCCTATTAGGTATACGTGATTAATATAAATAAATGAACATCAAATAGTAAAGAATACTGTACCTACAGGCAGTGTTATGCGAACTGAATGGAATTTTCTTTTTTTTATATCAATTTATTCACGAGCAGAAGTTGTGACGTGTGGTTGTGTGCTTTTGTGGTCGGTCTCGCTCAAGAGCTGTTGTTATGGTAATGAGTGGCGCGTGCCTCAGAATCCTTTCATTAAGCCATAACCACAATGCATCACTTATAATGTCTTTTAAAAGACCTCATAAATATTGTCTCCAAGACCGCAGATATAGGCTGAGTGTATATAAATCTAGAAAGTGTGTCAAGACCACAAGCTAACAAAATCACTTCATTAAACCAACTGATTCTTTATACTTGATAACTTATGATTCCTGTCAGTGATGCTGGGGACAAAGACACATTTTATGCCACACAATGTGTTGTATCATCTGTATTGGCAGAGATAAACTCTTGTTGTGGGTGGACAGATGACCAGGTGAGGAAAAACTACAATAAGCATAGTTGCATGCAAGCTTGAGATATGTTAACGGTATTCTGCACTTGATACAACACAAGTTTCAGTAGCCTATATGGTCAAGGAATGGAGTATCTAACTTGAAGAACTTTAACCTCAAGGTGTTGTCGATGAGCAAAAACAGAAGCAAAAGAGCAATTCAACAATATAATGTGCTGTCAGTCACTAGATAAAACAGATGTGCTAGAAAAGTATTCATTCAGTGTGTTTTTTTAAACCACAGTATAACAACTAAAAACAACAAAAATTTAAAAATCGAATTAGAAACTGTTGTGACTATGGCATGCAAGATGGTTTAATCCTTAAACAAAATCTTTGCGGGTGCTAACAAGTTAAGGTTCAGTTAAAAGCATCTGACACATGGTCTGGGCTGTTAGCTAGATTTAGGTTTTTGAGACACCTGACAACTGCACAGAGAGAGAAAGAGAAGCACTTATCCAAAGAGAGAATCTCAATATAGCATTCACACTTATCTGAAGAAGGTAAAGAAGGCAATAAAACAGTAAACACTTTCTTCAGACAACAGTAAAAAGAGAAAAGTTTTTTTAACAGTTAGGCCTACTATTATAATTTAAAAACAATACTTAAAACTTAAAGGGATAGTTCACATAAAAATGAAAACGCTATGGTCATTACTCATTTACTCACTCTCATGAGTTGTTTCTTGTTATTTATTTGTTTTTTATGCCTATATAATGGAAGTTAATGTTCACTAATACTGTTTGGTTCCCTATTTCAAAATATCTTCTTTTTGAATCGACACGTGAGTAAATTATGACAAATTATGAGTCTGTGTCACCTTGCTTGACCCGAGGCAGTTATGAAAAAAAAAATGAAAAAATGACCTTCTGGATGTGACTGTCAATGATATTGCCTGACTGTTTTCATAAATGTTTGGCAGTAAGAAGTTAAGGAACACCTGTGAAATTAATATACTGTATTTATTTTCTGCTTTATTTTGTCATGGCATAGTAGTATTTTTTACCTAACATATTTATATTATATTATATACAATTGGAATTTGATATATTTATACTTCTGTTACGTTTAACATGTTTTAATCAATGTGAAGTCTCTGGTCTAAGGACAGGTGAGGATAGTGAGTGAAAATGTCACAATTTTGATAAAATAATGAGAAAATTGAATGAAATCGTAAATCTGTGTTAAGGATATTTTAGTGATCATTTCTGATTATTTTCACCATGCAAATGTTGCCGTTTTATAATTAATTGCAAGTAATTGTGGGGCATGTTGTGTCATATGTCTCAAGAACCAGTGACTAATCAAAAGATGTAATATCATTGCACATTTTTCTTAAACCTAATTTAATCTTGTTATCGGAGTAAGAGAATGGTTGTGTGTTTGCAGTGAATTATTGCATGCGAGTGTGTTGACTCATTGTGATGCTGATGCAGATGGGCAATGACTGATTTGTGTCTTGTAACATGTTGGGGGATGGATGGTGGTCCCTTGAGGTGGGACACAAGCGTGGCAGGAGCATGGGAACCCCAGAACACCCTTCACTCCACATGCATATATACATATTTATGACCCCACACCCAGACACCTCAAATCTCACATGTGCAATCAAACAGGCCTGCAAAAAGGAACATACACAAAGACTTTCCTCTCAGTTATTTGTAGTCATTGTCCAGTACCTCAAGCTCTATTGTTTCCATCTCAATTAAGATGATTTCTTTAATTGATTACAATTAAAGAAAACCTTTCACATGCATACAAATAAACAGACTGATGTCTTGTCAGACTTTAGGTATTCAACTGTACACACATACAACTTCACACATTCATTTACTCACATCGCCATATCCTTATTCGAGCCTATTTAGACGACATCCGACCCAGGATTTCCACACACGTCATGACATCTGCTCGCCTTGGAAACCAGCTTCCATAGGAGACACACACACACACACACACACACACAGTTCATCTGCCTACATTAGTGACCCACACCGGACCAGCATCCTGAGGACACACACTCTCTAACTGCATCTGTTGAGCCCTTTGGGACAGCAGACCAGTCTTTCACTCACACACACACACACACACACACACACACACACACACACACACACACACACACACACACACACACACACACACACAAAATCAGCTGGCCTTGAGGATAGTACAGACCTATGCTCGATAGTCAAACAATCTTAATGTGTGTAAGATTGGAGCTGCTGTGGGTGTGTATGTGTGTGCAGTTGCTGCGTTCATGTGAAAATGACAGGAATAATCTCACAGAAACAGATCACACTGGAAAACACATTAAAACAGAGCAGTGGTCTTGTGGTCAGTGTCCTCATGGGAGATTCGCTTTTGAGTCTGGCCTGGTTCATGTTCTCAACCTATTCCCTTGTCTCTCTTTCTACATCTGGGTTCATCAAAAAGAAAAAATATATATTTCACAAACCATACATAAATAAATAAATAAATAAATATAAATAATTATTATTTCATATTTATTTGGAGCATTTAATGTTTTATCAGATTAAAATAATATTATAATTTGATTAACAACAACAAAAAACATAAACCTAGGTGAAAGTGAAAAAAAAAATATTACTAATAAATGTAAGACATTACATGTCAGAACAGGTGCACAGAACACACCGCAACTACACAGCCACACGCCTGGCTCATGCAGTTGAGTAGGGGGGATTGACACGGGCCCCACCGTGAAGCTCTGAACCTCTGAGGAGGAAAAGAGGGCCTCACAGCAGAGGTAGCGTTATGTTATTAGAGAACCCAGAGTGACAGATGTAGGATAAAAGAGAGGGCAGGAGAATCAGCAGGGGTGAAAGAAAGAGATGAAAAGGTGAAGAGGTCAGCAGACCAAAAGAAGAAGGGGAGGAAAGACAGAGTTGTACTTGAAAAAAGAAGGATCGATAAATCTATCCGCTGTTGCTTCACAGTCTGCTTCTTTTGTTCCAGATGGCAGCTGATGTGTGGCAGGTTCAGAGAAATCACATCCAAATACAAATACACTACTGGTAAGATTTTTTAAAAAAAAGAAGAAAAGTTTTTGAAAGAAATCTCTTTGCTCACTGCATATATTTGAACAATACAGTAAAAAGTCAAATTGTGGCTTAGAAATTTAATTTAAAATAAAATAACCGTTTTCTATTTTTTTTTAATATTTTAAATGTTCAGCATTATTACTCCTCTTCAGTCACATGATCCTTCAGAAATCATTTTACTATGTTGATTTGCTGCTCAAGAAACATTTATTATTATTATCAATGTTTAGAACAGTTGTACTGCTTAATATTTTTGTGGAAACAAATATTTCTAGAAATCTATATTTAAATACATTTTTCTTTGATAAATAGAAAGTTCAAACGAACAGCATTTATTTGAAATAGGAATCTTTTGTAACATTATATATGTCTTTACTGTCACCTTTGATCAATTTAATGTTCTTGCTTAATAATAATCTCTTTCTGACCATAAACTTTTGAACAATAGAGTATTCATTTTATTTAGTCCTGGAAACTTGTCTTTTCATTTTTTTGTTTTTCTTTATATATTTTTTTAAATATATATTCTATATAAAAAAGGTTTATAAAAAACAATCAAGACCAGCTTTAACATGAACTTAAAATTCACGCGTGAACAATACATCTTCACGCTCTTGACTATCTGCCAAATAACAAAATAAAAGCAAGACAACTAAACCTGTTTTCTAATAACCAAATGTAAAAAAAACTGCAGTTTAATGTAACCTGAAGCAAAGACAAAACCTGATATTGTGTATCTGGTGCGACGCCCAGTGAAGATGGCTAATATGACAAATGACTGATACATCATACAGACATATTCACAAGCTGCAGACAGCCACAATAAACTACTTTTTTTTTCAGCAGAGGTCCCTAAACCACACAATAGGGCTACCAGCTGCCGTCTTACACATGCACAAAGCATTCCCCAACCACAGCTCTACATCAGCACACACACATACACATACACACCGGCAGCTGTTTAAGCAGAGCTCTTCAGCCCTGGAGAAACGGAGAACAATACTTGAGCTCTAAACACTCCTGTCTGAAACTTAGTGAGAAGCTAAGTGTCCATGCCAGTATCTCAGTAAAAGCACAGACATAAACATGCACATGTCAATAAGTGGAACATAATATCAGCAGAACATGAAATAAACACTAGTCTAACCATTCAGTTACAATTTATTGAAATATCAGGCTCACTTATGGAGCGGTTTTCATTCAAAAACCGAACATACACGCGTGAAACTCACACTGCTGGAAAACCCAATGATTTTAAAGAAACACATGCAGTAAAATAATCATCTGAAAAATACACTGCGTGAAAATTAAAATACACACTGCCCTCTAGTGACAAGACACCATCATTAACTTGAAATATGAGCTTGAAGTAAGAAAATTGGTTCCTGAAATGTACATTTGTCCCACCTTTTTTTAAATCAGTGAACACAGCATAAAAAATTAATTGAAAAAGTTCCACTGAATGAAGAATATCCTATTAGACAAAACATGAGACCTATTTTAATGAGATTCAGATGCCTTCTTTTACACCGTATACTGGTCTTAGAAAGGTTTTAGTTGTCCCTGAACACCATTAAATGTGTCTTTTAAAAGTTAAAAACAGTTAATATTACAGAAGCATCGTCACTCACATAGCTGTAATAAATGTGAAACGTACGTGTTTGTGAGTAAATTAAAAACACGCTCCTTACAGCAGCATTCAGATGATAAACTTGCTTCAAATAAAATAGAAGTCAATGGTCACTAAAACTGTTACCGACATTCTTAAAAATACCTTTATGTTCCACAGAAGAAATAAAGACATAGGATTGGAAAGACATGAAGGTGTGAGTAAATGATGACAGAATTTTCATTTTTGGGTTAACTATATCTTTAACTCATCGTCAGACGTTGCATAAAAGCATGTAATTTATACATTTTAAGACTAGGTCCTGTGATGTTAATCTCAAAATTTCCTGTGACTATGTTGTGAATGAAGAATAAAAAGTAATATTTTGTTGTGGAAGTTTTACTGGAGGCACAAACAAAATCTCTTTCGTGCACGGTTTCAGCTAACATTTTTGGAGAGGTCGCACTTGCATTTTTGCACATCACTATAAACAAAAACCCTAAGTGTGCCCTATTGATATAGAGACCAGATACAATAGCATCTTCTCAAATAGTTGTCTTTGTCCTTGCACTAAATCACAGTATTTTGACATCTTGACATTGCGCCCTCTGATGGTCACCAACGTTCCAGTGAAAAGTTCCTCATGATTGTTGTCTGACTGCAGTTTCTTATCAACAACGGGTCACGCTCTGATGCTTGTTGGTCATCATCTGATTGCTAAACACATTTCACAACGCAGGTTTGCCGTTGACCTTTTCATGTAGTATCGTTAGCGCGCCGGAGGCAAATTCTCGCATCACCTGCACGGTATCCCTCTGTATCTGCAATGATTCACGTGCAAACTCCTGTTGCGTCTCCGCTAGCTGCTGCACTGACTCTGCAAGAAGCTCAAGCGAGCGGGAGACCGTGGCCAGAAGAGTGTTAGTGGTGTGCTGCTCCTGCACGCTAAGGCTCGCGTTGTGTGCTAATTGCTCACGTGAACTGTCTGGCTCCACCCCTGAGAAAGACAGGGGTCTTTTAGTAGAGGCGGTGGCTGTGGAGGAGACGTGTCCAATATTGCCTCTAGTTGCAACTCCGTCCTCCTCAGAGTAAGAGTTACTAACAGATGCCATAGAAGACGATGGGAAGAGGTCACGGTTGTCTTCATCTGAGTCTAAGTGGGATTCGGGATCTGTGATCAAACAAGTAAACAACAGTCATATCGGAAGTTAAACATCATATCATCACAAGTTTACGATAAACCTTTTTTTTTTTCTTGAACACATGGGATGTAAACATTATACACAAATTATTCAGACATTTCACACAATGAATTTACAACTTGGTTAGAACAACAATACACTACTTTAATGGCTGGTTTCAGAGACAAGGCTTTAGCCTAGTCCCAGACTGAAATACATGTTTGAGTTGTTTTAGCTGAAAGCAACTTTCACTTTTAAATCATCTTAAAATATGCCAGTGCCATTGTTTTATCTCAGAATTCAAACAAGTAATGTTTTTTTCAAAGGCACGTTTATAGAAGCTACTTAAATGTCCGAATTTAACTAAGACCTAATCCTAGCTTAATCTAAACACTGTCTGTGAAACCAGGCCTAAATGTTTGGGGTCAGTTTAAAATTATAATTCTTTTTAAAGATATTCATATTCCTTCAATTTATCAAAAGTTACAGTAAAGACATTTACAATGTTACAAACATTTGTATCTCAAATAAATGCTGTTCTTTTGAATTTCATATATTTTACAATTTATACATTGTAAAAGTAGGTACCAAAGAGTTCTGAAAAATGCATCATAGTTTCCACAAAAAAATTAAGGAGCACAAAGGTTTACATTGATAATACTAATAAATGTTTCTTGAGCAGCAAATCAGCATATTAGAATAATTTCCTACGGATCATGTGACACTGAAGACTGGAGTAATGATGCTGAAAACTCAGCTTTGCCTCAGGAATAAATCATATTTTATAATATATTAAAATAGAATTGTCGAATTTTTTTAAAAGGTATTCTAAATTGTAATAATATTTCAAAATATTACTATTTTTACAGTATTTCTGAGCAAATGCATCATTAGAGAGCTTAAGAGACTTCTTTCAGAAACATTGAAAAATCTTACTGACCCCAAACTTTTGAACAGTAGGTTTTGAATACATAGCTGTTTAATATTTTAGATCAAAGTAAAATATGTGTGTATATATATTAGTGCATTAAAGTTTCTTGCAGTGAACTTTCACTAAAATGGATCTCTAGTGTGTACAAAACCACAGTGCAGGGCTAAATCTAATGAAAATTCTTAAGGTCCAACTTGAGTATTTTCAGTTTGTTTACCTCCAGCTTTGGATCCGTCATACTGCATCTCACTAGCACCTCCAGCTCCGCTTGTAGCAGCAGGCATTCCTCCCACATCCATTCCTCTGCTCGGGGAACTGTTGACGGACCCCATCCCCACAAACCCCCCATCCTCCTCTTCCTCATCCTCACACACAGGCTCTTGTTCGTCACCATGACTGCGAGATCTGGACCGCTGTGTAGCTTCCCATGGTTTCTTGTCCAGTTCAAGAATGGATTCCACGATGACTTCCATCGGGGAAAGTTCAATATTGGACCGTGCCAATCGCTGGGACACTGTAGCACCAGTCCGCAGAGCAGCCACTTTGCGCTTTGTGTCGCATTTGAGGTCGGACCATTTCTTGATCACCTCCATGATCTCTCTGTCACACTCTCCAATCTCATTAACTCGCGCCGTGATCTCGGCCCATTTCCTGCGCTTCACGTCAGAGGGAATGCCTGCGTTAAACTTGCCTATGCACAGACACAGAAAAGTATTGGAACATTTTATTTATGTACAGTTTGTCCATTTTATATGGACATGAAACAACTGGTGGTTGTCTAATCTGAGCAAACTCATTTAGTTTATAACAGACTGCTAACTTGCTAAGGAAGGTTTTGCCTGTCAAACTGAGGTAAAACTCACCCACAACAATGTGGCGATTCTTCCGCACTTCGTCCAGCAGGATGTGCACTTCACTGAAGGAGAAACGTGCTTTTCTCCTCTTGAAGCGCACCATATTGTCTTGTTTGAGGTAGAGCGAAGACACGGACATCTTCGCGGCAGAACTATTCACTCAGTCCAATTAGTGGGGGAGTCTGTGTAAAGTGTAGAAATGACCATTTAAAAAAAAAACCAATTAGTAATTATTTTCATTTTAATCATATTTCAGTATTTATGTCATTTGTTATTCAAACTTATTTGTTTATACAGAACCCTGCCATTCTGTGAGGGATTCCTCATTGAAACACATAAGGTGGGTTTATGGTTCCACAGTGAATTGTGGTGAAAAGAGACCATGTTTTGTTGTGACAATGTTTACAAAGTCTCCTGAGACAGGATGCACATGGGTGGGGCTCTCAACATTGCCAAATTTGATCTGGGAATTAATAAATCACACGATTTTCTCTTTTTTTATTTATTTGGGCTTAATGGGTACACGTACCCTAACCATAATCGTCATTATTATGCATACTTAAAATGGGAGAAATAATGTAACCTCTGAACATTTTCTTTACAGTTTGTGTGACAAAGTTTACACAACATGGTCATGACACTGAAAACAAACAATTATGTTAAAACACATAAATAACACTATAAAACTAAAAAATGGAAAGAGGACTAACTTCCTGTTAGGAAATAGTAGCAATGTTTCTTTAAAATATAGACATTTTTGTTTATCTTAAGCTCAATACATAATTTAATCAATATAAAGTTTTGTGGTCTGGTTTTAGGGATAATTGCATAATTTTGCTCATTTAAATTGTACATTCATATTAAAGAATTCTATTGATCATATCTGATTAATCTCAAAGTGGAAAGGTTGCCATTTTAAAAACTACTGGCAGGCAAGGCTATGAGACATGAGACAAAAGACGTCTCACATACCAGCTAGTGGACGTCAGCGTCACTTGATTTCCAACTAACGTTAACGTTACAAGATGATCTTAAGTAACAACACACGGTGGATGTCCCGGAAGGAAAAGCGACTAAAACGCCGGCTCATTCATTCACCCAGCTATTAACTGTTAACGTTATCTCCAGATAAAAGAGCGCATGTTGCCATCGAGGTGTCGTAGCCAGAACTGTAGTTACATAAACACATTACGATCACGTCTTTGTGCCGCGAGGAAGCACCATCGATCGTGTTAAAGCAACTGAGTTAAACAACTGTTGTCGAACGAATATAAACCGAACAATGATAAACAGAATATCATTATTATCATAACGAAACAAAACGATTGAATGCGGAAGTACATGTCGCCCCCATTTTCTTATTACCTACAATCACTGACTAGCTATCTAAGCTAGCAAACCTTAGCTATTTTCCACGATATGTGCGATCACATTCACTTTAACGATCAGTTTGTAAACTCCAGAAAAGCCGTAAGCGTATAAAGTATTGTAAGGCTACAAAAGCTTGGAAAATACCTCAGAATGGTCAAACGCAATCAATATTTTGCGTTGCGTCCAGATATCCAGAAACTTCGTAGAAAGCGGCGTATGCGCTGCGCAAGCGCACTTGCTAGCCTGTTCTCCGTGGCGTAGATGAGTGGGTGCAGTAACCAGTGTGACCACTCCTGTATCAGTGGCGCTGGTGCTCACCTAATAGGTTCAGCACACACGCTATAGCTAAAGCTGACGGCAATGTCCTCCTATTAGCTATGTTCGCGTTTTTATGAATACGTTTATGCTTTATTTATAGAAATTATGTATTACATATCAATATTAATTATATATTTCTGATAATATAGAAACATAGAACATATTACTGCATCAAAACATACATAAATGATGATGGAATTAATCAATAAACAAAATGATGAAGAAAACAAAGTTTCACTATATTCTTTTATTCAATATAAAATTTTATTTGACACCAGATTTTCATGATAAATTCGTGGCAATATTTTAATCCCTTGCATCCCCCATTGGCTTCATGCAAAATTGGCACCAACTGACAACATCTATATGTAAAACAGTTTTGCATATTTGTGGCTGAACCTAAACCCTTCATAAATGCACATTTGTTCATTTTGACACATTTCTTATAATTTTCTTTCTTTGGTTAGTTTTCTGTTGAACAATGCTACTAATGGACTAAATGCACTAAAATGGTAAAAGTAAAAAATAAAAACGTATAGAGAAAGAGAATGGCATAGTTGAGTGACACTCATAGCCCCAGAGGTTGAAAAGCTCCATGCAGGCATTTCTCTAGAATTAGTGCTATAGTGTGTGAAAAAAAAGAGAGGGAGCTGTGTAAAGCATAAAGTCATTTTTGTATATAACTGATATGACAGCAACGCAGACCTTCACATCACTCAGGAGTACATTGTCAGCTGCAGCCACTGTGAACAGACAGAATTTCATTTATGATTATATATTACAGAACCTTTTATCCTCAGTAAATTTGATACTATTTTTAAGAGAATGTAACTGTGTCATTAAGTTGTAAAGATATCAAAATTCTCTTACCTCCTGAATATTGACCTTGATTGTGCCATCATTGTCTTTGTCAAGAGCCTTGAAGGCTTCTGAAGTCAACAAAACAAACAAAAAACACGGATAAGTATCTTTAACACTTTATTAAATAAAGAATCCTTTAATTTATTCTGTAAAAAATTACTGACACATTGCTTAAAGGGGATATATATAAAAAAAAAAAAATACACAAACACTAACTATCTGTACATTTTAGACACAGTCAAAAACGACTATTTACTAAGTGAGCTAAAAAATATAATTTCGAACTTTTTTGCTCTGAGACATATATTATAGATGATCTTAATATATGAAGGAATTACCAAAATGGCTGAATTTTCCAATAGCCTACAGGGGGAGCAACAAGTCACCAAACTGAGTAAATTCCTTTAATCCCTCAAAAGCTACTCATGTTGATTGCATTAAATGGACTGATTAACAATATTTTCTTTCTTTATTGCAGACATCCCACCCTGCAAAAAACAAATTTCCGGAAGGCAGTGCATATGAATGCGTAAAAAAAAAAAATAATAAAAAAATAATAAATAAATAAATAAATAAATAAATTAACATTCACATAAGCCACGTTACACGGGTTACGGGTTAATAAGAGATTTCAATGAAATCAGAATTTGAAACACATCTTAGTACCAGGTGTCACTGATAATGCATCTTGGCAGACAACTAGTGATCAGATTACCAAAAAAAATATCTTAATACTGGGTTGAAACAGGGCTTCTCTCTCGCTTGCTCGATCTCTGGGATATTGTGAATAATTTGTAGGCGTCAGGGAGCCACTATCAAAATGCTGGGAGACTTCCGGAACTTCGTGGAGAGGTGGGATGTCTAATATTGTGCTAATATTTTCCAGTAGCCTTCAGGTTACACACCACACTCATGTTTTGATATTTGCTTTTGCTAGTCAGAGGCATGTGGTATTGGGGGAGGGGGAATTCTTATTATAGAAAGCATTTATTGGACAAACATTTGTAGTGCCTGTGTGTACAAACTGAGTCATCATCCAACTCAAGCAGTACACTAGCACATGGCTTCAAAGCAGACATGGACTAAAGGACACAAAATAAGAGTAAACAATACATTTGCCTTGTAGCTGTCATTTTATTTAATGACTACTTAGCAAGACATCTTTCAAAATAGGTAAAACAAGATTAAGTCAGTGCTTACATTTCCAAACAATGCTACTCTCGTCATTTCCTGTACTTACTCTACTTTGTGTACTCCTAGAGCTATTAAACACTAAGAAAGAAAACACTTCACTCAGCTAAAACTATTTCAAAAAGTATTTTTTCTTTATTATCAACTTACGGCACATAGCATCAAGTCTCACAAGGCAGCCGATGTAATTGTCAAAATCCATGTCTCCATTCTCATCGCTGTACCTCCGAATAAGCATAGCAAAGAGTTGCTCATTCAATGGGAAACCTGATGGAGGCACAAGAGATAGATTATAAAGAGGATGAACATACAGTTCAAAATCAGTACAATGTATATGTATTAAAGGACAAGTTTGCCAATTTTTAACCAGCTTTGTATTATTTCATGTTGGCAGTATATGAAGTGTACTCCTCCATGTTACTAGAAACCTAATCTCCTGGTTTATTTGAAAGAAAAAGCAGACTTTTGACAGCTCCAGGGGTATTGTTTAAAACTACAGATCGTACTTCCACATTTTGTATGGCTGCTCACGGTCAGATCGAACCCAGTGCATTATGGGTGTTGAAGTTTCTTTTTGGCAAAAGGGAATACCACAGCCCTATTCACTGTTTTCTATAGTCATGTAGCACCAGTTTTTTTCTACTGCATAGACAGCAAAGGTTTTATTAAAAACCCATCTTGTCAGTGATTACCCCTTTAACATCACTGAAAACAGAGCTACTGTGCCAGCCTTGTTTAGGGACCAGTTCCCACTGGGCTGAAACTAGTACAGGACTAATATTGGCAAAGAAAAATTTTCACAAACCAATTCCAAGCAGTCTTATAATCAATACAACATACATCCAGAACCCCTAAAGAATACATTAATTGGGTTTTGGTAATGTTATTATTACAGATGAGGATGATGTAAATCCACAATGGGTGTTTACCTGCAGCTTTAAAGGAACCTGGAAGCTCATCTGCTCCAATAGTTCCCGAGCAATCCCTGTCATAAGCCTTATAAACAGCCTTTAAAACAGACAGTAGCTTAGTTATGTTAACTTCATTCTCTTGTTTTTTGTTTACGGTCTCAATGTTTTACTTTTAATGCAGAGTTCCATTTTCTGTACATTCATAAGAAAATATGTAAATTCAATCAGCAATACGAATAGATCAAACACAACAACATACAAATACACAGCTTAGTTCAATCAAATCTCTAGTTTAAAAAACACAAAGACAAATATGCAAGCTGCTGTTGTTACAATCTCTACTCACCTGCCATTTCTTGATGTTGTTCCAGAGGTGTTTAAACTCATGGAAGCCCAATTTCCCTGTGCTGTCACTCTGGAGCACAATGTCAAGATCAAACACCATCAAAAATCTGAACATCAGTCTCAAAGATAAAAAATGTGTAAAAAAAATTGGAATTGGTTTTTTGAGCCGATAGTCTCGTTGGCATCACACAAACATGTAGTATGATTGTACTTCAGGCAACCCGAGTTCGACTTTTGTTTTGACGGCGCGGCTGACTATTATTTTGACAGTGCTGAGAACGCCAGAGCCTGAGCACACAGCGCTCTTATTCTCCATTAGTTTATGATCTTGTTGTAGAAATTTTAATAGTCATTTATTCCTAACAGATATCATAAGGGATTGAACCTATTCAATGTGTAAAAGTATATGTGTGTACGTGCTTGTGCGTGACGTTTCAGGAATATATGGGACAGGACCTCTTGACCTTAGGAATGGTCAGATTTGGCTAGTTTATTTCAGGGCCAGGTTGTTTCCTTAAGAAGAAACTGAACAGCAGTGGGGACCTTATCTGAGTGGGTGAAAGGGTAACTGCTGTGAGGAGGAACCTTGAAAAGAGTATAAAGGCTGTCTCATGTCTTCCTGGGGGGCGTCACTCACTTCACAGGGTAACTGCTGTGTTGGTGCTGGGCCTATTCTTGCAAGAATAAATATTTCTCTTTTTTATAAATTTGACTCTGAGTGTCTCTTACGCAGTGATGATGTTTAACAGAAGTTTTGCCACAACAATCTGTTTAACAGTCATGTCTAATACGTTATTAGATACTGTTATACAAAGAAAGTAGACAGCATTTGAAAAAGTATTAGCGTTTGCCATGTAGTTGATCTCCAGTGTCGCAAGCTGAGCAGAAGTACATAATCATGTTTTGTTTGGTCCAAAGTTGCATTGGATTTTCTCCTTAGCGTAAAGGTTAAGAGGTCCATATATCACTATTTTCTATGTTTGTAGAGTTAGTTTGTGGAGTAAAAATATAGGTTATAATCTGTGTGAGTACACAACTTACATTTTTTTTTAAATGTGTTCTTGCATATTAGCGTTCGCTTACGTCACTGGTAGTTCCTATTGTGCTGGGTTAAACCCTACTCCGAAAGTAGGAGCTAATTTAGTTCCCCCAAAAGGAGTTCTTAGAACTAAAATCATTACCCTACCCTATCATTAAACCATACCCTATCACAATAAATGCAAAAATTAAATTTGGTTTGTATGAAAGCAATTGTTCAGATCAAACAAGGAAGGATACATCCATGACAGCCACCATACTTCTACATGACTCGATGGTAAAGCCATCTGTCTTCAGATCACCATCTGCAATAACATACAGGGCAGAGGGAATCAGCATTACACAGCAGCAAACATCAGACACACACATACCCACACATACCACTCACGTTTGGAGATGATTCTGTTGAGGATGTCCATCAGTTCTTTGGGGCTTACTTCCATGTCCTGAAACAAAAGGAAATGTTTACAACAGCCAGTGTTTATTGTACGTATTGGTGTATATATATATGAGTATTTGTTCGTGCAATACTAACATCGCCAGCGAGCTGCTGGAACACTTTACGGAACTGCTTCTCTTCCTCTGATTCGTTGACCTCAGCATAAGCCAGCGGTCTGCGGGGCGGGGGCTGGGGAAGGATCTCAATAGTATCAGCATCTCCAAAGCAAATATACCTCAAAATTACTAAAATATTTTAAAATTACTAATATATTGCTCAAGAATGGTCCTTATTTAGAACTCTCCATCATTCATGTTTTAACTAAGCTACCAGATACACACTGTACAGTGTCTTTTATGATACAGATAATACTTTGATTAATTTTTAGCAGTTACTGTACTAAAACATGAAAAATCATTTGACAAAGAATAAATCATATTGGATATAGCTCTTCAAAAGTCTAAAAGGTTTTTCTAGCCCAGTTTTTCAGGAAGCAATGTAAATAGGTGACACCATAATCTTTTGGGAAATTGATAAATGAATAAATCAAGAAGATCAACAGAGAATTAAGCAGTCAACATGTGGATAAACAGATCTTTTTATTCACAGATTTTTATTCTATTTGATTTTCAAACATAGGCCTAATAAATAATAATAAAAAATTAAATTAAATCTGTAGCACTTTATTTGACAGTATGTGCATTTACAAGGTAACTACATGGGTTAATGCAGTGGTTCTCAATTCCGGTCCTGGGGACCCACAGCTCTGCACATTTTATATGTCTCCTTTATCTGACACACCCAGTTCAGTTCATATAACTCTTTCTTAATGAGCTGATGATTTGAATCAGGTGTGCTAAATGAGGGAGACATACAAACTGTGCAGAGCTGTGGGTCCCCAGGACCGGAATTGAGAACCACTGGGTTAATGTTAGGTTTAGGGGTAGCTTAAGGGTTAGTACCTAGTTATTACCCAGTTATTGCTATTACTATAGTAAGTACATAGTATGTTCATGGGGAACAGGGCTGTAAAATAAAGTGCTACCATTAAATCAAATTATGAATGCATAAATGTAGCAATTACTAATCTAGTTATAACTAATAAATGATTAGTTATAACTATATAAATTACCTAAATTATTATTATTACTAATAAATAATTCAAACAAACAATAGCTATTATTAATATGTGATTATGCATATTACAAATGCATTTTCTCAATTTGTCTATTGCCCTATAATCTGTTCCTCGACAAAACATTATAATATATTATAATGTATATGTATTTTTATGTACTTTAAATGATGTATCTACATTTTTATTAACCGATTATTTTTTAATTTATTTGTTTTTTCAATTCATTTATCAATTTCTAAGTTAATTAATTTATTTAATTACCCACAATTGAGCCCCAAATATATTATTGCTTTCCATTCATATTTCATTTATCAAAGAGTTCTGTAGAAATAATACAGATATTTTTATTATCATTATTGAGTGTACACATCAAAAATAAGGGCACTACACTACACAACACTGCAGGATTCTTTCTATTGGCTCTTTTTTTAAACAGATCGGAGATGACTGACAACAACCATCAGAGACACTTCAGTATAACATCCCACAGAGAGATCCTGTTACTCACAGGATTAGACGGCAAAAACTGGCTGGGGTCGATGTTGCTGTGGAAACAGGATGAGAAGGCATAATTATGCTTTCTAATCAACTACACATTCACAAGAAGTCACAGCTGTACAAGGCCTCGTTTACACTGTCAGTGAAATGCGACCCAGTTCTGATCTTTTTCTCATATGTGACACAGATCGGATGTGTTCTATGACTGTGTTAACAGGAAAAAAAACGCATCCATTCGGATATTTCGAGATTGGTTTCAGGCCTCGTTCATATGTGGAAATAAATCAGATATGTGCCAATGCGACTGTCATGTAAACAGACAGATCGGATTTTCTGAGGCTTTAGGCTTCGTCTCCGCGGTTTAATGACGAGAGCAACCCCGACGCACGTCTGCGAAATGTCTTGTCGACGTAGGAGAGGAATGTGGACACACGGTGACACAACATATCAAAGGTTGGCTTGCTCATCCTAAAATTGTATTTCTCGTGCCATTTACGCCAAAAATAGTTTTCGAGTGCATATGATATGAATCAATGAGGCATTTATATAGCACTTTCAATAATAAATTGCAATTTCAATCATATGGACTTTAGGGTGTGTAATACGCACGCACTCCACACCCCTAATCCTACCCAAGGGGTTTACAGTGCGTACGAGAAATACAATTTGTGCTATAGATACGCAGTTTCATGAGATCGTGTTGTGTGTTCCCACCAGTCCTGAGATCTCTCTCGCACACAATGACTGAAGCGTATGCGCAGGCTCAATGATGGCCCTTTTACTCCGCCTCAGAATCATGGTGATGTTTGGCGAACTTCGCATATATCGCAGAGCTAGCATCAAGCATATTGCGCGTCCATCTGTGCAAGAACCCCCTTTAAGCATGCGCGATGTTTCACATCTATGGCAAGTGCAAACACATGAATCGGATATGGGTCACAATTGAAGGAACGTGTAAACGGACGGTCAAAACAACCGCATATAGGCAACAAATCAGAATTGTGCATTAAGACTTGCAGTGTAAAGGAGGCCTAAGTGCACTTTAGTATTTCCATCTTATTAATAAACAAATATTACTACCACAACAGTACTGCTGATCCAAATTCTAAAAAAATAAGATTGTGGATGCAGAACTGTCTGTTTATTGAACATATATTATCGCAAAGTTACAAGACTTTGTCCTTATTATAGTTTATAAAGGAATGAACTACAATCCCACAAAGCACTTAAATAAATTAAAAAGGCAGTCATTTAAATCCTTTGATTTATAGATTCATTAGATAAAAGTTTAACAATAATATATTTTAAGAAACAGTCATTTAGGCTCTCTTCCATTCTTAAGTGTTATAGACAGAAGAGGATGAAAAAACAGTAGATGTGACATCAACCCGTGTGTGGTTTAGAGCAGAGCTGCACGATATATCAAAATAAAACTGATATTGTGATGTGGCATAGCGTGATTGTCAAATTGCCCAGGCTACCATTTAAATAAATACATTTATGTGCTTTTCAGAGTGAGGTACATCATGTATTTCTCAATTATTTGTTTTCCATGTTTTTTGTAATTATTTTATTTAATATATTTAATAATCACAATAAAATCATAATTATTATTTTATAGTCATATTGAAATGGTCAAAAAAAAGTGGGAATGTGGCCTATAAAATTCATAGATTCTTTTTAAAAACTGTTCGCGGTTTGAGTTGGTTCTTGCCCAAGTATGACCACCCAAGTTGTCAAGTTTTTCGATCTGCACTCTAAAGTAATTTTCAGCTCCCTTTTAAAATTATTTGTATTTTCCATGCAGATGCATGTGATTGTGAGCAGCTCTTTTCATTGCAATTGGTGTCTGTGGCCCATCTTATCTGGCATTGTAGCTTTGTGAAAGGGCTGTAGAAGAATGTGTCTGTTTATGGTTGATCAAACTTGTCCAGATTTTTTTTTTTTTGAAAATTTAATGATTGGTTATTTAAAGCAGTGTTTCTCATCTTTAGCCACCTACCAGAATGTTTTAGGCGTCTCACTAATTTAAACACCTGATTCAGCAAATCAGCTTCTCAGTGTGTTGAACAGGAAGACATCTCAGCCAGGGATTCCCAAACTTTTCCATGACAAGGCCCCCCAAATACCACTAGGTTCTGGCCAAGGCCCCCCTTTTGCAGGTTGTGTTATTAAACCCATCGACAATACTATGGCAAATGTATAAATAAATAAATAAAACCTCTAGGTGAACATCAGATTATGTGATGGTGTTTGATACAAGCCTATCAGTAAAATTATACAGATTAACCAATTACAATTTTTCATTGAGTGTGACCTGCCGATACAGATTAGAGATTTCATTTTTTCTAAACACTTTACAGCACACACAAATATTTATTTTCTATTTTTATATAATATATACATATACATATATAGGTCCTTCTCAAAAAATATTGTGATAAAGTTCATTATTTTCCATAATGTAATGATAAAAATTAAACTGTCATATTTTAGATTCATTGCACACCAACTGAAATATTTCAGGTCTTTTATTGTTTTAATACTGATGATTTTGGCGTACAGTTCATGAAAACCCCAAATTCCTATCTCAAAAAATTTGCATATCATGAAAAGGTTCTCTGAACAAGCTATTAACCTAATCATCTGAATCAACTAATTAACTCTAAACACCTGCAAACGATTCCTGAGGCTTTTAAAAACTCCCAGCCTGTTTCATTACTCAAAACCGCAATCATGGGTAAGACTGCCGACCTGACTGCTGTCCAGAAGGCCATCATTGACACCCTCAAGCAAGAGGGTAAGACACAGAAAGAAATTTCTGAACAAATAGGCTGTTCCCAGAGTGCTGTATCAAGGCACCTCAGTGGGAAGTCTGTGGGAAGGAAAAAGTGTGGCAAAAAACGCTGCACAACGAGAAGAGGTGACCGGACCTGAGGAAGATTGTGGAGAAGGACCGATTCCAGACCTTGAGGGACCTGCGGAAGCAGTGGACTGAGTCTGGAGTAGAAACATCCAGAGCCACCGTGCACGCCACAGGCGCCACAGGCGTGTGCAGGAAATGGGCTACAGGTGCCGCATTCCCCAGGTCAAGCCACTTTTGAACCAGAAACAGCGGCAGAAGCGCCTGACCTGGGCTACAGAGAAGCAGCACTGGACTGTTGCTCAGTGGTCCAAAGTATTTTTTTCGGATGAAAGCAAATTTTGAATTGTCAATTAGAAATCAAGGTGCCAGAGTCTGGAGGAAGACTGGGGAGAAGGAAATGCCAAAATGCCTGAAGTCTAGTGTCAAGTACCCACAGTCAGTGATGGTCTGGGGTGCCATGTCAGCTGCTGGTGTTGGTCCACTGTGTTTAATCAAGGGCAGGGTCAATGCAGCTAGCTATCAGGAGATTTTGGAGCACTTCATGCTTCCACCTGCTGAAAAGCTTTATGGAGATGAAGATTTCATTGTTCAGCGCGACCTGGCACCTGCTCACAGTGCCAAAACCACTGGTAAAAAAGCAGTCATTTCTGCAAAAGGATTCCCGACCAAGTATTGAGTGCATAACTGAACATAATTATTTGAAGGTTGACTTTTTTTGTATTAAAAACACTTCTTTTATTGGTCGGAAGAAATATGCTAATTTTTTGAGATAGGAATTTTGGGTTTTCATGAGCTGTATGCCAAAATCATCAGTATTAAAACAATAAAAGACCTGACATATTTCAGTTGGTGTGCAATGAATCTAAAATATATGAAAGATTATTTTTTATCATTACATTATGGAAAATAATTAACTTTATCACAATATGCTGATTTTTTGAAAAGGACCTGTATCCTTCTAAAAGAATTAGCATATTGTGATAAAGTTCATTATATATATTTATATATATATATATATAAAACACACCATATAGTTTTACCCAAACTGAATAATTAAGATAAGTTTAAATGGGTAACTTTTCAATAAATATTTTTGAGTCTTTATTTTCATTTCTGACATAGCCTGCTCCAGTTCTTGTTAAAACACACTAGACATGCAAATTATGTGCATTTTAGGCACTTTTTGTGTGAAATATTTATTTTGTCCATCAAAAGTGTGCTTTCACTTTAATTGAGTCTGAGCTCCGCATCAAAAATAGACTCGGCGCCGAAACCCGCTTCACTGTTGCTCACGTGATGCTCCTGCTCGCGGTGTGAATGCACTCATTGATAAAATGCACGCCGAAAAAATACGTGCCGCTCGCGCTTGCGATCTGAAGCGGCTGTAATTCACCACGAGG
This sequence comes from Meda fulgida, assembly GCA_030578275.1. Taxonomy (NCBI): domain Eukaryota; kingdom Metazoa; phylum Chordata; class Actinopteri; order Cypriniformes; family Leuciscidae; genus Meda; species Meda fulgida. The sequence continues at coordinate 26,783,621 of CM060620.1, forward strand.
TTTCCTACATGTGCGTTCTGTGTGCACTTGTGACCCCTTATTTACACTGCATACATCTGCGGCGCATTGCGGCTCCGGCAAGGTTTTATTCCGTCCTCCATGCAGTGCCAACTCACACCAGGAGCATTTCAGAAGCAAAGAGACTGGATGCGCGAGACCATGTGATTTGCCTGTCCGACGTGACGTTTTTGATTTTTTGGAAAAACTTGATTTTTGGGTTTCTACCTTAGTCTATGGTCTCTACCAAGGATATATTGGTGTGCAATACAATCAGGAGTCTGCACATGGTGTTTATTTTGAAACTGACAGGTTTTTTTACTTTTATTTTGTATTTACAATGGCCAATGTTTTTGGCTCGGACAATGTTCAGATAGGCTATGCGACAAATTATTATAATGCGATTTCATAACAATACTCATAATAATATAAATATTTTTACTTTTTTATTAATTTTAAATTTAGCTTTTTTTTTTCTTCCAACTTGCTGTGACCCCCCTGGTGGCCCCCACTTTGAAAACCCCTGATCTAAGCGATTGTGTTCCAATCAGCAGCAAACTGTACTGGAATTCATAGGAACCGTACCCTAGGAATCACCCTTTTTAGGAGGACTCGGGTAAGGCTCGAAGGCGCGCATCAGAGTTCGAAAGACAGCAATCTCACCATCCAATCGAACTCTGGTGTGCACCAGAAGTGCTAGTGTGAAAAAAGCACCCTAAAACATTCAGGGAGGTGGGTCCTGAGGACTGGAGTTGAGAAATACTGTGTTAAAGTATGATAAGTGTAAAAAATCAACAGTATTTAATTTGATAATTGTATGATTTAAATTTTACATGCATAAATGTAAACTTTCCAACAAAATACCAATTGTCTGTGTGTTTCATTCACTAATAGGAAAGCTATAAATGTTAGCTTGGTCTCTTTTTAAGATCATGTATAATACCATAGTTGTGTTATTATTTGTAGGGTTTATTTATTTTTTCCTGTCTTTGTGGTTTGAAGCATAATAATAATAATAATAAAGTGAGATTCCAGCCTCAGAGGCTGGCTTACATGGAGATGAAAGAGAGCAGGTTTGTGGTGAAATATTGCCTAACCTGACCACATCAACAATGCCTCCAAGGAATTTCTTGGCTAGGAACATCTTGTGGCACAAATGGTTCACTCACTTCCTGAAAGAAAAAGGGAGCAAGAATAACGTCTCTGAATTGTTATACATACATTACATTATAGTCACTAACAGACCCACACCAAACTTAAATACATTAGTATCCACATTATTCCTATGGCCCCATGACGCTTTGCGCGAATTATGGGTGTAACTTCCGTTAAACTGTAAACAAGCAGTGACAGACTAGCTCTATGGACACAATAATATATATATTTTAAACTGTGTACAATGACATTACATTATTCTTCTCACCCTTCAACCATTGAACATTAAAATGACATTTAAAAGTGTTAAAGCATCAACAAGGAACTTTCAACAGACCATGAATAACCCCAAAAGCGTGAATCTTTCCACAGCAAAATCGGACGGTTAAATATCATTGTGGTAGGCCTAAGTATTATGTAACATAGGCTACGTTGCCTTAATAAAAAAATACGTTTTTATATTTACTTCAGCCTTGCGTGATACTATTGTACAGTGATTTCGGTCATTTTGACAGATAATAAATTGTATTTACCTGTGAAAACAAACCTAGAAAGAGACATGATGATTTGGGGAGAAAAAAAGAGATTCTTTGTGCATTCCAGTTAATTATGATGACATATATCGTAAATTAAATCGGGAGAACAGACCACAAATGTGTAGTATATGTTGAGCTTTTGATACTATTACAGCTGAATGCAAAAAAGAAAATAATCATGAGGAAAAGAATGCAGTGACTGAAAAGAGCTCTTGCCATATATTCTTGTTATAACATGCATGCCACGTTGAAATACCAAGTGTTACGTTATTCTCATGTTATTCTTAAATAAAACATGAAATGATAGCTCATCCAGTCACCAGCCTGGCAGATAAGATTTATTTGTAGGGCAACCTTATGATTTGAAATTATTCGTTTCAGTCTTTTTGAATGGAAGTTCCCCAAACCGGAAGTGTCGCCCATAATTCAAAACGCAGTAAGCTCGTCAGGAATAAGGTGGATAGGCACAGAAAAGGGATAACGCTTTCCCCCTAACGGGACATGGTCAGGCTTGTTTCAGTATCGGTAACATTACAGGGCATCAGATTCACACATTATTCATAGCAACACAAATTACATTAAAAAGCACGTTTGTTGAAAGGTTTCACAGAAATATGAGCTCACACACCCACTACAAGAATGCCCCCCATCCACCCACACTACTTAAACCGCAAGAGAGAAAAAACACTCACACATGTAACCAGCGAAGTATGTATAACGACGTTTAAATAGAGTTTAGATGCAATCCAGGGGCGTTTTCATCTTGGCAAATCGCATGAAATACGGACGATAGGTTTGCTTTCTTACTGTTTTTTTTCGTCAGCAGAAAACCTTCTTCTGGTGACAGTATTTGTTAGTCCTTTTAAAAAGATATATATATATATATATATATATATATATAATAAAAGACATATCTAGCAATAAAATAATAGTCAAGCATGAGTGTGTTTTTAGATGCTCAACCAAATTTTGAAGCGAGTAAAACATGCTAGCACGCTAAACAAGCTAACGTTACTTGGCATGTATCCGCATTAATCAAGTAAAACCCGCAAATTACTTAACGTTACATTTACTGGGCAAAATTTTTGCTAGTAAACGTGTACAAATATTTTTAATTAGCTGTTAAGCGCGTATAAAGAATACACTTACCAGAAAAGAAAGAATGGGGTAAATGTAAACTGTAGCCTGTCACACGACAGTAACGTAACAGTTCGCATCTGACAGGATACGAGTGATGGCAGGTTTGTGAACGAATCGTTCTTTTGAACCGGTTCTTTTTAGTGAAGCGTTCGAACCAGTATATACTGAATCGGAACTGAATCGTTCAAAACAGTTCGAGTCTTGCGTCAGCGCTGATACACAAGTTACTAAAGTTACTCACATTTGGACATGCCTGACACAGTCCCTCCGACTCGAAATAAACAATATCCCGGAGTATAGAGTAACTCCAACAGTTCACTGAACTGAGACATGTTGTGCTGAGAGAAGTGAGCACGAGCAGCTGATACTGAGCATGCGCGCACTACCGAACGTACAGGTAGGCTGCTATACAGCACACCACTACAGAACCGAGAACTGTTTTATCTTTCGGACACGTTCGACATACTGAGAACCGATGAGCTGAGCATGCGTGCAATTTTTTCAGAGGGACGAAATGCATGTTTCTTAATTGTTGAACATCATTAAGTTTAACAAAGTAAAACATATTTATCACTGTAGTATTTTAAACTTTGGAAACACAATGAATGGATTGTAAAACTAAACATTTATTATTATTATTATACAAAAACATTATTTTCAGGAACAGCGAAATTAATTTCTAAGTTGATATAAATCTTTGACGTAAACTCTTGCCAAGGTTTTAAGGGTGCTTAGTAAATGTTTATAATGTGTTAATCAAAACATAACGTATTAAACATAGCCTACTGGAAACATGCATGGACTTTTTAGTTTTGCCGACTGTACAGTAAGCCAAGGTTTCAGCAGTTCAGAGTTTCTCGAATCACCAGTAACTCACAGAACCAAGAACTGTTTCTTTCGGACACGTTCAACACAGAGAACGTCTCCGGTTACTTACGTAACCTCGGTTCCCTGAGAGGCAAGGAACGAGACATTACGAATGTCGTATATGGGAACTCCTCTCATCCTTCACTTCCGCTGAAATCTTATAGGCTAACGCCAGCAGAGCTGGCCAATTGACGCGAATATGCAAATACTGACACCTCGTAGCAGTATATGTGCAAGTGAGCGCCAATTCCTCTTCAGAATCGAACAAAACGCTAAAATAATAGCGAACACGGCGGCGAGCCTAATGTCTCGTTCCTTGCCTCTCAGGGAACCGAGGTTACGTAAGTAACCGGATACGTCCCCTATCAAGGCTACGGAACTTCGACATTACGAATGTCGTATATGGGAACAGTATAGAATCCCGCCGTGGTAGCCAAAACAAACCACTGACACAGATCCAATACCAAGAAAAAAAACGTCCTCCCAGCATGTAAGCTTCTGATAGGCTGAGATTGGCCAATAGCGAACCTCTAACCTCTGATAGGCCCAAAGGGACCTATCACAAGCTTACAAAAACACTGCCAGAATTTGCATATCCCAAGCAGTATAACCGGGGAAAGTTTGCACTGAAGTTAAACAGGGCAACAACAACAGTAAGAGAAGGCCAACGCATAGAGGTGGCAACAGTAAAAATCCACAAAAAACACAACAACTCATGAGCAAAGCGCCGAGCAGATCTCTCAATGCTGTGTACACAATGAACTCACCGAAAGCACTCGAGACGCTACAGAGGGCAAATCCAACTTATAAAACCTGGCAAACGTGTTCTGAGAAGACCAGCCAGCCGCCAGACATAAATCCTGAATAGACATCCCTTTAGTCCAGGCCCACGAGGAGGCAATCGCCCTAGTCGAATGAGCCTTGACGTTAAGGGGACATTCCTGCCTCAGGCGATCATAAGCCAAAACAATAGCGTCCACAATCCAGTGAGCAAGCCTCTGTTTAGAGACTCCCCGTCCCTTGTTGCACCCACCAAAGCACACAAACAGCTGGTCCGATTTCCGAAAAGCAGCCGAACGAGAAATGTATTCCCGAAGTGCTCTGACTGGGCAAATAGCACTCTGAGCATCCGAACCGTGGGAGGATGATGGCTCAGCAGACAGTGCCGGCAGAGAAACTATCTGCGCTCTGAACGGGGTATTGAGCGATTTAGGGACATAGCCCGGCCTCGGTCTGAGAGTTACATTACAGTTTCCCGGCCCAAAGCGAATACAATCCTCACTTACAGAGAAAGCCTGTAAATCCCCAACCCGCTTCGCTGAAGCGAGAGCGAGAAGCAGCGCCGTTTTGACCGAAAGCTCCTTAATGGCAATAGAAGCTAAGGGCTCAAACGGTGGTTGTGACAATGCTTCCAAGACCAAAGCTAAATTCCACGGCGGCACCGAAGGCGGCCGTGCAGGGCGTAATCTCCTAGCTCCCCTGAGGAACCGAGTCACCGACGCATGCCTGCCGATAGACTGTCCATCAACATGGGGATGAAACGCTGCAATAGTGGCCACGTATACCTTCAGAGTGGATGGAAGGCTCCCTTCATCCATCCTATGCTGAAGAAAGCGCAGAATAACCGACACAGAGCAGTTCGCTGGGTCTATATCGTCATCCTGACACCATTTTGAGAAAACACCCCACTTCAGAGCGTACAGGCGCCTGGTGGACGGGGCTCTCGCTTCCGCGATGGTATTCAAAACTCGCGCGTGCAGCGCATCCCGCCCGCTCAGCGACCCTGCAGCGGCCACACATGAAGGCTCCACAGTCCGGGGCTGTGATGCCAGATCGTTCCGCTCGCCTGGGACAGCAGGTCCTTCCTGAGCGGAATCTCCCATGGCTGCCCTGCCAGTAACTCCACCAAGTCCGCGAACCAAGGCTGATTCGGCCAGTTCGGGGCTACCAGAGTCACCAACGCCTTCTCCTCCCTGATTTTGCACAACACCAAGGGCAAGATTTTCACCGGAAGAAAAGCATAGAGACAGCCTTTCGGCCACTGCGCAGTTAGCGCGTCCGTCTCCCGAGGGGAACGGGACAGCGAAAAGAACATCTGACAATGCGTGTTCTCGCTCGTCGCAAAGAGGTCGACCTCCGCCCTGCCGAAACGATTCCATATCAACTGAACCGTCCCGGGGTGAAGCCTCCATTCCCCTTGAGGAATCCCGCTCCTCGAGAGCATATCCGCCCCGCGATTTAGAACACCGGGGATGTGCGCCGCTCTCACCGAGAGGAAGAACCGGTCCGCCCACAGCAGAAGGGATTCCGCCTGCTTGAATAGGGCTCTGGAATGTACACAACCTTGACGATTTATGTACGAGAACACGGAAGTGTTGTCGGTCCGAATCAACACATGTTGCTGCTCCAGCCGAGACCGGAAAACTTTGAGAGCTAGAGAGACCGCTTCCAGCTCCAAGCGATTTATGTGCCACTCCATCTGCCTCTCTGACCACCGACCCGAGGCGGGCTTGCCCAAGCAGACCGCCCCCCATCCGGTGGACGAGGCGTCCGTCAGGACCTCCACGCGCCGCGTCACTAAACCCATAGGGACGCCTGAGCTGAAGAGTTCTGGGTTCTTCCACGGGACCAGGGCGCGGGCGCATCCGCGGGTGACCATGATGCGCTTGTGGCCGGAATACCAAGCACTCGGGGGAACGCGCGTTTTCAGCCAGTGTTGAAGCGGTCTCATATGCAGCAGCCCCAGGTGACACACTGAAGAAGCCGCTGCCATCCATCCCAATAGTCTCTGAAATTCCTTCAGTGGGACGAGCCTGCCCGGTCTGAAGCGACCGAGAGAAGAGCTCAGAGCCTCCGCTCGCTCGGGGGAGGGACGCGCTGTCATTCTCACCGAATCCAAGCAAATTCCCAGAAAAGTGGAAGTCTGACTCGGTGTGAGCACACTTTTCTGGAAGTTCACCTTCAAACCGAGCATCTCGAAGTGACGAAGGAGGATTTCCACCTGGCTGACCAGCGTTTCTTCCGACTGCGCGAGAACCAGCCAGTCGTCCAGATAATTCAAAACGCGCATCCCGCTCGATCTGAGGGGTGAAAGTGCCGCGTCTATGCATTTTGAAAACGTTCGAGGAGCGAGAGCTAGCCCAAAGGGAAGCACCGTGTATTGGAACACTGAATTCTCGAACGCAAACCTCAGGAAACGCCTGTGATGCGTTACTATCTGGATATGAAAGTAAGCGTCCTTTAAATCCACCGAGGCGAACCAATCCCCGGGGCGAATTTGCGCCAGGATTTGCTTCAGTGTGGTCATCCTGAAGGCGCGCTTGTGAAGCGCTCTGTTGACGGGTCTCAGATCTAGTATAGGGCGGAGACCCCATCCCTTCTTCGGCACTACGAAGTAGCGGCTGTAGAACCCGCTCTCCCGCTCGCTTGGGGGGACGGGTTCTATCGCTTTCTTCTCGAGCAGGCTGCACACTTCTTGTCTCAGTACGTGAGCACTTTGGGGCAAAGTTAATGACTGAATTACGCCGCGAAAGCGGGGAGGTCTGCGTTTGAACTGAAGTGTATACCCGTGCCGAATTACGTTCAACACCCACGGCGAAATGCCCGGAATAGCTTCCCACGCTGTCTGGAAACAACTGAGTGTGGGCTGAACTAAACCCGCGGTCATCGCCGCTATGTGAGGGCTGGAAATAGACACCTCGCGCTTCCCGTGAGGTGCCTTTATAGTTAATGACCGTGACTCTGCGCTGCTCGAGGGCAGGGCGGGTAACACAGTGTGTGGTGCAAGAGGAGAAAAAAAGCTCTGTTTGTGAAGAAGTAATTTGCTTTATTTTTGAACAACACACAACATTCACAACATAACTGCACGTGTCGCTCGCAGAACGCTGAGGGACCACGTGCTCTCGAGCGCGTCGCTTGGACGCGGAGCCATCCTGGCGCTCTCCTCTCCTCTTGCCCGAGCGGTCAGGACGACTGCTTGGGCCTCGCCGGGGTGGGCTTCCTGCGCGGGCTCCTCTGAGCCGGCCTCTTGTTTCCCGCTCCATGCCACTGGCCGCTTCGGCCTTTACGGGCATCCGGTCCCGGTGCTGACTGCCTCCTGGCCGCAGCTTGAGATTGACGACCCGAGGCGGAAGACGAGCGAGAGCGGGGCTGCGGCGGCGGAGGCATCGGCGCCCTCCGAGGAATCAGGTGACTCATCGCCTTCGCCTTTTTCTGCGACTCGGAGTATCGCTCGGTTACCTTTTCCACTGCGTCTCCGAACAGGCCTGCAGGGGAGATCGGTGCATTTAACAGCGTCTTCCTGTCCGCCTCCTGCACGTCCGATAGGGTGAGCCACAGGTGTCTATGGAGGACCACCAGATACCCCATCGAACGGCCAATCGCCTGGGCCGAGCGCTTCGTGGCCAAGAGCGCGAGGTCCGTGGCCGAACGGAGATCCCGGATGGCGTCAGCGTCGACAGAGGCGGCGCCATCCAGAGCCTTCAACTGCTTGGCCTGCAGCACCTGAAGAACGGCCATGGCGTGCAGTGCAGAAACCGCCTCCCCCGCGGCGCCGTAGGCCTTGTTAGCCTGGTGAGCCGTAAACCTGCAAGCTCGGGACTGCAGGCTGCGGTCCGAGCCCAGGGCGGGAGCCGACGGGCAGAGATGTGTGGCGACGGTCTCCTCGACAGGCGGGATGCGCAGGTAGCCATGTTCTCCCGCCTCGTCCACGGGGGCAAACATGGCCTGGGTTGAAGTGAGGGTGCGTGCCGATTGCGGGGCCGCCCAGGACTTCACCACGTGCTCATGCACGTCGGGAAAGAACGGTGTTCCTCTTCTCGAAGCGGCCTGACGGCGGCTCGATTGAAGGAACCACGTATCCAGCTTGCTCTTTGATGGTTCATCGGGGGCTTCCCACGATAAATCCAGTTCCTCGACGGCCTTCGAGAGGATACGGAAGAGCTCATCCTGCAGGTCCGCCGGGGTCTCTTGCTCCGTGGTTGCCAGAGGAGCGGCCCGCTCCACACCCTAGTCGTTCTCGGAGGCCGACAAGGACATAGAGTCTTCCTCCTCACTCGCCCCGAAGGACACGAAGTCAGCAACCTCGCAAGGGGGTTGAAAGGAAGGGTCGGGGAAACTCACCGGGGGTCGAACCTCGACTCCGCGGTTGGGGGGGCATGCCAGCGGCTCGGAGGCGGCAGCAGGCCCAATCCCCGCAGCAGCGCGAGCTTCGTCCCGCCTGGCCTTGAGGGCTCGGAGGGACATGTCCGCACAGAAATTGCAGGACCCTCCATCCCTGAGGGCTGACTCAGCGTGGGCCAGCCCCATGCACGCGCCGCAAAACAGGTGCATGTCTGGGGGCACTATGGGGCCCGAACATAGGTTGCAAACGGTTGCCATCGGATGCTGGAGACAGTTCAGGTATCTCCGGCGCACCTTCAACGACAGCGAATGATCCAAGGTTTGTTGAGTAGTATCAGCTTTCTAGCACACGATTTGAGCGTGAAGAGAGAGATTCTGAAGAGGAATTGGCGCTCACTTGCATATATACTGCTACGAGGTGTCAGTATTTGCATATTCGCGTCAATTGGCCAGCTCTGCTGGCGTTAGCCTATAAGATTTCAGCGGAAGTGAAGGATGAGAGGAGTTCCCATATACGACATTCGTAATGTCGAAGTTCCGTAGCCTTGATAGGGAACTGATGAGCTGGAGATACTGAGCATGCGTGACAGCACCGTCTCTGAACCGAACCTTCTTTCGGACAACTGCATGCTGCTGTGCATAATGCTGTGCTGAGAAGCACTCACTTCCTGATGGCTGAGCGTAGGCTACTGCGCAGGCTCAAACTGAGCTTGACGACGTTAGCAACCTGTCTGTCTTCTAGTAGCTGTGCCAAGGGAGATCTGAATCATTCCCTTCCGAATATCGTAGAGATGGAGAGCGTGTGTATTAGCTGTTCATGGCGAGCGAGACACATGCATTTTCTGTGCTTAAAAACTAACTTTCTTTTTACGCCATATGAACAACAATAGCGTTCATAGTTTAATGGTGTGAAGTCTTAATTTGTGAGACATAGCCAAGAAACGATCTTACGCTTCGAGTTTTTCTTAAATTGTTTTGTATTTGATACATTCCTTTACGCAATGGAGGAGAAAAGCCCTGCAAAGAGCAAAGATAAAACCGCGTCTGGGCGCTCAAAGGATTCTCCTGATCAGACAACCATGCACTCTTATACCCCTGCCCGAATCTGAGCCTTGCACCCCAGATTCTAAGAGAAGTCGGCCTGAACCCACACTCGGGGAGGTACAAGATAATATCGTCAAGATATTAGTGGAGAAGATGACTCAGAATACAGCTGTTCTCAATCAAGAAATACAGCAAAATCGAGAGTGTGTTAATTCTTTGAAGGAGGCTACAGAATTTATTTTTCAAGAATTGAAGGATGTAAAGGCAGTCATCTCCAATATGAAAACGATGGGTGAAGATCACCAGAAACGGATAACTGAACTGGAGGTCAAGCTCAATGACACGGAAAGGTACCAAAGACGATGGAAATTGAGCCTGTATGGACTGGCTGAACAGGAAGGCGAGGATGTTAAAATCCGGGTGGTTGAAATTTGCCGCTCTGTCATCCAGGAAAATGAGGAAGCCTGTCAACAGCACATTGACGTCAGCCACAAGGTTGGCAGAAAGAGTGTGGAGAAGATTCGGCCAGTTATCATCAGGTTCGTAGCTAGATCAACAAGAGATCTCATTTGGAAGAACGCCAGAGGATCGGAATATTTGAACTCGAGGAAGTTGCGGTTTGGGGAAGACCTGACGACAAAAGATAAGGAGGCTCGTAACAAACTGTGGCCGCAAATCGATGCTGCGCGCAAAGATGGGAAAAGAGCTTTTTATGTGGGAGCTAAAGCAATAATCGATGGAAAAGAAGTTCGAGTGTAGTGCGCAATAGCGGCTTGCTACGCTGTAGGTGATGGTTAATCACCATCTCTGTTTGAGATATTCATAGTTAAGGTCTTTTTTGCTTTGTCTATGGGAGCTTTGGACTAGTAGATAATTTACATTATTATGTTTCACATTTTTTGATAGATTTCTTTAAATGTACACACGGGACTGGGTGACTTTATTTTTTTATTAGTTATGTTGTTCTACGGAGTTTAATGTTCCTTTCATTGCTCGTTTCTGTGTGCAATGTCATTATGTTTATATTCGTTTAATGTGAGGGGTATTCGTGACATGTTGAAAAGAAAAGCTATTTTTCTATCTTAAAAAATTCAAGGCCGATTTTTATTTTTTGCAAGAGACGCACGCTTTAGGTTCTGACTACAAGTTTTGGAGGAATCAATGGGGAGATGATCTTTGTCTGTCCTATGGAAGCAGTAATTCTGCAGGTGTTGCAATTTTAAGAGGAATGTTTAAAGGGAAAATACTGAAAAGTAATGTACACTCATTTGGAAGATGGATAATTTTGATAGTTGAGATAAATAATAATATTGTTATTTTAGGAAACATTTATGGTTATAATAATAAAGCTGAGAATCAGACTTTGTTGCAGAGTTTTGAAGAGGAGATTTCAGGGATGATGTTAACATTTTCTAATGCTAATTTGGTTTTGGGTGGAGATTGGAACACCATTAGTGACCCCTTGTTGGACTGTCTGCCTCTACGACAGGTTAGACAGTATTCTTTTTCGTATATTAGCGACTTATGTTTGCATCTTAATTGTCTTGATGAATAGAGAGATAGGAATCCTAGTAAAGTTGAGTTTACATGGAGTAATAAGGATGGCTCCAAACAATCCAGAATTGACTTTTGGCTACTGTCTAAAAAAACTAGCACAGAAGGTTAAGGAAATTGATATAATACCTTCCATTCTTACTGACCATAAAATTATCCATGTCATATTTGGTTTTGATAGTTTGGCTGAAAAAAGATCTTGGTTTAATTATTGGAAGTTAAATAACTCTCTCCTTGGAAATGAACAATTTCAGAAAGATGTTAAAAATATTATAAAGGAGTCTTATATTAAGGCAAATGCTTCTAAAGCGTTTGGTAAACATTGGGAATTTATGAAGTATTCAGTAAGAAAGTTTGCTATCAGGTTTGGAAAAGAATTGGCCAGAGCCAGAAGGGTTAAAGAGGATTCCATCATTAAACATATTATTCTTATATATGAAAAGCATAATTTATCTCAAATAGATAAAGACTTGTTAGTTAAATTACAATTAGAATTGGATCAAATATTTGAGAATAAGGCAAAAGGAGCATTTGTGAGGACAAGGCGTAAATGGTTGGAAGAGGGAGAAAAGAACTCAAAATATTTTTTTAATCTCGAAAAGAGAAATACTGAATTGTCCTCTCTTAAAAGACTTTTGATTGATTTTAAAATCTCAACTGACTCAAATGAGATCTCTCAGTTTGTAACCAATCTTTATAAAAAATTATACACAAAAAATTAAGATATTGGAGGCCCAGGTTTTTTTTTTTGGAAAATATCCAAATGAATTCTACAGTAATAGATGAAGATTCAAAACATTTTTGTGATAGGGAAATAACACTGGATGAAATTCATAAAAACATTGCCAAATTGAAGAACAATAAATCACCGGGTAATGAAGGTTTAACCGCCGAATTTTATAAAACATTTCAGGAAGATCTCTCTGTGTTCCTTTTAAAAGTTTTTCAGGAAATATTGGAATCTGAGAAAATGCTGCCTACTATGAATCAGAGCTTAATAACCCTTATACCAAAGTCGGGTAAAGATCCACTTAGTATTGAGAATTGGAGGCCCATATCTTTAATTAATAATGATACTAAACTGTTATCGTCTATTTGCAGAAAGGCTGAAACTTTGTCTGGATACAATTATTTATGACTGCCAGTCTGGCTTTATGTGTGGCAGATATTGGAAATAATATTCGTCTAGTTTTGGACCTAATTGATTATAATTTCTTAATTCAGGATGAAAGTTATATATTATTCATTGATTATTATAAAGCCTTTGACTCTGTGGAGCATGCATTCTTGATGGATACTCTTGCTTTTTTTGGCTTTGGTAACTTTTTTATTAGAGCAATTCGTACAATGTATAGTGATTGTAATACTTCTATCAAACTGCCTTTTGGAACAACTCCCAGATTTAACATTTCTCGAGGTGTTAAACAAGGGGACCCTATAGCTCCTTTCTTATTTTTATTGGCTATGCAAGGGTTGTGCCTTCATGTTAAAAATAACCCATTTCAGGGTATTTGTTTATTTGACAAAGAAATATAATGTTCACAGCTTGCAGATGATACAACCATATTTTTGAGGAGTGACAAAGAAATAAATGCAGCACTTAGGTGTTTAGATATGTTTTCGTCAGTCTCTGGCTTAATGATAAATATGAATAAATGTGAATTGTTCCCTTTGAAAGACATGCCTGATGGTGTGGTGGAATTGTGTGGAATACCAGTTAAAAACCAAGTCTCTTATTTGGGGATCAAAATATGTAAAAATCAAAAGGAAAGAATTGTCATAAATTATCCTCCATTAATTGATAAAGTGCAAAAGAAATTTATTATGTGGTTAATGAGAGATTTATCTTTGACTGGTAGAATATTGCTATCAAAGGCTGAAGGGTTGTCTAGATTATCTTATACAGCAATGGTTTTAGATGCTCCAAACTCAATTATTAGGCAAGTTAATACTAAATGTACAATTTTATTTGGAAAAATGGGCCACATTACTTAAATAGAGGTATATCAGGCAATTTATTTCATCAAGGTGGTTTAAATGCCATTGACTTTGAAGTATCTAATACTGTCTTTAAAATTAAATGGATTCAGAATTGTATCAAATCTAATAACAAATTGTGGTATTATATTCCAAATCAAATGTTTAACCAAATTGGAGGTATTAATTTTCTCCTCAGTTGCAACTTTGATATTAATAAAGTTCCTATTAAGCTATCTAACTTTCACAGGCAGGCTCTGTTGTCCTGGATGCTGGCATACAAACACAATATCTCTCCCCATAGATGTTTGATATGGAATAATAAAGATATTAAATATAAGAATAAAACACTTTTCTTGGAATATTGGTTTAGAAACAATATTTTATTAGTGACGCAGTTGCTTCGTCATGATGGTCACTTACTTTCATATGGTGAATTTCTTGATAAATTTGTACTGCCGATATCTGCAAAGGATTATGCAGTGGTTTTTGATGCAATACCTTCTGGTCTTCTTCAGTTGTTGCGCTCTGCTAATGCTGTTGATTTGAATATAACTATTGATTTTAATTTGAGGTTAGAGGGTATAAGTATTGTTGATAAAAAATGCAACAATAATTTCATCAGACAGGTTTGTTGTTCATCTAGAATTCCTCCAGCTAAAAGTTTCTGGAATTCACGTTTTCAGGGCATTAAATGGGAGGAGGTTTTTATGGTTTCCAGGAAATACTGTGTCATTAATAAGATTCGTGAGGTTTCATTTAAAATTATTCATTGTATTTATCCAGTTAATCAGGTCATAAAAAGATTTAAGAAAGATATCGACTTGAAATGTCTATTTTGTCATTTAAATGACGAGACTATCTGTCATCTTTTTTTAAATTGTATTTGTACTAAATTGTTTTGGTTTGACTTTAAGATCTTTTTTAAGGAGATTTCTGGAATTGACATTATTTTGGAGTATAAGGATATCATTTTTTTTACGATAAGCCTCTAGAAAAGAAAATTGGTTTTGTCCTTAATTTGTTTATTATTTTAGGTAAATATCACTTTCATAAATGTCGATGGGGAAAAACTGCACCTAATTTTATACAATTTAAATTTGAGATTTGTCAGTATCTTAAAACATTGGAGGGTGTTAGGAACACCAAGGCAAAAAACACTATAGACTGTTGTAAAGCCTTGAAATGTTATCCTTTTTAAGGGCCTTTATTATTTTGTAATTAAAGAAATGTATCTGATTTCAATACCCCTATGTATATAGTTTTCTATATATACATTTTGTTGTATTATTTTTTTGTATTATTATTATTGTATGTTTTGTTATTGAATAAAGCATTAAAAAAATTCTCGACTGTGCAACAGAGAGTCGAGTTGTTATGACACAATCGTTTGCCTTTTTTTTCTATTTATTTTTTTTTTATACAAAAACTGCTTCTCCGGGGCCATAACGTAAGATACAAAGCAGTGGAGCCTTTTTATACATTGTCGTGTTTCTTTAGAAATAAATAATGGACAAATGGAGTCTTTGGACGTCTCAGATGTAAAGTTATTCACTGTCAAAGTGACGCCAAAATGAATGGGAATCAATGGAATGCTAACAGCAGGTGAAGTTCTGCTACAATGGCGGCTCTCTGAAGCTTCAGTTTCTGGCTGATGGATTACCCCCTTGGTGATGATACATGAGCACGGGTGAACCGAGGACTTAAATAAGGGTACGAATTCGGCGAAATGTAAGCTTATATAATAACAAATAAAATCAAATTGATGAATACCAGTTTATTCACTTTCTATCTTTAAGACATGTGAAACATCCGCGTTTGCTCATCGCCTGGGTTCATTTGCAAAACGTAAATGTAAGAAACTTATCCAAGATGATTATGACAATGATTATTATTATTATTTAACTGAAGTTATGATGACAAATGCCTTTATTTGAATGCATTTTTTTCCGCCGGGATGAGATATTGACATCATTACGTGAGGACGTAAAAGAACTGGTGAACCGATTCATTGAAACGAACTGTCCGAAAGAACCGGTTCGCGGAAAAGAACCGGACTTCCCATCACAATACGTTACGCAAACAGCGTAAATGTCAGAGTGAAAACCAGTCTATGGTGAAAATACAACCCACATTCCAAAAGAGCGAAACGCAAACATCTTAGAGAAAGACCATCCCATATTTCCAAGAATCTGAGGGGAAGGCGCAACACTTGAGCAACTAGGTACACATTATACAAAGAAGAGTGTTAAAATACTACAATAGTCAGAAAATACAGCAACAACATTTATTTAGTTAAAATTTCATTAAAATAGCCATTTGTTTATCTTTTCACTGAAAATGTTGATGGTAGATGTGTTTGTACAAGATTAGAAAACCCTGTAGACCTTTTCTTGATGATTCAGAGGACAAATATTTCAAAGGCTGCTGCATAAATGGCACCCAGTAAGATATCCTTACAGAGACTACTATGCTTTGCATGGACAATAATATACTTGTATAAAAGTTGTAGCCACTTTTGTGTATTGCATTTACACACTTTGCTTTAAGGGTGTAAACATGAATAACTTGTTTGTCTAGTTCAAAGTTCAGTCAAGTCTTTGTATGTGTCACTTCTTGCCAAGCAACAGATTGGCCCGCACGACTTTGGGAACGTGGCGGATGGTAAGGGAGACTCTGGTGCTTCGGGGCAGGGTGTTGCCCACGTGAGCACCGTTTAATGAGAGATTTACCACATGCTCTGACAAAATATCCTCAGAAACTCCTTGAATACCGTGCAGGTAACACTTGTACATATCATCCTGGAGAATCAGCAGACTTTTTCGTTGTACCAACAGCGATAGTAAGTAGCGGCTTTTTTCTGTTTGAGGAACTTCAGACTGCAGGGAGAGGAGGATATACCATTAAGAGACTGCTGTTTGATAGTTAGATTAGATTGTTTGTGTGAGTGTGTCTGCTGCTACCTGAGTCTCACAAACAGGCTTGTAGAAATCTAGAACCGTATGAGAACCCAGACTGATAGTTGTTACTGTGGGGTGATACAGTGGTCCATCCACATGAGGCTGAGGGAGAGAAGGTTGAAATGAAAAAAAAGGTGGGTTAAAAATGATAACTACAGGAAATTAAAAGGAAATCCACTCACTCTTCTTACCATAATTCCCTCCCCAGGCTTGTATTCATTTACAAGCACATGATTAGCTGCCTTTCCAGTAAAAGCTCCAAGAGCAGATATTTTCTCTGTGTACTTTAGCAGCCAATCAGGGAGCTTTTCAGTGAGCATTCCTTTGGGATTTGGCAATCCACCTGTAAAAGAAAGAAAGAAAAAAAAAAAAAAAAATTATATATATATATATATATATATTCTTATAAATGTATCCCATAATTATTTTTCCACTGGCATGTCAAGTCAAGTGCATATTTATTGTCATTACACTATATAACTGGTATACATTGGAACAAGATGGCGTTTCTTAAGGATCATGGTGCAACACGGAACTGCAAATACACAAACAAATAAAAAAACATATATGTTCATTCGCAATACGAATGGCTCTGCGGATGCAATGTCTCATAGTTGTTGAGGACTAGTGCATCTTTGAGCCTACATTCAGTACAAGTAAATTACTGTCAAACTCTAAACCCTGTCTGTGAAACCAGGCCTAAGACTTTTCTCAAGTCATATTGTCATTTTTGCTGTAAGGTATCTGTATATTTACTCAAGTTTGGTTTTCAGGTACTCTTTAAACCTCTACTATTGTATCATATATTTTGATACATTAATTTGTAAGGTCTCTAAATCATTAACATGATCAAAGCTTTATTGAAAATCCTGTTGCGCCTAATATAGTACATGTCTTTTGCCCTCTGATTGATATTTCATAGTACTTTTTAGAACGTAAAAGGCCTTTTAGTATAATTAAAATGGTCATGGTACATGTCTTTATGCTGTGAGATTTGTAATGATGAGTAAACGTAAGAATAACTTTTACATTGTTAGTAATATTTCAAAGTGAAAATTTAATTGACTAAAGCAACTTGTTTACTTATCCATACATAATGTTTTAGAAAAATGTTAAAATATATAAAATATAATACTAAAGTTTTTTGAGGAATGTTTGTTTGTACATCTCTCAGTCATCAACATAGTGTACCGGTATTCCCTTATAGGTTTGTCCCCCACAATTTTAACTACAGAGCTTTGATAATAAAAAAAGCATTTAAATATCATCTTACTAAGACATATTATTGGGAGATATAGATATATAGTAAATGACAACTGATATTAATATGCATTTTATGTAGTAGTCAGCTATTCTGCTGTAAAAATCTAATTGATTTACATTGCAATCGATCAGAATTTTATCTTAGTTTTTGGACATGTAAGTAACATCTGCGCCAAATTGCATAGTTTGGGCCTCTGAAGAAAATTGACTCCAAATGATCTCTGTATCATACTATATAAGGGTCATAAACGCCGAATATATCAAATATGATAGAAAACTTTAAACACATAAGCACTTAAAAAAATTATACATAGGTTCAATAATAAACTGTTCCATTAAAAACTGCGTATGTGGCGTGTCAAACAGCCTGTACTGACCCCAGTTCTGTAGCCTCCTCCCTGACAACTGTGTCCACTTGGGCTTGGGAGCTCTGTATACCTTACAAAAGAGACACAGGCCCTAGTGTAAACTACTATGTTATGTAGGTGTAGAAAGTAGGATTGCAGGCAGTCCAAACCATTTAAAAGTCCTACCTGCTGCAACAGATACTCCTCCTCAGTCTCCGTTACAAAATTTGGAATATAATAAATAGTTGAAGGAGCCTAAGAATTAACATTAAGTAAAATATCAAGTAAAATCAATAACATGCGTTCATTCAAACATTACATTCATGACAAATCTCAACGCCTACCTCTTTCACAATGAATTTGTCCATGTCAGTAGCAATGTTACATGGATTTGCCATCGTTCTTGTGAATATTTAACCATCGCAGATTTATTGGCAATGCAAGCAAATTACTATCATTGCACGAATATCTAAACAAACGTTCTTCAAAAGCAACTACGTCTAAACATAAGTTGACAAACATAAAAACCTTAATGTTTACAATGGCATGAAAGTTTTAAATCACTGAACTGTTGCAGAACGAGCAGGATGTGTTTGGTATGAAGTTTCCTCGCGTACTCTCGTGATTAAAGCACGTGACTTCAACGTCGCCGCCTCGAGGTTCGGAGCGGTAGTGCGCATTCAGAGGAGGGCGCTGTGACCATTGAAATGAATCGCCAAGAATGTACGCATAAAGCATAAATCTTCTCAATAGAAGACCATGATGTTTTAGTGAAGAACGCCTCCAAGACACTAAAGACGAAAATATATTTATTTACAAAAACAAATCAGAATCAGAAAGAGCTTTATTGCCAAGTGTGCTTGCATACACAATTAATTTTTCCTTGGTAGGCTACTGAAGCTTCCAGTGCACATATACAAATACAACAAGAAACATAGTAATTCAAATTCTAAGAATAAAATATGAAAATAGTATAAAAGTATAAGGTCACAGTTGGGTTTAGTCAGAATAAACATTTACAGATTATGAACATATTTACAGTATTTTGAATAGTATGAATAAATATAAATATCACCTGAGTTTAGAAGATATTGCACTGAACAGTGGGAGTATTGCACTTACAGGCATATGCCTTGGGAGCTATGTTAACTGTTCAGAAGGGAAATGGCCTGAGTGAAGAAACTGTTCCTGTGCCTAGATTTTCTTGTGGCATGTGATCTGAGTCGCCGTGTTAACGGTAAGTTCAAACAGGTGTTGTCCAGGGTGACTGGAGTCTGTGATGATTGTACCTGCTCTCTTCCTCACTCTGAAAGAGTACAGGTCCTGGAGGGTGGGCAGGGGGCACCAATAATCCTCTCCGCAGTCCGGACTGTCCCTTGTAGTCTCCTGATGTCTGATTTGGTAGCTGAACCAAACCAGACAGTGATGGAAGTGCATATAAAACAGACTCAATGACGACTGAGTACTGAATCAGCAATTTTAATTTTAAATACAGCAATTTTAAATACATGCATTAATAATATTAGATAGTAAGATATGTTTTGCTTGTAAGTAAAGTGATAAAAGGTCATGTAAATATTTGAATTTTAACTCCTCCTTATCACGTTTCAGTCCTATTTGGGGTAATGTTCATTTCAAACCAGGGAAATGTGATGCAGGATTTCGGATATGGGCTGAAAAAGGGTTGAGGAAAGTGCCAGATTTGTACAGTGAAGATGGAGTACTTATATCCTTTGCAGTAATATCAACCAAATATGGCATTCCAAAGACCCATTTTTTCAAATATCTTCAACTTAGAAGCTTTATATCCTCATCTCAAAATCATTCATTAGACATGACGGCCATTTCCATAAGCAGCACTTATAGGACATTGTTATAATAAAGGTTCAATTTCATATTTGTATGACTTGTTTGTGTCTGGGTCAGATGAATCCTCAGAATCAAAACTAAGATTATGGAAAGAAGATATATGACGAAATATCCCTAGAGGATTGGAATGAGGCATGTAAGGAGGCTCAGATGCAGACAGTCAACACTGGAAACTCATAAATGGCTGATGCGTACATACATAACTTCTGTCATTCCTGATACCTGTATAAAGTGTAACGAGCCAAGAGGTAAATTGTACCACAGTATATGGGAATGTATGAAAGTGAAACCCTTTTGGCAAGGTATTATTGATATGATTGACCAAATATTATCAAAGAAACTACCACTGGATACTAAGCTTTTTATCCCGGGTATATATCCTACCAGCCCTCCCATACAGAGCGGAGAGGTCAGATTCATAGACGTGTGTATTTTACAAGCTAAACATACAATTGCTCTTAATTGGAAAAATATCAATGAGCCAAGAATTGGAATGTGGATTAAAGAAATGGCGTCAAACATGTCAATGGAAAAGATAACGTACATTGTCAAAAATAAACAAAATACTTTTGAAGATGTCTGGAGACCTTTTACTAATTTCTGAAGGCATAATGTTAATGTTGGTAACCTGCTACAACAAGAACAAGCTCTGAGGGAGAAGGGTAGCATCATGATCTTCTAAATAGACATGTGAAACACTCCTTACCTGATTTAGATATCTTTAAAAAAAAAGGTTTGTTTTACATGATTGTTATTCATTATGTAATCTGATGTGATATGTAAACTGAAAATTTAATAAATAATAAAAGGATCATGAAACACTTGCATTTGTGTTTGTAACTATAGGGACTACCTTTCTCCCCCATTCCAGCTGAAATACCCCCTCCTTTTCTATTGCTTTTTTTTTCTTTTTTTTGTTCCAACTCCCAATTTGAGCCTGCAGCGCAGCAGCTCTGGTTTCCATGGCAACAGCAGAGCAAGTGCCACATCTTGAATCAGCCATGGTTTCCTTCATTAATAGTTATTGATCAGATGTGATAATGCTAACAACATCAACTCCAGGAGCACAGTGCGGACTGCATAAGCCTTCATTGCTCTTGACCACTGCAAGCAGAGAGAGGAACAGACCAGCATGTAAATGGGGAAACCGGCCACTGCAGTGTGTGCTGCATAAACTGAGCGAGACCAACAACTGTGAAACACATCATAAAAATCTGAAGCATAATAAACATCATGTACTCCTTTAACCCAAGTCCATAGTGAGTTGGTGTTTTAACGGATTGTGTTGCTCAGAGCTTCATGCAGTATTATAGAAATGCTTACAGTACACGACTGTTCTGATGTTAGGAACCATTATGATTGAGTGTTGTAACGTGCATTTACCTGGTTGTAGTATTGCGGTTTTTGGGGAGTTTGGGTTGCCAGGGTTACGCAGAGATAGTGATGAATTCGTGACAGGAATACGCCTGTGTTCTTCTGACACACTCTCCTCAAAGCCACGCACCATACAAAGTTGTCGCCTTGACAACATGATTTAATGATGAGATCCTCCCCTACAACTATCTTCGAAAAACAGACACATCTATAGGAGAAAGCAGCAAAGCTACAGTAATCTCACAGATTATATCCTTCTCCTATGATCAGACGAGACCCTGTTCTGCCATTTGAAACGGGGAAGGCTCAATTGTATTGCTCACATTTTTCCGTAACGGTCTGTTTTCATGCAATTCTGATGTCCTTGAATGTCAATGAAGGTGACATAGCATTACATTTGTTTAAATAAGTTGCATTTACAGCTGAGCTCTCCAGATACCGGGAACGGGACTGCTATGGCACTATAATGTTATAAATAATTAATTTTATATTATTATTGTGGTCTTATACACTGCGCTTTAGATGCCTAATCAATGTTGCGTAAACAATATTTTATTATTCACAAATATTTAATAATGATGTCTTTGAGATTTGAAGATGCTGTATCACTGTAAAAACAAATTAGCTGTAAAATGTATTTTATGTATTAAATGTATTAAAAAGTAATTTCAACTTAATATAGGCTACAATAAACTGACTTAAAATTAGTTGAATCTTATATAGCTTCTAATTTTTTTTGAGTTTTATATTTTATTTATTTATGAGTTAAAGCAAAAAACATGTTTCCATTACATATTGATCACACAGAACGCATTTCTCCATTCCAGTGCGCTACTTTTCCAGTTTTTCTTGAAAACGCAGCTCGCATGTTAAAATCATTTCAACTTTTCAACTTTGCATTTTTTCCCCATTCCACTGACTGACCACGTCTGTCGTTTTTCAAAGCAAAAACGTGTTCTGTGAACGAGCCATAATACTGCACTGAGCTTTCCTGGGTTGCTGCTACAATGTAGGCTACACGCTTGATACCCCAATGTGTCTAATGAAGTACTGACATAAAATAGTATGTGACGTGTTCAGTATTGACTGAGATGTGTACGAAAAAATGTAAATGTTTTGTACTGCCAATAATCATCATGTCATATCTACAATGCTGCCAATATCCTGGGCCCTCTGTATTTGTGTCCGTGTAAGCATATAAAATGTGGAACAGTATACATTTTAAAAACTGCCACAATGCAGACAGCACACTGAATTAAGGCAAGAGCGTGAGTGCACGGAAAAGTGATCATCCCATACACCTTCAAAGGCTTTACCCATTAGAGCTTTGGAGGGTTCAACACTTTTTAAAGTCATCTTAGTGACCCCATATGGCTGCCATGATTGTTCTCCCTTCGAAGTGCCCTATAAGGCATCATTTATGCCGTTTGGAATGGCTGCAAGAGAGACTGATAAAGAGAGACATAAAAAGACTGTATATGACAGATGGTTGTGGAATCAACATGATGATTATTTGCTGCTGTTCCAGTTTCCAAAAATCATCTTTACAACAGATGCAGAATGAAAAGAATTCATCTTCTTAAAAAACAACAACATCACCACCTTGACACCTAACCAGTTAACCGTCTTCTAATACAACAGGTGTTGAAAAATTCAGTTCTGCGAAACATTACACTCTCTAGTAGTACCAACCTTTTACATTCATTTTGTCTGCATCATGGACATTTCTGCATGTAGAAAAAGATTGACTTAACAGTGCATGTCTTATCACAAAATACATGCTGCAGTGAGACCAAATGCCTATCCAAAAGTATTAATGACTGAAGTCTAAATTCCTGAAGTTCTGAAGGACTGGAAACACTGGGATCCTTAACTAAATTCCATCATGATAACCCCCTATCATCTTTTATTTTCATCATACATTGGATTTAATAAGTTGTCATGAGCCTTGTGCAGAGAAAATTAGCCCTTGGGTCTGTTGTAATGAAATCTACCTCTGCTAAACACCACCACCAACAAAAAAACAATTGATTTTATGACCCACAGAGTTAGTACCTCTGGGCCTCTAAATTAATTTTAGTTGTCCAGTGATGTCCCACTAGATGACAACCAGGTCTATTTGGTTAGTAGCCTAACTAGGAATAATAATAATTATCAAAAATGCAGCATTCATGCAGTTATAATAGTCATTACAATTCAAGTCTAACTGTAACATAAATGGTAAAACCTTAAAGAAAAAGAAAGAAAACATCAGTATTTTTACTTTCTTTAGACAATGCACAATTTCACTCAATATTACTATTAAGTACTATGTTAATGGCGTAATGAGTTCTACCTGTCCCAATAAAAGTATTGTTTAGTGTAAAACATGTTGAAGATTAGTTGACAGGCAATCGATTCATTAAATAAGCTATTTCATCACAAAAGCAGTTTGATCAGCGTAGTGATCTTCTCCATTCACATCCATTAAAAAAAATGCCATCTTGTCTCCTTTCATGCGTTCGGTTACGCTTTTTTGACAAAAGGTTGCAGGCTTGTCTTCTAGGGCTTTGATTGGACCTTTTTCACATTTCGTAATTGGGTAAATTTCTATGGTGGTGAAAGAGAGACTACTTTAATATATTTTCCGTGTTCCCATTTGCTCAAATAACAGAGGAAAAACTCGAAAATTATGTTTTCACTTTCAAAAAGAGGAAAAAATATAGAGAGATTGATAACGGCAGTCAGAAGAGATAAATATGTACCGTCACTTCCACAGCCGCTGTATTAGAAAAACCCTCAAAGCAGCGTTAGTTTCTTGTATTTTTATGCAAAGGTAATTTAATGAAATAGTCTTAAATACAATTATATAGTGTTTTAAATGTACATACATAAAAAAATTGATATATATACAGATCCTTCTCAAAAAAATTGCATATTGTGATGAAGTTCATTATTTTCCATAATGTAATGATAAAACTTAAACTTTCATATGTTTTAGATTCATTGCACACCAACTGAAATAGTTCAGGTCTTTTATTGTTTTAATACTGATGATTTTGGCATACAGCTCATGAAAACCCCAAATTCCTATCTCAAAAAAATTAGCATATCATGAAAAGGTTCTCTAAACGAGCTATTAACCTAATCATCTGAATCAACTAATTAACTCTAAACACCTGCAAAAGATTCCTGAGGCTTTTAAAAACTCCCAGCCTGTTTCATTACTCAAAACCACAATCATGGGTAAGACTGCCGACCTGACTGCTGTCCAGAAGGCCATCATTGACACCCTCAAGCAAGAGGGTAAGACACAGAAATAAATTTCTGAACAAATAGGCTGTTCCCAGAGTGCTGTATCAAGGCACCTCAGTGGGAAGTCTGTGGGAAGGAAAAAGTGTGGCAAAAAACGCTGCACAACGAGAAGAGGTGACCGGACCCTGAGGAAGATTGTGGAGAAGGACCGATTCCAGACCTTGGGGGACCTGCGGAAGCAGTGGACTGAGTCTGGAGTAGAAACATCGAGAGCCACCGTGCACAGGCGTGTGCAGGAAATGGGCTACAGGTGCGGCATTCCCCAGGTCAAGCCACTTTTGAACCAGAAACAGCGGCAGAAGCGCCTGACCTGGGCTACAGAGAAGCAGCACTGGACTGTTGCTCAGTGGTTGCATGTCATTCGGAAATCAAGGTGCCAGAGTCTGGAGGAAGACTGGGGAGAAGGAAATGCCAAAATGTCTGAAGTCCAGTGTCAAGTACCCACAGTCAGTGATGATCTGGGGTGCCATGTCAGCTGCTGGTGTTGGTCCACTGTGTTTAATCAAGGGCAGGGTCAATGCAGCTAGCTATCAGGAGATTTTGGAGCACTTCATGCTTCCACCTGCTGAAAAGCTTTATGGAGATGACGATTTCATTTTTCAGCACGACCTGGCACCTGCTCACAGTGCCAAAACCACAGGTAAATGGTTTACTGACCATGGTATTACTGTGCTCAATTGGCCTGCCAACTCTCCTGACCTGAACCCCATAGAGAATCTGTGGGATATTGTGAAGAGAAAGTTGAGACGCAAGACCCACCACTCTGGATGAGCTTAAGGCCGCTATCGAAGCATCCTGGGCCTCCATAACACCTCAGCAGTGCCACAGGCTGATTGCCTCCATGCCACGCCGCATTGAAGCAGTCATTTCTGCAAAAAGATTCCCGACCAAGTATTGACTGCATAACAGAACATAATTATTTGAAGGTTGACTTTTTTTGTATTAAAAACACTTCTTTTATTGGTCGGATGAAATATGCTAATTTTTTGAGACAGGAATTTGGGGTTTTCATGAGCTGTATGCCAAAATCATCAGTATTAAAACAATAAAAGACCTGAAATATTTCAGTTGGTGTGCAATGAATCTAAAATATATGAAAGTTTAATTTTTATCATTACATTATGGAAAATAATGAACTTTATTACAATATGCTATTTTTTTTTAGTAGGACCTATATATGGATTTACGATGCTGGTGACTGTTAAAACGCGCCATCATAGTCTGGGTTAGTTTTAGCTACAGTGTTAGGGAGTAATTAACTAAAACTAGCCCCGCAACCAACATAAGTATAGTCTACAATTTTAAAGGCGTGTTTTAATCGGTTTTAATAGGCTTTTGTCTGAACTCAGGGAAGAATCAAATCCGCTCACCTTGACGGCCCTTTTCTCTTTCTTATTTGAAGCGCTAGAAAGTCAGTTGATTGGTTCATGCTAAACTATCGTCTTGTCGTAGATATTTTTTGGGAAGTCAGGTTTACTATAGTGAATCGATTTATCCTAAACGGGCAGCTTTATTCTGTCAGTTTGTAAATTCTGAATTCTTCACACCCTCGCACGTTGGAAAAAGTCCGATGCATTCTATGAAAAGTGATTCAATAATCCGTCTCTCCATAGCGTATTAGCGTAGCTCCCGTTTTCACCTCAGTTATGTAAATTAGGCTGTTTTAGTTGTAGGCTATTTAGTGCAAGTGTGATAGTCTTGCCCTTATTCAAAATTTTCATACATTAATTAAATAGCTTCTTTTAAATTAGATTATTATTAAAGGTGCAATAGATGATCTGGGAAATGCTAACCTTAGCCTGCTAGCATTAAAAGCATGATCCCACCCTCCCTGCAAATCGCAGTCCAAAGCCACGCTTCCTCCAAAACACATGACCGCGCACAGACCAGAAACAACGTTATTGGATTACATCCACAGCGATTCGGATTACATCATGTGTCACTGGTGAGAACACTTTACAGTAGGTCTACAGTGAGGGGAGAAGCAAAGCGCTTGCTTATATACACAAGTATGTGACTGTGAAATGACTCCAGTTCAGAAGTAGACCTTTTGCCATAAAGGGCAGAACGCACTGTATTTCAGCTTTATTTAATATGTGATTTCAGGACATAGCGGCAACACATTCGAATCTCACTGAATTATCTGCATTGGGCAACGTCACGTCAAGCGGTACATAGAACTACTGTCTGACCTGAAATGTAGGTACTTGCCACTTGTTGTCGGTTCAGATGGAAAGGTTGGTAGGTTGTCGCTGTTTGCGCATCTTCGCTTTGTCTGCACAGTGTACGTGAAATGTGCTGATGACGTATGATGTCTGAGCGAACCATAGACAGTAAAAGAAAGAAGTGAACAGGGCGCGCAGTGGTATGCAAATACACGTTGATTGACAGGGAACACATGGTATAATTTCTTTCGGACCGAATGCAATGATTGAACAAACATTTTATGGTCCCATGCCTTTCACAGACGATATATATTTATAAAAATACATTTAGACCGATAACATAGTGATTGCTATCAGGATATACAAGGAGACGTTCAACTAACATAACAAATTTTTCCAGAGAATCACCTATTGCACCATTAATTAGGCCTATATCAGTTTTATTTTTAAAGTAAGCTTAAAATCAGCTGTAGCTATTTTTTGTTTGTAGCTTGCAGCATATTTTTTTGTGCAAAATTTGCAAAACAGTAGCTTGACTGAACTGTAGCGCAACTAATACAAATAAGTTTGGCAAGATAGTAGGCCTATACAGTTTCAATGTACAGTGAGGAAAATAAGTATTTGAACACCCTGCTATTTTGCAAGTTCTCCCACTTAGAAATCATGGAGGGGGCTGAAATTGTCATCGTAGGTGCATGTCCACTGTGAGAGACATAATTAAAAAAAAAATCCAGAAATCACAATGTATGATTTTTTAACTATTTATTTGTATGATACAGCTGCAAATAAGTATTTGAACACCTGTCTATCAGCTAGAATTCTGAACCCTCAAAGACCTGTTAGTCTGCCTTTAAAATGTTAAAATGTCCACCTCCATTTATTATCCTAAATTAGATGGACCTGTTTGAGGTCGTTAGCTGCATAAAGACACCTGTCCACCCCATACAATCAGTAAGAATCCAACTACTAACATGGCCAAGACCAAAGAGCTGTCCAAAGACACTAGAGACAAAATTGTATACCTCCACAAGGCTGGAAAGGGCTACGGGGAAATTGCCTAGCAGCTTGGTGAAAAAAGGTCCACTGTAAGAAGCTAAACATGACTGTCAATCTCCCTCGGACTGGGGCTCCATGCAAGATCTCACCTTGTGGGGTCTCAATGATCCTAAGAAAGGTGAGAAATCAGCCCAGAACTACACGGGAGGAGCTGGTCAATGACCTGAAAAGAGCTGGGACCACCATTTCCAAGGTTACTGTTGGTAATACACTAAGACGTCATGGTTTGAAATCATGCATGGCACAGAAGGTTCCCCTGCTTAAACCAGCACATGTCAAGTCCCGCCTTAAGTTTGCCAATGACCATTTGGAGGATCCAGAGGAGTCATGGGAGAAAGTCATGTGGTCAGATGAGACCAAAATAGAACTTTTTGGTCATAATTCCACTCGCCGTTTTTGGAGGAAGAAGAATGACTGTGAACACCATCACACAATCCCTACTGTGAAGCATGGGGGTGGTAGCATCATGTTTTGGGGGTGTTTTTCTGCATATGGGACAGGGCGACTGCACTGTATTAAGGAGAGGATGACCGGGGCCATGTATTGCGTGATTTTGGGGAACAACCTCCTTCCCTCAGTTAGAGCATTGAAGATGGGTCGAGGCTGGGTCTTCCAACATGACAATGACCCGAAGCACATAGCCAGGATAACCAAGGAGTGGCTCTGTAAGAAGCATATCAAGGTTCTGGCGTGGCCTAGACCTAAACCCAAAAGAGAATCTTTGGAGGGAGCTCAAACTCCATGTTTCTCAGCGACAGCCCAGAAACCTGACTGATCTAGAGAAGATCTGTGTGGAGGAGTGGGCCAAAATCCCTCCTGCAGTGTGTGCAAACCTGGTGAAAATCTACAGGAAACGTTTGACCTCTGTAATTGCAAACAAAGGCTACTGTACCAAATATTAACATTGATTTTCTCAGGTGTTCAAATACTTATTTGCAGCTGTATCATACAAATAAATAGTTAAAAAATCATACATTGTGATTTCTGGATTTTTTTTTTTTTTAGATTATGTCTCTCACAGTGGACATGCACCTACGATGACAATTTCAGACCCCTCCATGATTTCTAAGTGGGAGAACTTGCAAAATAGCACGGTGTTCAAATACTTATTTTCCTCACTGTAGCCTCCCTCCCCAACACTGCAGAATATACTACACAATCCTTATCTGAGATGTGTGTTCATCATAGGCTTATATAGCAGGCTGTCGCACTGCAATCCACTTTACAATCTATAACCACTGAGGTCTAGAATTAATGGCATTCTGGGAAACGTTCTTTTGATTCGTTATTTACAGGCATAATCAAGGAAACATACCACGTATGAGGATCCACATCAATTTACAGCAGACTCACTGCCATGGCAACTGCTGGGGCGGTCGAGAACAAGTGATCACCTTAAATTCTTACCTCATGGAAATGTCTTCCTTATTATATTAAATATTTGGTAAAGCTCAAATAGACGCGAAAATGTAATTAATAATAATAATAGTGAAATTGAGGGACACTTTTAACTGGTTTCTTTTATTATCATATTAAATTATGTATAACATAGAAAATACCTTAACAAACCTCAATCTGTATATTTATTTTCAATATCTTTTTTATTTTCAGTATCTTTCGACATATTTACTATTTAGTGTTAGAGATGTGTAATTTCTAATAACAAGAGAGAAGATCTGAATAGTTAGGTTTAGGCATTGAGCAGATATGTGTGTGTTGAAGAGGAGGGTTTGTTAGAGCAGGAAACCGGACATTTGAGGTTTGGCTGTAAGAGGTATCCAAGGCAACCAGGTAGCCACTTCAGCTCAGCAGTATCCTACCTATATAAAAACTTACATCATTCACCCTCCTGATACTGCGAATTGCCTAAATGTATTAAACTCAGTCTTTAACAGCCATACAGTTGTATTCTGGGCTATAATTTGTTTGTTAATTCATTACATAAATGTTGTTTATGCATTTCTTATTCTTTATGAATCTCAAGCATACACGTTTTGGCTTTTAGCGAACTAACAGCGTCACAGGCAGGCGTTATGATTCATACTGATGTTGCCATTCATCATAATGACACTTCAACCGTGCTGTCAAACTGCTGCACTGCAGGACTGTACAACTGTGTGTGTGTCTCTGTGTGAGAGAGAGAGTGTGTGAGAGAGTGAGAGAGAGATTTAAAAGCAGTTGGTTTTGGCTTTGCTGCTCATGCAGTATGCTATGTGAGATTTGGATGGTTAAATGGATAAATTACTTGTTTGTGTGCAATACATTGGTTAAATATACAACCATCCTCTACTCAATAGATGAATATTACTGCTACAAAATTGTATATATATATATATATATATATTAAAACAATTATTTAAATGGACATCATAAACCATAATTCAGTAATTCCAAACCAGGTACAATTGTTTTGTTAGAACCTATTGAACAGACAACTGTTAAAAGACAACTAAAAGCATTATAAATTAAAATATTTTTTTAAGTAGTCTGTTCAAAACAAGTATAAAATAACCCTATTTTCCCGAGAGAAAACTATGTGTGAAATGTGTGCAAGTTTTATACATTTAGATGACAGAATATGCTGCTTTGTGAGGCTATTTTTACCCATTAATTGTTCTTTTTAACTTAAATAATATTAGTGACCTTAGCAATACTAAAAGGATAGTTCACCAAAAAAAGGAAATTCTGTCATCGTTTATTCACCCTTGTGTCATTCCAAACCTGTATTCCTTTCTGTGCGGAACGCACACACACGTTTACTTAGCTATCTAAATGGGGACATTCCATAGACGTAATGGTTTTTATACTGTACAAACTGTATATTCTGTCCCCTTACACTAACCCTATCCCTAAACCTACCCATCACAGGAGACATTCTGCATTTTTACATATTTAAAAAACCTTTTATTACTTTATTTTTAAACCTGATTTACAAATGAGGACGTCCCTAAAGGGAGATTTTTGGAGATTTTTTCAGGTTTTGGTCACTTCTGGGTACAAATTTGTCCCCAAAATATAGTTAAGTAGGTACACACACACACACAAGATATTTTGAAGAATGCTTTAAAGAATGTTGACAATCTTATTTTGTGAAGAAACTAAGAAACCTACAGGTTTGGTCTGACATGAGGGAGAGATCATTATGATTAATGTTATAATGTTAGACTATGTTGTGTATTAGTCCAGAAACATTTTCTTAACTATCACTTTAATGATAATACTAAATTAAATCAGGGATTCTAGTATATGTGGAGTACCTAAGACAGAAACTATTGGGAAACACTGTTTCAATTAATTGAGAACACAAACTTTTCAGAGGTTTCTGCAATTTATTTTCCATTCCTCTAAACTGAACAGAATGTACAGTTTTGAAAATCAAAGATAACACCTTTCACTTTCAAAGCACTTCAGCTTCACACACAGTTGGCAATTACAATGGTAACAAGAGTGTCTGTGTGTCATTATCAAGACACTCACAAACAAACACTCATGCAAAGGCTCTCTCTCTCTCACACACACACGCACACACACACACACACGCGCACACACACACACACTGAAGGGAATGTAGTAGGAATGCAGGACAGATATCATACACACACACACTCTCTCCTTCTGACCTCTCCTCCCCAAAATGAACAGAAATACAAAAATTAACACACTTTAAAAAATTACAACTCATTTACAAACACCAAAGGAGAAAAATAATAAAAACACAACAACAGGAAAAACAACCATATATCTGTCAAAGTTTTCCATGTTAAAAACAGGTTGCTTGGTTCAGGTTTGCATCCAGTAGGTTACACTGTGTGTGTTTGTGATGGGACCTAATGCTCAGTAAAGTGCATTTGATGCATCAGCAGACAGGAAGAGAGAGAAATGAATTTGGGTGCTAATGTGGCTCTGGGCCTTCCTAACACTGACAGATATGATCGAGCTACATGAACTTTACAACCTCCGCCGTAAACATCACACCTAAAAGACATTTAACATTGAAATAACATTTTGTTTCAGTTTATGCAAATGTAAATACATTCATAAATTACATGTGGGGTTAGGAGAATCAAGCTGAGAAACTAGAGAAGTCTGAAAGCGATGAACGCAACTCCTCGTATGAATAAACACGACCGTAGCCAAAAAACTGAACTCATATGACGTTTCCATGCATGGGTATGTTCCCCTGAAATTAGAGGCAGGGAGATGGAGTCTCACATGTAAGTACGAACACATTCCGCCGCCGTAAACTGGAATCCTCTCGCTTTATGAATTCCTGATTGACTCCAGTTCCCATGGTTATGCTGCAGTTCTTAGGCCTATGTGTACTGATCTTTAGAAGACCACACCCATCTGACCGAGAAAAACAGTAGTGGCACAAACCAGAGAAAAACGAATGAAGTGGTAGAAAGAAAGAGCGCTCCGTTTGTGACACATGCAGAAGTGTGTCTCGGAGCGACACAAGACGTTTATTTTTTTAAATGTTTGTCTGTTTTGATTTCCCACCCCTCAATAATTCACTTGGATATCATGCAATAGAGACGTGCAAAAAGATAACACCTAAATCCACAAAACACACTTTCATAAATGGCTGTGTTATGAATGCGTATAACATGTGTATGCCTACTCCATGCCGACCTACAGAGACAATATGACTTAAAAGCAGTGCGGAAGCCACAGGTCAAACGAATGCACATGATGCCTCTACTGAGTGCATTAAAACCATATGGATGCATAAAACATTTTTTTCTCTTAGTCTATGCAGCTATGGGGTCAAAACAATGCTAATGTTGCGCTATGTCTTTTTTTGTTCCTTCGCTGATTATCTTTTCATTGGAACTAAAAGATATTGATTAATTGGCACTTGTTCAATGCTTTAAATAAGTTATCGATATCTAATGTTTCATCACACACCTACATGTCGAGAAGCTGTGAAGGTCTAGTTTGGCACAGGTTGACTATTATTACTGCGTCTATGTAATTAATATTGATACACCTCGTTTATACCCCTGTCGAAAAAACGAGCACAATCCTAATCAACAGACCAGACGTTTTTTTTCTCAACTAAAATATTTCTGTATATTTCACTTATCAAATAGCAGCATTTTTTCCATCATACTTTTTTTTAAACTTACGGTATTACAAAAAAGTACATGTAAACCTATTAATTCAAAATTCGTAGTAAATCCAAAGGCTCATACAACAGACATAACAAAACACAAAACTTGACAACATGCTACAATATTGCTTCCAGTAGTTCTTTACATTTTAAGTCGATCTAAAATTATCAATGACGTAGATATGGACACCAGCACTCCAAAGAGAGCAACTCTAATGCACAAACAAATTGCAAAGCTAATCTTAACCAGGCTTGATTGGCACTTTCATCATCCACACGAGTATAACGGATAATCACACACTGAAACCAACAGCTCAAGACTGCATTTAGACCACAAACTAGAGGAACTACACCAAAATACACAAAGAACATGAGACGCGACGGATTCAACAGTTTCATTTTTTTTTTTAAATGAAGGAAAAATGCAGAAATGATCTTCGATAGTTCTCAGAGAGAGGAAAGAGAACAGAGCACAAACGATGGTGACATCATCGTTTGAGTTTGAGGTGGCTATCACATCCATCTCCCTTAGTTTTTTTTTGTTTGTTTGTTTTTTTAAACCAGAGTTCTTTTCTCTGGGTTTACACCTCTATGTTCTCACAGAGCGCAGATTCCCTGTTCTAGCTAGTTTAAGGTAGAATACTGAATCAATCAGGCAGAGAGCACGAGAATCTGATCACATGTATTAATGTTAGACTATGTCGTGTATTAGTCAAGAGGTACGGTGTTCGCGAGACGGCAGAATACCCATCAGCCGCTGTGGATACACACACACCCTCTGTGATAAACACACACACACACAACACGTCCGTGGCGACCGGCAGCCTGGAGGGGAAGAAAGCGAAAAGGGAAAGGAGCGAACAGAAAGTGGGAAAAGTGGTGACAGAGCAAGACATGTGGGGGTCTAAGTCAGAGCACAGAAAAAGGAAGAAAAAGAGGTAGTGCAAAGACAGAGGGAGGACATGGAGAGAGTGAGAGACAGAATTAACCCTAATGTCATGAGGATCAACAAATTTGAACTGTTTTACTATAAATATAAATGACATCTTTGACTATAATCATATTACCCTCGTATTGCTGCACCAAGTGCTTGTGCTTCTAAAATCAGGTACAGTTTGATCTCCAAACAGTATTGAACAACAATTTATACTTTGAGAACTTGATATCTCACGCCTGGTACTGAAATACAGTAACTAGTTTGGAAGTAGATTAACAGTGTATGGCATGTTAAACTTTGAATGGCATTTAAACAGCAATCATGAGAGATGTGGAAATGTTAATATTCCTCACAATTATGCAATGGATATAAATAGATTACTCTCTCACCCCCTCTCTCTCTCTTTCCTTCTTTTTCTACGTTTCCGCTTCGCCTCTAGCGAGTAGATTAGAGGCCTGGTAGTTGGAGGGAGATGATGAATGACTTTTAGAGTGTGCATGTAGGTCAGCAGTAGATTGGGCTGTGCAGTGTTGTTATATATAGAAGTCCAGGGTTCAAATGGAGATCTGCTAATCAATGACAGGTCTGGGCGCCGCGGGGGGAATCGGACCCTCGATGACCTCTGGTTTGGCGAAAGAGCAAGGTAAACTACAGGTAGACGTTCCTACAACGGAGCCTTGTGGCCCGTGTTCTTGTGCTCGCTTGGTTTCATTGCTTAATTCCGTCATGCCGTGTCTCAGTGGACGCACTCTCGATGGTGTGAAATATGTACAGTACATTCCATAGTTGCAATGGCGTCAGGCCGCTGGATTCACAGTGTGGTTCAGAGACGATTGCTCGCCCTGTACGGGAGCTCCTGCTCACTCTCCATGCAAGAGCCACTTGCTGGCAAGACCGAAAATGCTGTTAGCAGCAAACATTTTGATGCAGTGTACAACTGTGGAATTAAATAATGAGTAACTATCACCACGTTCTGTGCAACTGATGACCTGTTGATCAGTGAAAAAGGTGGAGGGCTCATGAAACTCTCCAGCAATGGTTTAGAAATGTTGGGCAAACGGAGCTGTGCGTCTGACGCTACGGCCTGCAGTTTGGTTTCTCAAAGGAAGCAGAATTACGATCAG
Organism: Meda fulgida; assembly: GCA_030578275.1. NCBI lineage: Eukaryota > Metazoa > Chordata > Actinopteri > Cypriniformes > Leuciscidae > Meda > Meda fulgida. Next base: position 26,818,514 of record CM060620.1, read on the forward strand.
TTAGCCTGCAAGAGTTTGCCTCGCAGTGACGCCGCTTTACAGAAGAAGGCTGAAGGTTGACAGTAGTATCCTCCGGCCTTCAAATAAGTTCAGACAGGTTACAAAAACTGTGTCATTTTATTCTCTCGTCCACTACCTCAACCGCACCTCTGCTGCCATCCTGCCAAACTGCGATGTGAACGAGGTGGAATCTGTAATGCACCCAAGACTTTGCTGCACTGCATACAAACTGGAAATCTTTCTCCTTCACAAACATGAGGTATGACAACCTGAGCTCCTTTCAAACGAAACAGGCACGGACATTGCCTGGCTCCTCCAATCAGGGGAAGAGGAGGAGTTAAGAGGTACATCTGTCTAAACAGGTCCAATTATTTTTCAAGTTCAGGATTCTAAGGACTTCAATTCCTTGGTAGTGTGTCCAAAGTGTTTCTGTAGTAAGAGTTAAAAGTCAGTGAGACAAAACAGGCTTTTAAGATCCTACTGTCTCTTCTCTAGCAGGATCTTTTGAATATGCACTCGCTCTCAGTCTCGTGAGTAAATTGCAAAATGCCCCCTAATAATTCACAAGGGCTCCCGAGAAACTCCCATAAATACTAAAATCAGTATATATGACAACAAAATCTCTTCAAATGTGTTTTCTTATAGCACCAAAATGGGATCCTGTGACTAAACTGCACTTGTATGTATGTGTTACATTCCAGTTCTCTAATGCAGAGTATCTGAACTTTGACGTATGATGTCTGTCTCTGTCTGTCTGTGGCTGAAGATTAGCTATCTACTTTTGACAGCATCTCAATTTGATACTCTATTTACATATAAAAAACGCCAACAATATCAGGAAGTCTATACATTCAGGTCAACCTGGAATCACAGGTTTGAGTAAATCTAAAAGAGACTGAGTGTGAACTGACCATAATGGAGAATAATCACAGAGATTAGTAATGTAATGCAGATCAAAAGCTTTCAGCAAGTGTTTTGGATTAAGTGTAAGTTGAAAACAATTAGGGGGGAACCAAGAGTACCTATGGAAATGGTTCACAGGTATCTTTGTTTTCATTTCAGGCCTACACTTGTGGAGACTTAATTTACTGATATCAAAAGGGGGACCACTTCAAACTCCAATTCTCCTTGCTCAGGGTGTGGATCAGGTATGAACTAAACTGTGAGGGTTTAGCAATGGAAGCCAAAAACCGAACATAGAATTCAAAAGACCCTGGCTAAGAGAGAGGAAGTGAGGTTTGAGCTCCTCCTCCTCTGAGTGCCCCAGGACACATTACTCTGACCTACACAACATAACTTTAAAAATACAGCAGAATTTCAATCACAAAATATCTCTTCCCACTCAGATTATGTATCCACAGTTCCATCAGATATTTTTTTCATTTGTTTTATAATTGTCCTTATTTTGTGTTTAAATATTTGGACACGTTTCTTGCTCCAACCCGTTCGCCATCGATTTCATTCATTCAGTCATCTATCAATTCTCTCTGGTTTCCTTCGCTTTCGTCGTTCCCCTCCCCACTCCTGTCCATCCCTAGCCCACCTTCTGAGGGTTGGTGGCACGGACGCCTTGCTCGTACGTGATTCGCTGGCTGATGAGATACTGGGCGGCCTGTGTCGCTGCCGGCGACCCCGTAATGGTCACCTTGCGATTTCGTGTGCCTGGAATGAACTCTCCCTTTTTGGAGATCTGAATTCGCGCCCCCGTCAGCTCCTGATACTCCACCAAAGTCTTGCCACCTTTTCCCAAGATGGCACCGACCAAGTTTTCGGGCACAGCGATCTCCACCACCTCTTTTCCACCTTCTGCCAGCTTCTCTGTGCCCAGCAGAGATGATGCCACCAGCGGTGATGAGGGATTCAGGTACCCATTAGAAGCCCCTGTGGCAGCCGCTAGAGACCCCAGCGTGAAGCCTCCTAAACTAGGTCCGACAGGGTGACCGCCCCCTCCAGAGGCCTCGCTGGCATATGTAGCAAGCAGATTGGCGGCAGCTGCAGCCGCTGGATTGGCGCTAGCCGCAACGGCAGCAAGCACCCCAGATGCGGCGGCTGGGTTAAGGCCAAGCCCCAGTGTATTGGTATTGTAGCCGTAACTGGCCAGAGTGTTCAGGGCAGACGTAATGGCAAGCAGATCATTACCGGAAAGACTTGACATAGCCGTAGGGAACCCACCCATGCCTGCAAGACCCGCCTGACCAAGGAGTGTGGAGGCTGTAGCTGCTGCGGCGGCGTTGGGTAACACTTCTGTAGAGTTGGCAAAGGGGGATCCTGTCGGGTTGGAGTTGGCTACGGGGCCGGTGATGTTGGAGTAACTGATATTCAGACAACTGCTGCTCTGTGGGTCCTCCTGGATCTTCTGGACAATGATCTCAACTGCTTTGCGGTTCTGCTCTGGCTCCCCACTCACTGTCACAACGCGCTCCTGCAGATTGATGCCCTCAGGCTTCTGAGAAAGCTGTACCCAGGCTCCTGACTGCTCCATCACAGCCTTAACTGTTGCCCCACCCTTACCGATGATGAGTCCTGCTGTGCTGTTGGGCACGATCAGTTTAGCCTGTGGAGGAGGGGAAGTGTCACTTTGATTGAGGAACAGAATTACATGCATGAGACTGCATACAGCCCCAAAAATAGATGCTGAAATAAGCTCAAATGCATCTGTGCTGGTTATATAGATGTTTGTTTTCTATCCACACTTACACAGTAAAAAATGTTCGCAATATATTAAAGAGAGTTGCATTTACAATATCTAACCCTGTGTGCTCGTATGTTTAAGAGTGTATAATATGTGTGTGTGTGTGACTGTGTAAGGTCTGGCTTATAAGTCAGTGCTTATTTCAGCCATTTGTTGATCCCCGGTCTTACATTGCAGCTGCTTGCTCTCACTCCCTCTCTGTTTCTCATTCTGCAAAGATCAAGCAGGTAAAAATAACCCACTGCTCTCACACTTTTGCTGCCCCTCTCAGCCACTCTTTCCCTGGGGAACAACCACTAGCCTGCCCTGCCCTTTGGGCTGGTACATTTTCTTGTCTTCATTGTTGCTTTTCACTGTCAGATAGCTGACAGTAAGTACATTTGCATGCACCTTGAAAATTTATTTCAGTTAGACTAAAATAATTCACCTTTTTGAAATGGCAAGTAAACGCTCTTGTACACATCCATACTGCTTGACTAATTATAACTGCACATGTAAAAAGTACTCACTGTCTTTGCTGTCATTCTATTAGCAAAATAATCACAATATTACAAATATTATGAACTAAGTTATGGTTCAGGGGAATAACTGATTTGCATGTTTAAATCCTAAACTGCAAAGTCTGTATGTTCAACTCTTCATCACTCATTTAATAACTAGGAACTTCCGTGTGGATTTGGTGTGGTGTAGTAGTAAAGCAACCTCCCAAACTAACCTGTTTAACACGGTCAGGGTTAACAGTAGTCTGTGGCTGGAGAATGCTGACAGGTTCCGTCTTCTGACTGCTCTGAGGCATCTCACGAACTTTTTCAGCAATGAAGTTATGTACTCCATTCAGAGCTTCCACTGTACCCTGAATCAAACAAACACGCTCTGTTGTACCTGATCACGCACACACACACAAAAGAAATAAAAACACAATGTTAGCATATAGACATAATGCACATGTAAAATTAAAGTATTAGGGCTAGGAATTGATCTAAATTTCACGATTTGATTTCGATTCACAAGCTTGCAGTTCAATTTGATTTTGATTCATATCAGATAAAGTACATGGCAAATTTTCCCAAGGGAAATAAATCTCATGTAATGCTATAAACCAGTGTTTCTCAACTGGTCGGTCGCAACCCAAAAGTGGGTCGCAAGACTGTTTTCGGTGGGTCGTGGAGAAAAAAACAAAGAAAAAAAAACAATTCTAAATATTTTTCTGAAGCAAGACTTTTATTTTGAAAGACGTGCTTGAAAGCTGTTGACTCTTCTGTCAGACACAGTTTAAGTGAAGAGTGCCAAAGAAAAACACGTTGTCCTGATTCAGAATCTGCTGTCAGATGAGATGTTGTCAGGCTATTTGTCAGTGTCATTATCTAACATTCTAACATTATTTTCATCTTGCTATAAAATTAAGTCTCTCACCTCAGAAAAAAAAAAACTGTCCTGTCAGACATTATTACTGTGTTCGCCGTGAAGAAAAAATGTAAAAACTATTACTAAATGTACTATTACACATTTAAAATAGGATAGACATTATATTCAGATATAATAGTCACACATTATTACTGTGTTTGCCGTGAAGAGAAAAGTTAAAAACTATTACTAAATGTACTATTACACATTTAGTCTAAAACTACAGTAACCATCATGTTTACCCAGCGCACACAACGCCTCTTACGATTTCTCACAACATGGGGACAAGAGAGGTGTCAGTCAATAAATGAAAAAACAAAAGTAACTTGGTGTTACTAATTAAAAAGTACTTGTAATAATATTTTGTTGTAAATTTTAAAGTAATGCATTACTTTACTAGTTACTTGAAAAAAGTAATCTGATTACAAAACTCGCATTACCAGTAATGCGTTACCCCCAACACTGGTCATGATATTACCAAAAAGTAACAATAAATTACGTAATGTTATGTGTTAGCTGGGAAGGAAAATCAAGTATGATTTCCATTAATCAGGAGCAGTTTCCATGTTTTATTAACAGGTCATGTTATTATTGTGTATGTTATTATTGTCACCATGGTAACTTGTTTCTGTAACCCAAAAATGCCACTTTATTTTAACTTAATATTAACAGTTCATGTTGTATACCCTAACAAAAAAAAGTATTATCTTTAAATAAATAATTGTACTTTAGTATGTTTTAGAATTAAAATAATTTTAGAAAAATATACTTGAAGTGAAAATTCAGTTTATTTTTTAGAAGTGTATTTATTTGCACTTTATTATAAATATATTTTAGGTATATTTTAACTGTGTGCTGGAAATGATCATTGTAACAATGCATTGAAAGTATACTTTTGAAATACATTATATTTCGTGGACCTTTCCTGATCCTCTCTCTCCCACCTCACTTCCTGTCTAGCTACTGTAAAAAAAAAAATAAATAAATAAATAAATAAATACACATATGGTATATTGCTTGTATGTTTCCAAGACACTTTTAATGAATTTGTAATGTACTTGTAACACAAATAAAGTACACTTTAATATCACTTATCAAGCATATAATTAGTCCCAACACTTAAAGTTTACTAAGTATACTTGAAGTTGGTCCAATTTAGTACACAAAAGTACACTAAATACACTTAAAGTTATGCTTTACTACAATTTAATTACAACTAAAATATACTTAGTACAAAATGAGTTGTTTCAAAATAGCACAGTTCAAGTTAACTAATCATTAACACTCTTGAAGTATACTGATAATTAGTCTGGCTGCAAGTATACTTAGCATTTTTCCCCCACCAGGTTACAGCATTTTGTATTTACCATAGTAACTGTAGTTTCCAAAATACCACTTTCTTCATTGTTATTTTCTATATTTTTTAATGACTGTGATGACTCATACCAAATTACTTTGTTTTATCAAAAATTAGTTAGGGACTGCTATTTAATAGCCTTACCTTATGCTGTTTATTCATCAGTAACCATGTTTCCATTACAGATTTGTGCAAAACTTTTGCGATTTTTTTTCTAAATGTCGATAAAAAACTATTGTGACATGACGGCATTTCCATAATGTAATTTTTCCTCTTGCGATAAGTCGAAAAGTACCACGTAGGTGTGTTATCCAAGCATTAATGGCAAGGAAAGCCCCTTATACTTGGGAGCGGCACATATTAGGTGTTTTTTCCCCTCCTATCTGCTTCAAGGTCTTGATAAATTGTAGCATTTCTTTGTTGTTTAGAATCCAGTATTCCCATAATACTTTTGTCTTTTATGAGTTTAATAAAGAACTCTGTTTGGTCTTCTTTCCAAACATGCCGCACCTTCTTTAAAGAATGGTCGACTTTTACGTACGCCAGGTGACCTGTAAATGCAAAAAAACTGTTTCCATTGCAGTTTTGCACAATATTCTTTTTTTCGAATTGCCTGAAAAACCACCTCATGCGAGCAATAAAAACTTTTTTGCAATATATGGGAGTTTATGCGAAATTGACATGTTTCCATTGGCCGTATTTTCAATTCGCAATTTCAATTTGCGCAATTTGAAGGGTAATGGAAATGCGGGTAGGTGTTAGTGTGTCAACCATTTTTGTGAAATAAATTTGCTTGTGTTTTTAAAAGCAATTTTCTTATAATTTGAAAAACAGTAAAAATAATAAAAGTGACAAATAAATAAATATTATATATATATATATATATATATATATATATATTCATACACAGTAGTCATCATTTGAAGTGGATCAAATAAGTTCATCAAAGTTGTCCTAAGACAAATTCATGTATATCTTTGATGAAATGTTTTGATCCACTTGTGACAAATGTTACATTGTGACATTGTTTACAAGTTAGGGTTAACAATGTCACATTTACCTCAGAAAAGCCATTTTCTGTATAAACTTATTGGTCAGCTAGAAAAATGAACTCTAGAGATGAGCATTTTGCTTAATATATGCACTATATTACATATTCATTCCATTGACGTCTTTCCACAGCTAAAACACTGATTGAGCGATTACCTTAGACATGATATGGATTTCGGTAAGTTCTACTTTATATTTCCAAATTAAAATTTGATGTTCAATCAATGTTTATTTGCTGCTGTAACTACTAGTAAAGAGGAAGAGATTATTAGCTATTGTGCCACTTGATCTGAGGCGGCAACAGCAATCTGTCACACCACATTACAGAGAACCAAAATGGTATTTATTGTTTGAATTTCACAATAAAATGGACAGATTTTGAAATCTGAAACTTTGTTTTATATAAAAAGTAACAAAGCTTTTTTGATTTATTGGATGGGAGGGCAACGTTACAAAGTTCTGTTCTTCATCAACTGAAAACAGCATAGACTAAAATATTTATTCTTGGGATTTAAGAATTAATATCGGTTCATAAGAATGAGAATCAGTTAAAATCGAGAAATACATATTTTTATCCAGCCCTAGAAATTATGTGTGCATAGTACACTACTATTAAAAAATTGGGGTTGGTAAGATTTTCTAATGTTTTTGAAAAGAACTTCTTATGCTCACCAAGGCTGCATCTATTTGATCAGAAAAAGAGTAAAACAGTATTGTGAAATATTGTTACAATTTAAATAACTTTTCTATTCTTGTATATTTTAAAATGTTATTTATTCCTGTGATGGCAAAGCTGTATTTTCAGCATCATTACTCCAGTCTTCAGTGCCACATGATCCTTCAGAAATCATTCTAATATGCTGATTTGCTGCTCAAGGAACATTTCCAATTATTATCAATGTTGAAAACAGTTGTGAATTTTTGGCGGATTCTTTGATGAATAAAAACTTCAAAAGAAAAGCATTTGTTTGAAACAAAACTTTTGTAACTTTATAAATGTCTTTACTCTCACTTTTGAGGGTAATTTAAGCAATTTAACCATTTAAGTATTCATTTCTTTTCTTTTGACACCAAATTTTTGAACGATAGTGTATATGTATCAAATCTGAGAATAATATCTAAAATATATCAATACAGTATAAAGATTTATTAGTAAAGCTTAACATCAATCAAGTAAATACAAATACTGTAGATACTTTACATTGCTGTGTTTAAATCAAATGTATGCATTTTGCAGACACTTTTATACAAAGAAACTTGCACTGCATTTGAGCCAAGGTGTACATTTGATCAGTTCATGAATTTCCTGGGAGCTTAACCAATGACCCTGGAGTTGCAAGCACCACCATACTCACCAAACACATATTACATTTTCAAAGAAGCAATTTCTCCTTTCAGTATAAATGTATCAATCATAAAGAATGAAAAGGGCTGTTGAAATAAAGGGGGAAAAGACAGATGAACTTATGGCTGCATGATGTAATTCATTCAGAATGCATTAAATTCTTAACCTGTCCTCTCTAACCACATAACTCCTGTGGGACAACCCACACAAATGTCTAGGACACGCATACAATCTCCTAATCTCTGGCATCTCACTGCCCTGAAGTGCATGGACTGTCTGAAATACTGTTGTAACTGGTACATTGGATTGGAACCCGTTCACCATGACCAGAGATGAAGTCTACAATGAGTTATTGTTACACAATCATCTGCGTATTTTGTCCACCTGAATTCAATTATGGATTTGTTCAGTCTTGTGGTGGAAAGTATAATTCAATGTCCTAAATATACTGTCATGATCATCTTCTATTTTTTTGGAGGGAGAGAGATGTGGGAAGCGGGGGCATGTAGGTTGTTGGTAGTGTGTGTTTGTTTCTGGGCAACAGTGCAGAGATATTGCCGTGTGTGTGTGTGTGTGTGTGTGTGTGTGTGTGTGTGTGTGTGAGAGAGAGTGAGAGAGTGAGTGAGTGCGTGAGAGAGCGAGAGAGCGAGAGAGAGAGAGAGAAAGAGAGAGAGCGCTCCAACACTGAGTGTTTGTTCTTCGGCTATGTTTTTTTTTTTACCACTAGATTGAGTATCACACACTTATTCATATCTGAAGCACAGCACAACGCACAACACACACACAACCAGTTTCAACATGCACGCTTCAAGATGTTGAAGGCTTACAAATAAATCATGCTTGAATAAAGCACACACTAGTGTGTGTGCCGTGTTCATTTCAGTCCTGCCCTCTTTGAGGAGGTGTGGTTTGTGGTAAGAGTCTGCCTTTAAAAGAGTTTTAAGGAAAGACTGAATTGTAATTTACATGTGACAGACTACAGTGTGTGTTATAGCACTGCTGGCTGGAGTGAAACCGCTCAGCTGTAGGTGAATTCTTTTTATAGCTCTCTTGCGAGCCAGAGAGAGTTTAAATGTTTCCCTTTCAATGTCTCATAAGATAAATGAGGTTTGGAAGAGAAGCTGCTATTATATCAGAGACCAGAATGATTGAGGATGGGCTGGTGTTTGTGCCAGAGCAGCACTACTTGTTATACGCAGGGTTTGGCAAAATTCAATATTTTATGAATTAACTCAGTTTAAATGTATGAGTTGGAATTTGAATTGAATTGGTCACAGCATACATGAAGTTGAATTTTAATGGGAATTACAGGAAGAGGACTTTATTATCTATCTATCCATCCATGTAGAATGAACTTTCAAATTTATTTTTTTTTTTTAATTTAAAAGTAAAAAAAAAAAAAAAAAAAAACTTGAAGACATCTTTACATTAAATTCAAATTTCAATTCTGCATCCAGCTTGCTACCTCAGTTTAAATGTAGGATTCATTTCAAATTTAAGAATTGAAATTGAACAAAGTAATTCTCATTTCATTTCTGATTGGTAAGTAACTGTGGTTGTATCATATTGTGTGGTACTATGACATTGTGCAGTTAGAATAAACACAGTGAAAAGAAAGGATTTAAAATCTATAAAATATTTCAAAATTGGTGGGATGATGAAAGGTGAATTTGCAAGATAAAAAAACTGCAAAAGCAAGTGAGAAGACAAATGAGAGCAAGAATGTGTGTTTGTGTGTGTTAGTAGATGGGTGAAAGGCAGAACAGGTGGTCTCAGGATAGTTTGTAACAAGTGTGTTTAATGAATGAAAACATAGCTATTCACAGACAAATTATGTTCACAATATTCAGCTGTACGCTTCACAGCTGCGACACACACACACACACACACTTTCTCACATACTGTATTTCCTCTCCCTATGGGCACATTTTCCACTGTCATTTTCAGCCATTTTTATTTTTCACGCTACAACATAAAGCAGCTTCTTAATGACACATGGTGGAAAATACACTATAGTCAATGACAATAACAGGCCAACATCTGTAATCGTCCTCGTACACATTAATCCATCAGACCTTCTGCATAACATTCATAACACTTCCAAGATTGCTGTTTTCTACAATTCTTGAAATTATAGCTTGCAAAAATCTGCTAGTTTAAGAAAAAAAACTTTATCAGTGAGAGTAAAGATTGTTTATTCTAAAAATAAAAATGCTTTTATCCTTATTATAAAATAAAGACTTGTCCAATTAATATAAAAAAGGTTTTACAGCTTGATGCCATAGAAGAACTTTAAGTATCTTAGAACTGTTTATTAATTTAAAAAACACCCATGTGCTTTAAAAACCCAGAAACCAACATACTGAACTGAAGAACCCATCATCATCAAAAAAAAAGAATTCTCTAAGAATCCTATAAAGTGAAAAATAGTGTTTAGTCTGAAAGAGAGTTATGCATGACACTATTAACTCCACCATCTGTTACACAGTAAATAAAATGATTTAACTGTAAGGATTTATAACACAGATCTAATAATAGACAGAGAATTTTTTTTATTAAAAATAAAATATATGTGCTTAGCTCTGAAATAAGTAATTTTGATCAACATTAAAGCCAGACAGAAGATGTGATGCATACCTGGGTAGAAGTCTTTAGATTTGGACAGTTTGATGGTGGCTCCAGTCTCTTTCTGAAGCTGGACGATGGTTTGACCCCCTTTCCCGATGATTGAACCAGCAGCATAGCTGGGAATCAACACCTTCAAGAAATATTCACCCTCCTCTGCACACACACACAAAAAACAAACATAAAGTTAGAGATAAAAGCGGGGGAAAAGGTAAATTAATAGCACCACTGTATATGTAATAGTAAAATTATTTATAATTGTACAATAATAATAACAATAATACTTTTGTTTAAAATATCATAATATGTCTTTTTGTTGTTAGTTATATGCAATATGTAGTCATGTTTAATGCAGAGTATTTTTGGGATGTGTTGCACATTTCTTTAAAACTGTAGTAAGATTATATAACAGTTTGAAAACCTCATGAAGCAAACCAGAGACCACATGAGTGCACCTCACTACAGCGACTCCTTTTCAAACAATATACAAACAAAACATGAAGAGAGATGCGTCTGGTTCTTTTGTTCACTTCCCCTCCTTTTCCATATTTCTTTCTTCGCTTTTTCCTCGCTCTCTTTCTCTCCCTGATGAGTTCCTACTGATTCTGCCTCTGTCCCACTTTTTCCCCATGCAGAGATAAAGTGACCTGCTTTGGGTTGGTAGAGGTCTAAATTTAACCAAACTATCTCTGTGTTTTCTGTCCTTCACTATTTTTTCTCTCTCTCTCTCACACACACACACACACACACACACACACACACACACACACACACACACAGTCGGCCAGCTGACAAACAGCTCAGATCCTCAGCATGGAGGTTCTGTGTCACAGTCAGAAGTTGAGGTTTAAGTGAGAATATGTGGCGGGTGGTGTGTAGGCAGTAGCACTTCACTATACTGAGGCTGTGGGCTTGTGTGTAATTGCCTGGAAGGCTGTTCAGGCAGGAGCATATGGATGCTAAATCCTCAGATTTGTCCAGAAGAACCCAGCCAACAGCGTAAAAGTCACTCAGAGGTTCCCAGGGGGACAAGGCTTCCCTCTCCCACCACAATATTACACATCCTAAACACAACATATGGACCAGAGTCCATTGCTAAAGCAAGGAAAGTACCAGAAGGTGACATCACAGTGACATTATATAGCTCAAGCAATGTTGAATACTTGATTCTAAATGTTATTGTTGGCACAGCTAAAACAATTTAAAAACTATTTTGATTTGTAGCAGAAATGGCATTTAAGGTAATTTTATTAATGTATTGTGTGACAAAATGGAAGCAGGTACAAAAGTACATTGTGTTTGTGTACTATATCAGTGTCTTTCAGAGACTAGTAAATCTGAAAGATAAGATGGATTTCGCAGACTCAAATGCCCCCAATCTCTAGCAGCTGACCCTTTACCACTGCAGAGAGGAGGAGAGAGAGAGTCAGAGATACAAGGGGGGAGAGAGACTGCAGAATAAGTGCAAACACACTAATAATAAATTAAAAAAGACATGCTAAGAATGAAAAAAGATATGGAAGCTCATATGCAAAGTATTTGTTAGGAATAAAGAAAGGAATATTCTACAGAAAGGAAAAGACGGAGTGGTAAAGGAAAACAGCAACTAGGAAGGGAAATGACAGATAAGGGGAAGAGGAGAGGGGAGGGGCAGCAAGGAGAAGGTGAAAATATTATGGTCTCTAAGCAACTCTAATTGACTCTCCTATGGGAAGGCTTGATACATTCCAAATCACACCAAACGTCACCTGTACACTAATGCTGGCGTGAAGCATTTGTGCAGTTCTTCCAGAAATGCAGCACACACTCTCACAACTGGAAGGCCAGTCTGGTCGATATATGATCAATCGTCCTATCCAGACAATCCCATTAATACAAGAAAAGCTAGGAATCTCAGAAATCCAATGAAATGTAATTGTCAGCCCAGGCATATATAATCAAGCCAAGAGTGGGAGGGCCAGTTAGAGTAGATGGCACCAGGATCAAAGCAAACATTAGCTTCAGTTGTAATACATTATCTAGTCTAACAGACAGAAAGAAAGAAAGACAGAAAGCTCACATGCAGTATAAGTCGCTTAAGCGCAGTTGAACGTGCAATGCACAGTTAGAAAGATACCCGAGCAGAATTTAAATTGAAAAGACAATTCGAGAAAAACACATTCCTATAGAAACGCATGAAACTCTGGAAAAGGGAAAATAAAAACTGCATTCCATCTCACTTACAGATCTAAAAGCGGTTATCTGCAGCATTGCTATTCTTTTGTTCATCCCTCTCTTTTTTCTCTATCTCTCCCTGACTGACTGGCTTTGCTCTGTGCTCTCCAGAGAAAATAATTTGTTAAATGAATGTGTGCAAATGTCAGAGGGTGAAATTTTTTTATTTTTTATTCTCTGCACTGGACTGACATCAGGGTTTCTCTATAAAACACATGCAGCGTCCAACAAATACTTCATCTTGTGACGACGTCATACACAAATGCTCACACAAGGACATTAGCTCCCTTCGTAGGGGCTAGTAGACACGATTGAGATCTGGATAGAGCAGTGCAGAGTGGTTCAATCTGTACCTGTCCTCTGCAGCGCTCCAGGTGCGCAGCGGGATATGCATTACATCATTGCCTCACCCGACTCAATGCTCTCTGCCACACACACATACACACTCACACACACACACATGACTGACAGATAATGATAGGATTCCAGTCCATGATGCTCGCTGCAGCCGAGCAAACACACACACACAGCTAGGCAGATCCCGATCTTATCAATGACCGGTCTGTTGAACGGGAGGGTGCGAGTGTGAATGGAATGAATGCAGACACTGTTAGAGGGACTGTTTAATGAGGGCACTTTGCAGTGAACGGAGGAAGAGGACAGGACACAGTGGACACACGCTCAGGAATCCATGATGGAGGTTTTTGAAGAGTGCAGCCGGAGGAGAGAGAAGAAAAGAGTGAGTGCGTTCATATGAACGGAAAGGATATAGAAAGGGCAATCAGAGCTTTCGCAATCATTGAAGTATGTCGCACCAGCACGCCACAGCATCGCAGAAAAGCGAACCTCTGGCAGACGTTTTTTTTACAGAGCGGCAGTGTCGGCGTGTGGACCGCTTGACCTTGGCCAGCGAGGAACGAAACTTTGCTCTCTCCATCGCGACCGCCTCTCAATCCTTTCCAAGATGACTTGGAGGTGACATTCTGAAGGCACAAAGAACCAATGGGAAGGTCTGCTGTCGCTTACCTGTTGTTAAAAGCAAAACCTAGAGCACATTCTCATGCAGCAGTGATTTGAGAATGACGAGCGCTCCTCACCCATCCGCTCCTGCTTGCGGTGATGATGTAAGGAAAGCTGGTGTAACAGGTTTTCAGCAGTGAGTGTCTGAGTAAATAATACAATCTGTTGCTGCTGTTTGCCAGTGAGCCATACTTACACAGCCGCTAACACAGGCAGACGGTTACGGGCTCAAACCTATGATTACACACAGCACATAGAGTGTGAACAGAGTGTCATGCAAACACACAGAGGGAGTGGGTCAAGAGGGATTGCATTGTTAAACCCCCCCCCACCCCCAAGCAACACACACAACACACTCTGCATGTGAAAAGGAGGGCCTGTCCTAGGCACACTGCAAGGACAAGCAAGCCTCTCCTTCCCACAGAATGAATGAAGAGACGCCAACGAAGGACGGGAGAAGAAAGGGCGAAAGAACAAAAGACGCAAAGCGAAACGGTCAACTCATACGCACACGCGCATTCAACAAGTCAACAAAAGGGGACCGAATTTCTTACCCATTCTGCTGTAGCGTGCTGGAGGTGGGGTTCAGATAGCCATGGACGCCGAGAGGCTGGACCTGTGAGCGATGCCCGATTGCAGGCTGATCATAGAAGCTCTGCCGCCGTCAAGGAATGTGGCCAGTCAACCTTTTCCCCAGGTTCGTATCCGAGAGGGGGACAACGTCAGCGCATCCTCCCCTCCATACCCGCAGTCAGCCCCCGTCTCTCTCTCTTGCTCTCTTTCCCTCAATTTCCCTCTCTCTCTTTCTCTGATTGTGTGTGATGCCAATGCAATTGCTGTGTGTATGTGTGTGCTGTGTGTGTGTGTGTGTGTGAGTGAGTGTTTGAAGCAGAGAGGTTTGGTATTGTTCAGGCAGAGGCGGACTGACGGGGGGAATCTTCCTACTGCATCACCCTCTGCTTTCCTTCTCATCCATATTCAGCGAGAGCTCCAGCCCTGTGCTGCATTCTACAGAGAGGCACCTAGCGTGTCCAATCACCCCGCACCCCTCCCCAGCGTCTCTCACACACACACACACACACACACACCAAGGCTTTCTTTCCCATCTCCCCCCCACCACCACTTTGACGCAGCACTATAAAAGACGTAGCGCCTCGCTCACGTTTGGGTGAAATATGAAAAGGTACGATGGAGGAAGGTTGCGGAGGGAGAGAAAGAAATGAAAAAGAAAGACAAAAAGAAAGACAAAAAGAAAGTGCGAGGGAGTGACCTTGCATGAGCGGAGAGGAGGTATGGAGCGAAAGCAGGGAGGCAGTGGGCTCCTTGGACGGCCATGTTGGAAACACAGCGAGAAAGAGAGAGAGATTTTTGAAAATGGCAGAAAGGATCTGCCGCAGAGCGCCAAGGGGCCGGCCAAGTAAATTACTGCCTATAAATCTAGCGACGCTATACCCAACCACCGCAAGCGTGCAGGTGCGCGCACATACGTCGCCTTGGGGGGTGGGGGGGGGGGGGGCTCAGTCCCAGGGTCATACTTACTTTGCATAGTAGCTTTTTTCAGCTGAGCTTGATAAATTCCCTACATATCCATACTAGGTATATCGATGTGCTCTGCTGGGTATCACGGATGCAGCATGCAGAAGTATAGATGCTTCTGTTCAGGCAAACCGATCACGTTCAACACATCCACTGGACATTCTAGAATGCATGAGCCCTCTCTCTCTCTAGCCCCTCCTTTCCCCACCACCTGCCCAATTCACAGTCAACTCACGTCACCACACACTGCAAGGGCACCTGTGTCCTTCTCTCGGCTCGCTCTCACTCTCTCGCTCGCACCTTTTGATCTAATACCGAACTGCACAAAAACCCACCAACATAAATAGCTTTGCCAAAACCTCCATTAGCAGCATTAACATGCCATTTCAATTGCAACTGGTAAAAGGCCACACACACTTTAACTGTGTGTGCACTGGTGAAATTAGCATCAGCAATCAATGGCTGTTTAAAAAAGGGAGGGCATAAAGAAGATCTCAATCACTGACCATCCTCTTCGTCACCCTCCTCAGGTCAAATGTCATGTAAGGGGGAAGGGTGCGTCCATTGATAGGATTTTGTTTTAATTAACAAAGCCAGATAGGTGGACAGAATTAAAGATGGTCTGAACTGCCAGTGAACAAAGAGATAACTAACTTACTGACTAAATAAAAGACGGATCATTAAACTGTGCTTAATGAGATGCGTTTACAAAAGCTGTCAAACACACTAGTCAAAGTGTTCATCATTATAAAAGCCTCTTTCTTTGTATCTATTTAATTTGCCACAGTCTTTTCTCTCATTTCTACTCAATTTCAAACTCAAATTTTTCTGAATTTTAGCTAGATTTTCGGCATTAGTTGTAGTTAAATTAGAAAATCATTCAAGTAAAAAAAAAATCAATGAACTTCTCACTGCAGGTTGTAACTTTGATTTCAATTTGATTAAAGTTTTTAATTTGTGTGTTTTACAGTGCATAATAGGCCTTCAGTTTGCTAACCTTCAATTTATTATACTGTATAATTCACCGAACTCTTAGAAGATTATAACATTATCCTGTTTTGAATCATTGGTATATTAAATTATCTTATTATTTAACATGATGATAATAACAAATTGTTTTTTATAATAAATTAAAATGTGAAAAAGTAATACAAATGTTCATTGTGCCATTGCATTACCATGAAGCAAATTGTCACTAAGCAAAGTCAGAATCAAAATCAAATAGTGTAAATTATTCACACAAATAGTGAGCACCAATGATCAAATTCGTTAGGTAACGTTTCTCTAATGTCTATATTAGTTGTGTGTAGCCTATACAAGATTCAGAAGTTGCTGTCTCAACAAATTGTGTGTGTGTGAGACCCTAATGAGGGGTGATGTTAGTTAAAACACTCGCTGGACAGCTGCACTGGGTCTGGACAGCGGGAACTGCCGCCCAGTGAGCAAAACTCACGTAATGTTCACATACACACACAACGTTGTTGAGATTTTATTTTCGATTCCTCCCAATCTAACATGCCCAAACAGTCAAGTTTGTAGTAAAAGAAGCGCTCTAGGACATAATTGTATCACGTGACCTTCACAGCTATTATTTAAAGAGCGATGACTCAGACCACCGTCTCAAGAAATAGCCTATGGATCACTATCTACATCTACTAGCAAAATCCATCCAAGAAACTCAGCATACTTGTAAATTATGTCTAAGATGCTTTAAAAAAGAAGAATTATTGTGTTAAGCGCAAAAGTGAATTAGATTATCAGCAACACCTGAAGGAAACTAAATCAAAATGGACCCTAATGCTTTGGATTAAGAGCTCCAAAAGAAGCTATATAGGGGAATTCAATCTTTTGTTTCCATTGGAGTCTGTTGTTGTTGTATATGAATAGAGATTAAACTACAGCCGAATGTGTTTTCTCCCCCTTTCATTCATTTTCTGCTCAATTTAACTTCAAATCCAGAGGGGCGACCACCACCACAAATCATCACCACGGGGTCATACAGGGTCAGGCCCCTTTTAATTGTAGCTAGTAGCCTATTCATTATTTGTAGCGCTGCTAACATTTAATTTCACGTGCTTAAAACAGCCTCTTATGAACTAAAAAAAAAAAAAAAAAAAACAAGGGCAATTCTCTCAACTCTTACCATCTGAACTCCTGTAGAGTAGGCTTAAAGAGCATTTAGAAAAACAAACAAACAAACAAACAAACGTAAAAGTGGACTAGGCACGCGACTCGATTGACATGACTTTATTTAGAGCAGAAGGCCCGAGTGCTGCCAGAAGACCCGCGAACTGTCGATCGGATCTTACCTCCGGTGTTGGAGCGCTTGGTGTTGCTCGCCTCGGTCGGTGTTTCCAGGGGTCTCTTTCGGGAATCGGAGAGATCCTGGTCCATGTGTGGCGACTGAGAAAGGTGCTGGGGACTGGAAAAGACCCCGTTCTGCTGAACTGCTCCGCCTGCCATCATTTTGTCACCGGCAGGAGTTTACACCGCGTTAGCACACCGAAAATCGTTAGAAAGCACATAAAAACAGTCAGCGTCTCCTCTCCAAGCTGTCCGTATGTTTATTGGAGCTTTAAATGTCATTAAAATGCCATGCTGCAGGGTCGCTGCGTGCGTCCGTTTCTGCCGCGCTGTCCACTAGTTTCCGTTGGAAGAGGCGCATTAAAGCTCTAAATATAAAAATCAATTCAGTGAAGTATATTCATTAGCGCGCACCCGACACTTGAGACGTCTGTGTGTTTAACGAGCCCTTCCACACACGCGCAGCGCCCTATCCAAAAAGATTCTCGCGACCATTGCCTCGCGCTGACAAACTACTTAAAGATAAACAAATCAAGATTCAAGCTCAGAACAAAAGACAAAAACGTCACTGTCGCTCGCATTTTTTCGGTCTCCGCGTAGCGGTGGAAGGTTTTAGAAGTAGCGTATTGCTGTTGATGCTGTCAGTCCGTTTGTTTTGATGGTGTAAAAGAGAAGATTTTGTTTAAGAGATGCGAGTCTTGGCCAGCGCGCGGCGGCTGCTCGGGTGACAAGCGCTCTCGCGCAGCATCCCTGGACCAATTGTGAGCCAGAGCGCGAGAGCCTTCCTGACGTCACGAGACGCATCTTCCAAAAGAGTTTTCAACGGCAGCAAGTTTCAAAGTCCAGATTCACTCACTAGTTTAACAACTTGAACTTTAACTAAAACTGTCCATGTATAGAATGTTACATATGGGGATTATTAAACAAGTTACTTTCAAAGTGCTTCAATGTGGAATAAATTGCATTTTGCAGACGTCGATTAAAAAGCATGCTTATTTACATTTACAAAGACAAACATATGGTGAAAAAGGTAAACATAATTATGCAAATTATATGTAACCTACTTTTCAGAGCATTTCATTACTCTGATATTTTATGTAATTGATAGTTACCACATGATTATTAATGGAAAATTGTCGCATATGTTTTAGAAATATTGAAATTATTAGAAATAAAAAATAACATACAACAACAGATTAAACAGATTGTCATCACCGATACCACATGGGCTCTTACATGGAGTCTTTACATTTAAAAGAGAACTGTATTTATAGTCTAATTTCAATTTCACAAATGACACTCAAAAAGGACAAAACTGTTAAAAATGTTTTACAATGTGCTTACTTAAGATGGAATTGCTAATTAGTTGAGTCACAAAACAGCCCCAAAAGCAACTAATTCCAGTACAACAGTGTTCTAAAATCGAGTTTTGGGGTAATAATTGCATAATTCAAACTCTGTATGATTAGATTAGATTATAATCGTATATAACAGAAATGATTTACATAGAGGTTATATGTAAACAATACCACATCCCAAGTAAAATAAAGGCTAAATTTAATTAAACATGTTAACTATTAAATAGTTACCAATCCACATAAGAAAAATCACAAACAGACAGTGTAATCTTGTTGGAGTGTACACAGGCCATTTCTCAAATTCAAGGCCGAAGAACACATCACAGACTTTCAATAAAACAAAAACAGAAAACAAACCAATCATGAAACCAGTCTTTATATAAAAGATTGTTTATAATCTTAATTGTATGTATTTAGTATGTTTTGGGTCAAAGGTAATATCACTTTAAAAGCAATATTCTCTGGACCCATGTAAACGTTTTAAAGGACATGATTATGGTTTAACTGACAGTACAACCAACAAGCCCTGGTGCTTGTAAGGAATTAATTATGTACCATTTTCCTCCCTAGAAATACATGGAATTGCAAGTATTAGCCCATACGGCTAGTGACATACTGAGAGGCAGACCTCTTCCTACTTTAGACAGGGCTGCCGGTTTCACGGAGTGCCTCTTGAGCTCCTTGCAGTGTCTCTCTTTTCACACATTTCCAATAATCAGAGAAACCCAGCTGGGGCTGAACCTATGCAACACACAGGTGCAATCTACAGTAAGTCTACCGGTTGCTGCTTTGAGCCACTTACACACATTCACAAAGATTAACAACTACTGTCACAAGATTGGGCTATAACTGCTCTTCAGATTAATGTCCATCATGAGTATTATTGTCAGCATCGACATTAGAATTTATGTCATAATTGAATGCCAATAATTCTTTTAACACTAATGATTTTTATGAAATGATTAATTTTAGCACAACATTGTAAATGAAATAAATAAAATTAAAGGGCTAAATGGTTTCTCACCCTGAGTCCACGAAGTACTCTGTCTTTCATCACAGCGAGGAACTCTTTATCACTCAGACAGTTGTCCCCGTCCATGTCAAAGATCTTAAAAACAGTGTCCAAAACGTTCTCTGAAAGGTCGTGGCCTGTCGCTATCTTCACCGCTCGCTTAAACTGAGCTATAGAGCAACATAGTGAGGGAGATTGCTATGCATTTTAATGACTCAATCAACACAACTTGGAAAATGTTTGGAAATATCCTAAATGTATTAAGGACAATCAGTTATGTATTATTAAAAAATTAAAACTATTGGCATCCCGATCAGTCTTACCCATTCCTATTGGCTTGTTGGCATCATTAATCATTTTTACTGAGAAGGTGAAGTCTTCCAGATTATTGGTGAAGAGACAGAATGCTTTAAATTCATCAAAGGTGATGCTCTGACAAAGACAAAAAACAGACACTATTTCAAAAGACATTTTAAAATATATTAATGAAATTATAATGTTACAGGATGCTACAAATGCACAAGGTCTTTATTTTGTGTAAAACAACGCTTCTTATGTTATAAATAACGTTTTCTTTTAAATTGATATTACAATTAAATGAAATGTATAACGCAATGACCATGTTTTTCACAAGATATTTCAGCCAGTTGATGGTTTTATTATAAATGGCAGTTGGCATTCAGGTAAACAGGTTCCAGAGTTCTCTAAATCAGTAGTTCAACTTTTTTGACTCGAAGGCTACCCCCCTTGAGAAGCAACCCCACACATGGATGGTCTGAGGATGCTTTACTGTTTGCATGACACAGAAATTACCTTTTCTTCTTAGGACAATCATTTTTTATGAAAGTTATCATGGGCATTTTAATGTTTGAAGCTGATGTCATAACAAATGTCAGTAGAGCGATACGATTTTAAAATGAGTGGTTCATTAATTCATTCGTAAGATCTTACCTTCATGCTGTGGAAATAAAAACCAGAAGACAGAACACAACGACCGAAACGCTATAAAGGGGCAGGGCTACATAAGGTATATAGCAATCAGTCAGCTCTTATAGTCCAATCAGAATGATATAGTAAATTCACCTGACTAGTACTCGTTCACACTTAACCATGTGCTGATGATATGATTAGTGAAATTATGTTAGCTGGCCATTTTGAGCCAGGGCCAAAATACGGTGAAATTTAGGTTGTGATAAAGTTTTTTTTGGCCAATGAAGCTTTTTGCAATTATTTAAAATGCATCTGACTATTCTGCACAATAATCAACAAACAAAGTGAATCAACACCACAACAATTGAAGCAGCAAACTTTACGAAACACCAAATTAAATTTCACTTCCAATTATTTTGGCCAAGGCTGTATTTTAATAATATTCAGGAGTATTAGTATTAGAGTTTAAAACATGTTACCTGTCCAGTGGGGATCCTCTTCCTCATGTTGTCCCAGTATGCCTCATTGTCCTCTTCATTGGTGTAGTGAAGCAGCCATTCAGCAAAGTCCTCCCGTCTCATGGTCTTCATCCCTTTAGAAAACCGCAGGAACTCAATTTCTTGAACCTCCGCCTGCAGATCTTCCATAAAACTACACAAAACCAAAACAAAATCCTTGAAATATCTCTCAAGGCTAAACAAAAGTTAAAACACAGGATAGTTGGTAGACAGGAGATGAGTTACCCGGCTTACTTTGAACAATGTTTGTTTTAAATTTACACTACTGTTCAGAAGATTTTTGTTGTGAAGAAAATTAATCCTTTTATTCATCAATGATGCATTAAATTGATTTCTATTTTAAATAAACACTGTTCTTTTGAACTTCATAGTAAATAAATAATCCTGAAAACAAAGTTTCCACAAAAATATTATGGGCCAGATTTACCAAACAGGTCAAATTAGCGTGATGGCAAAATCCCATGAAAGTGTCAATAGGAGTATAAAGTTCTGCGCATTACCTACTGACAACGTGCAAATTAAAGAACACATACAGAGCCGGATCATTTCCAGAACGCAATCTAGAGACCAGTGCAAATTAGCGTCTGGTTTAAGGCATGCTTTTTTGGGGAAAATACCAGTCAATTGACTAGCACAAACTTTAGCAAATCACGTTGCGTCATTCATTTAAATACTCTCCTCCCATAAATTTTGCATCTGAAAGGGAAACTCCTAGATACAGATACCACACAATTATAATTTTTAATAATCACACAGACACTTAAACATGCTAAAGTAACCAGAGGTAGTGTGCATTTTGGGTAATGCTACTTTACCTGCAAAAGTCTTTGTATTGGAGTTTTTTCTTGCCATTTTTCCCAAAGAAGAAAACCTGTAGTGTAGTGTTGACCTCATAATCACTGTCTGAAATCTGTAGAGAAACAGACAATGCTGTTTGCCTAAACATATTGAACAAAACTAAGAAGTGTTTCTATACATAATATAAGAATAACACATTCTAAATCTCCCATATAACATGCAAAGTTGCTAAACTTAAACATGTACCCACCTCTGTCCCACCCTGCCTTAGCAGCTCTTTCCTCGGTCGAATAACTTTCTTCAGCTTCAAATAGAGAGTAAAGTTAGAAAAAGAAGCCATTCAAATAACTGATTTAGGCAAGGCAAGTTTATTTATATAGCACATTTCATACACAATGGTAATTCAAAGTGCTTTACATAGAAGAAATTAAAACAAAAGAAATCAGAAAAATTAAAACAGTTTAGAATAAAAGATAAGATTTTTTATTTAAAAAAGATTTACTTATTTACTCAGATATTCTCTAGTGTTTATGCATGTGTTTGTATGTTAAGGGGCAGTGGGATGTAGATATGCTCTGAAGAAAAATTCAAAATAATTCAAAATTCAAAAATTCTGAAGTCTATTCAAATAGCTTTTTAAGCTTGTGTGAATTTTTTTGCACCACATGGCACAAGGATCCATGTTTGTGAATAGACCAAACATTTAAATCAAACTAGATTCAATGAATTTATTTATTTTTCTGATGCTCCTATCATGCACCAATCATGCATCAACCATTCCCACATACCTGGTGCACATTGGTCTCATCTCATGCCAGCATTAACAGAAACACAAAGCAGATTTACCCTAATGACCACACTACTTACATACCATAATGTATAAATCCAGTCAGGAGAACTTTCCTAGTTACATTTTTTTTTCGTTTTTTTTTTTTTCCCACATTTGCATTTACTATCAATTTCAGTAGGAGAAAACGTGTGACAAGACATGCCATACCTTCTGAAATTCCTTCCTGTCCACATGCTCATTGCCATCAATGTCAAGCATTTTGAAAGCAATATGAAATCCTGTTTGAGGCTCTGGAATCACAATGCAGTTAAACGAAGTAAAGCAATGGATACTGGCTACATGGAGGAAAAGACTAACGGATATAAGCTGCCACATTATCAGTAAATATCACAAATACAACTGTGATATTTAATTGTGATGTTATGGTAGATACAGTATATTCCAGTATAGTTTCATAGCAAGTACTGAGTGAAGATGCAGTATTTTTGGCTTTGCCAGCAAATTAGCAAAACTTTAGATCAAAAACAAACATAGGGCTCTAAACTTGTAGAACTGGACTAAAACTCCTGGCACTTAACAGACTTTTTGTTCACCAAATGTGCATCTATTCAAGTACAGACCTACTGCAAACTCACCAAAACTAGGATTGTTAGATTGTTAGAAAATATTCTGATTGCACTCAAGCAGTTAAAGAACAATGGGTCTCAATCACTAATAGCTGCGCGAATTATTCGTTTTTATATGCACAGGAAAATTTCTAACCAAAAAGGTTCACCTAATTCATTGTGTATGCACAAGAATTTGTTCTTAACCTTATTCTAACATTAATAAATTCAGAGTATTCTAAATCAGCAACCGTGTGCCAGAGTAATTTGCATAAAACACCCAAATCATGTCCATATAAGGGCTTTCCGCACACCCCTTTCTTTTGTCGCGCTTAACAAACATGTTTTTATATTGTGTAGGTCTCTGGTTAACTGGCAATTTACGTCTTACTGAAATACTTCTGCATATCAGCTGTGGGCCCACAATTAGCTAAAATTCATAAGAATGCAGATTGTCTTTTGTTCTTACTACTTTAAGTAATGATAAATGATGAAACAATATTTGTTTTACAAACTTTGTTACATCAGTCATTGACATTAGTGCTCAGCTACACAGTTCCCACATGTATGCCACAATAAATCAGAAATATACACATCGGTTTTTGATGGAAATACACTTGTTAACGCTGATGGTGTGGAATTACACTGACGTCATCTCATAACGTACGTCAAACTGAGTAGCGTATCACTGAGAAACGTCATGCTCAGTCGTCCATGCGATGGAGGTTCGGGGTGAATAATTAGTTCTTCCAATGTTTCATCATTGGACTTACGCTTGGATTGATATGGTAAAATCAACGCCATCGTTACTGTCTTTAGTTTACAGTGTGCAATCGCTGAGCTTTAGGAAACCTCCAGAGCTGAAGTTCAGTTATGGTAATGGATGTTTCGTTTCCGACAGGCGCTGTAAGCGGTAGACCAATAACAACAGACTGGGCCATCTGGCCAATCAGAGTAGAGTAGCTTGTGGAGAGGAGGGATTTAGAGAAACTGAATCATCGGACGAGTTGTTTGAGAATCATTGGAAAATGTGGTGATGTGCAATATATATTATGAGAAAATGTGTGTTTTTTTTACCTTTGATGCATGTAAACCTGTTGTAGGAGACCTCCAAAACAATTAGGAACCTTTAAAATAGCATAATAGGGGCACTTTAAGGCCTACATCTATGTATAAAATTTAATCTTAACATTTATAAGGCCACCAGATATATGTGATTTTTGCAAACGAGTGGTTTCAGCTGTTCCTACATTTGTTCGTAAATTTGGAATAAATTTTAGAATGAGAGTTATTGATGAATCATGATTTGTTCATGAAAACATTAATATGCTGATTTCACGCACAAGTTAGTGAATGAGATCCAGTAAATTTTGGTGCCGAACCAGAAAGTGATTAAACAGTGATTCAGTTGTCCTTTTACCCTTTCTACTCTGTGACTTTTGAGGAAAAAGGAAATATTTTGGCTTTGAGTCCACTTAATTATTTTGTCTCCCTCATTTTTTTTTTTTTTTTTTTTTACTTGTGAGAAAGCAAGTCATCAAATCTCTAAAATTATTTTTGTTCCCAAGTTGGACTATATTGTCATACTGTATGTTTAATGTGGCATGCAACCAGCAAGGACAATGATGTATTGTCTAATTATTGTGCTTGTATTATTTCACAAAGGCCAGTCTCTCTTTCCTATTGCGTTCAAATACTGCAAACTCAGCTAAAATTAATTTTGCCATGATGCTGTGAATTCATCAGCAGTGCAGGATGATGCAGACAAATTTTGAAACAGGGTCAAAGAATCAGACTTCAAGAACGTCACAAAAATAATGAATACAAAAATAATTAACAAAAAAAAAAACTGGTGTAGCTGATAGAAAACTCTTTATGAAATGATGTAAAAACATTTTTTTTTAAAAAGGCCACGAATACTTACTTGTAAGAATAGTGAGGAGAAACAGGTACTCTGTGTAAGAGATCAGCCCTGAAAATAATTGTTCAGACAAGGATATTCAATGTTAATTTTGTTCATTAAAACACTCAATTATGTAAACAGAAACAGCGTATTCAAAATTACATTTTAATTGTGACATTCCCTTAATGAGGCATGTGTTCGCTCAACATATACCTTTGTCTCCGATTCCTCTTAACAGGAGATTTCCTGCCTCAGCCCTGGAAGCTACCCACATCATATCGTCCACATCCTGTGAGTTGACCAATCAAATAATAAGGCAAAGCTTTAATTGTGTCGGTGAGACTTTCAGCACAATCACACATCACATCACATATGATCATATATTAATGGTATTCGTTTATTTGTCTTCAGAGCAACATTCATGTGAACTAACAATATGAACTTACTGCTTTGGTCAGGATCTTTTTCTGAAGTTTGCCTATAAGGGGAAGATCAAAAATTGTTGAAACAATATTTTGCAGCATAGTGAAAATTGACAGAAAAAAATAGCTTTGAGGTCTGTAGTGGTGTTTGGAGAGATCCTGGAGTACATTACGCTTACTTTATGAAAACAAGGCCTAACACGCAGAGGTGATTACTTCCAGATAAAAACAGCGTTTTCACTGGGGTGTACACTCAAACCAGAAACATGTTAATATAAATGAGAGTGTAAGTGAAAGAGAGGGGAAGGCTGCATGTGTCAGCAATTTGGGGTCTTGGTGTATTTTGATAGTAGTCCACATAAAGAGACACATTTAAAAAGAGAAATAAGAGAGTATGCACTTTTCGTAAAGGTAAAAACTGTCATCCTAAAGTAAACTTAAAAGCTATATTCTATATAGTCCAACAGAATAGGAATGCGCAACATCTAATTTACTGTATTAACGACATTTATACATAATAGTGTCTTATGTATTACTGTAATAACTAATTTATACATAATAGTGCCTCCCTAGTGCATGTCTCTTTTTGAGTGTTTGCACATTCATATGATGGTATGTCACTTACAATCCACCTTCTCCATCAAGACTGAATGGAGGAAGTCTCTGGGTGTCATGTATGGCTCCTCTTCATAGATCATGGAGGCAAACTGGTTAAACCGCAGTCGTCTCATTGACACTTGTGGTACTCTGATCTCCTCTTTCTTTACAGACATACCAAAATGAAAGAAAGAGTACAAGTTGCATTCATGAAATACGCACTTGCATTGTATCTAGAGTTTAACCTGGCCTCTAGAATATTTTGAGACATTAGAATTATGAGCCCTTATCTTTACTTGAATAACTTGAATAGTGTTTAAATAATGTCTAACTTGAAAGTTAGACATTTTACACAAAAGAGCAAGAGGCAATTTTATGACTTTTTAAGTAGGAACAACAGGAGAGCAGTGGTGTGATTGTTAATTAAAACTAAAACTATTAAAATAGTTTTGTTTATAGAAATAAAGCTGAAATAAAATATAAATATTAGATGAAAATTTTAGCCTTAAAAAAATGGAAAGAAAGTTGCCTTGTCAGCTAACTGAAATAAGTTTAAGTTGAAGTACTAACATTACAAAAACAAACTGAAATAAAAATAAATTAAAGTTAAATGGAAATATAAAAACTAATAGAAAAGACATAGGTACATGCAAATAATACTAAAACATTAAATAAAATGAAAACCAAATGAAACTGTAAAAAAATGAAAAAAATAAAAGCTAATTTAAAATATTAATAAATAGAATTGAATGAATGTTTTGAATGAGGCATTTATATAGCCACTTTATATAGCCGCTTTATACACCCAAAGCACTTTACAATCATGTCAGGGTCTTTCTATAAATAAAATAAAATACTATATTATAATATACAAATAATACTAAAATAGCAGGGGGGGGGGGGGGGTTGCACAGTGATAAAAATGATTGCAGCAAATATGATTTGATGTTCTTTAAATGTGAACTCAAGATTCATTAATTCTCTTTAACCAATGTAAACACTGTTATTGCACCTTAATTGTACCTAGATTACCTTAAACCGGTTTAAACTGTTTATTGGGTTTTTATAGTAACAGTTATATGTGTATATGAAAATTCACTTCAGTAATGAACTTCTGGCTCTGATTATAACATTGTACTATGTTTCAATTAATTCTGTAAATTTTCCAAATAATAATCACATAATGAGTCATTAACCAAGCATTAAGCATTAGTTCACCAAAAAATGAAAATTCTGTCAGTAATTACTCACCCTCATGTTGTTCCAACCCCGTAAGACCTTCGTTCATCCTCGGAACACAAATTAAGATATTTTTGATTAAATCTGAGAGCTGGATCAATCTCGATTTCACGTAGTGGAACTGCGCAAAGCTTCTGTGTTGTACGTCAAACGTAGGCTCACTATTGGCCAACGCCGGTCTCGTGTGTGATGCGTGTGTATCACGACAGAAGATGCGGAAGCAAAAATGCAAGTAAACTCTTTAATGGTGTAAACACACACACACAGTCAGAACACACTCAACAGGATGGTAACGCAGGGACAGATGGTCAGAATCCCGAGTGAAGTGCCGTGGTGATGAAGTGAGAGTAATCCAGGTGAAGAGTAATCCAAGTGTAGAGCCGATGAACCAGACTGGGAACAGGACAAGACGAAGACGAGAAAAGGGTCACACACGGGGAACATCAAACAACGATCTGACAAAGAGAGGAAAGTTCAGTGAGTATTTAAAGGTGATATGATGGGTAGCAGCTGGGGAGGATGATTGCGATCAGCTGATGCTAATCGCTGTATTGGAGTGGAGCCGCCCACTCGCACACACCCACACATCTAACAACAGAAACACGAGACTAAAAGGAGACAATGAATATATAAACCGTGACAGTACCCCCTTCCCTAGGAACGCCTCCTGGCGGTCCCAGACTCCCCTACCTGTCGATTGTAATCATCAATAAGGGAGTGATCCAGGATGTCCCTAGCAGGTACCCAACTTCTCTCCTCCGGACCGTAACCTTCCCAGTCCACCAAGTACTGGAATCCGCGTCCCCTCCGCCCAGAGTCCAGAATACGGTTGACCGAATAAGTGGGTTCCCCTTCTACGAGACGCGGCGGGGGGCGAACCGGGACTGGCGGATTAATGTGCGAGTGAAACACGGGTTTGATTTTAGACACATGAAAAACGGGATGAATCCTCCTGTACACTGGAGGCAAGTTGAGGCGGACTGCCACCGGACTAATGATTTTGGTGACAGTAAACGGGCCAATAAATTTGGGAGCAAGTTTATTAGAGACGGAGCGGAGAGGAATGTTCTTCGTAGAAAGCCACACTTTTTGACCGTCGACGTATACGGGAGGCTTCGACCGGTGGCGATCGGCCTTGCTGCGCGCCCCCACCTGGAGTAGAGTTTCACGGGCTCTAGTCCATGTGCGGTGACACCTCTGGACGAAAGCGTGAGCGGAGGGAACCGCGACTTCGGACTCCAGACAGGGAAAAATAGGTGGCTGTTACCCTACGCTACATTCAAACGGAGACAGGCCCGTGGATGACACTGGTAATGTGTTGTGGGCGTACTCCACCATAGACAGTTGCTGACTCCATGAGGAAGGGTTCTTGGAAACCATACATCGCAACACCCTTTCCAAATCTTGGTTGGCTCTCTCGGTTTGTCCATTGCTCTGGGGATGAAACCCTGAGGACAGACTAACGGTCGCTCCCAGTAACCTACAAAACTCTTGCCAAAATTTGGACACAAACTGGGGTCCTCTGTCGGAGACCACGTCTATCGGGAGGCCATGTGAGCGAAAGACGTGATCAACGACTGTCAACGCTGTCTCCTTAGCTGAAGGTAATTTGGGTAAGGGAATAAAGTGTACCGCCTTCGAGAATCGGTCCACCACGGTTAAAACAACCGTGTTACCCTGGGAGGGTGGGAGGGCGGTGATAAAATCTAGAGCGATATAGGACCAGGGTCTCGAAGGGACAGGCAGCGGTTGGAGTAACCCATCCGGGGGTCGATTGGAAGTCTTGCCAGTGGCACAAACCGAGCAAGCCAAAACAAAACTGTGAATGTCACGAGCCATGAGTGGCCACCAGAACCGTTGCTTGACTAAAAAACTAGTGCGATTAACTCCTGGATGACAAGCCACATTGGAGCAAGGACCCCACTGAATAACGTCAGACCGTAATCCCTCCGGCACAAATAAACGATTCGGTGGGCCACCGGGCGGAGGCGTTACCCCTTCTAGGACCGTTCTGACCCTCGATTCGACCTCCCATACGAGTGTGGAGATGAATAGATTCTCCGGCAAAATGCACTCGGGAGTGGACGGGCGTTCGGAGCGATCAAAAATGCGCGACAAAGAATCGGGTTTGATGTTTTTAGAACCCGGGTGGTACGAGAGAGTAAAATCAAAACGTCAGAAAAAAAGTACCCACCGAGCCTGTCTGGAGTTCAATCTTGTAGCAGTTCTGATGTATTCCAAATTCTTATGGTCAGTCCAGACGATAAAAGGTACCCCTGACCCTTCTAACCAGTGACGCCATTCCTCCAATGCTAGCTTGACTGCCAACAACTCTCGGTTACCAATGTCATAATTACGTTCGGCAGGGGATAAGCGATGTGACAAAAACGCGCACGGATGCATCCTGTCTGCATCCTGTCTGTGGGAGAACGCTGGGATATCACTGCACCCACCCCTACCTCTGACGCATCGACCTCCACCACGAACTG
Source organism: Meda fulgida (assembly GCA_030578275.1). Classification (NCBI taxonomy): domain Eukaryota; kingdom Metazoa; phylum Chordata; class Actinopteri; order Cypriniformes; family Leuciscidae; genus Meda; species Meda fulgida. The sequence continues at coordinate 26,848,722 of CM060620.1, forward strand.
GCGTGATGTATCAGGGGCGATGAGGATGGGAGCCGAAACGAAGCGGCTTTTTAGTTTGGCAAACGCTGACCACCTGTACGCAGTTCTGGGGGAGGTCAAGGCGGTCAGAGGAGCGGCCAGCTGGCTGAAATTGCGAATAAACCGCCGGTAAAAATTGGCGAACCCCAGAAACATCTGTAGGGCCTTACGGGATTCTGGACTTGGCCAATCCACCACAGCCTTAACCCTCTCAGTATCCATGCGAATTCCCTCAGTCGACACAATGAATCCTAAAAACGGAACAGACTGTGCATGAAAAACGCATTTCTCCGCCTTGACAAAAAGCCCATTCTCTAGCAACCTCTGAAGCACTCGTCGGACGTGCTGAACGTGTTCCTGGAGAGAAGATGAAAAAATCAATATGTCATCCAGGTAAACATATATGAACTGGTCAACCATATCTCTCAGCACGTCGTTGACGAGTGCCTGGAAGACTGCTGGGGAGTTGGACAACCCAAAAGGCATGACCAAGTATTCAAAATGCCCCCTAGGGGTGTTAAAAGCAGTCTTCCATTCATCCCCCTCCCTGATGCGAACCAAATGATAAGCGTTTCTTAAGTCCAATTTAGTGAAGATAGATGCTCCCTGCAACCTCTCGAAGGCTGAAGACATCAACGGCAAAGGATAGGTATTCTTTACCGTGATGCTGTTCAACCCTCGGTAATCAATACAAGGTCGCAGTGATCCATCCTTCTTCCCCACACAAAAGAACCCTGCCCCCGCTGGAGAAGAGGAAGGGCGGATAAACTTCGTTGCCAGAGAATCAGAAATGTATTTCTCCATAGCCTCCCTCTCCGGGACAGAGAGCGAATATAACTTGCCTTTAGGCGGAGACTTACCTGACAATAAGTCTATGGGACAGTCATAGGGACGATGGGGAGGGAGAGAAGCAGCGCGAGACTTACTGAACACCTCCTTCAGGTCTAGATACTCTGCGGGCACGTTTGATAAATCCACTGCCTCCTCCTGAAACATAGAGACAGCAACAGACGAACAAGTAGACACCAGACAGGACTCAGAACATTGACTACTCCACTCCAACACAGATTTCTGCTGCCAGTCAATTCTTGGATTATGTTTGATGAGCCAGGGGTGTCCTAAAACAACAGGTGCGAGTGGAGAGTCCAGTATGTAGAAGGAAAGTGTCTCGGTGTGGTTGCCTGAAGTGGTGAGTGCGACTGGTCCGGTGATGAGGGAGATGGTGGGAAGGTCTTGACCGTTGAGTGCATGTACAGATATCCTACTGGTGAGGGGGAAGAGGGGAATCTGAAATTTGCGAGCAAATGAATGGTCCATAAAGTTACCTTCCGCCCCTGAATCCACCAGTGCTTGACAGTCCTGTTTGTGTACTGACCATCTTAGTCTTACCGGGAGGAGCGTAGATGTGGATGAGGTCTTCTCGGCGGAGATCCCACCCGACAGTAGCCTCATACTTACTGCCGGGGTTGGCCTTTTACCGGACAATGATAGGCAAAGTGTCCCGCGGCCCCGCAGTAAAGGCAGAGGCCTTGGGATCTCCGCCTTTCCCTCTCCTCCCGGGAAAGCCGAGCTCGCCCTACCTGCATGGGCTCGTGATCGTAGGTGGGGCTGACCGCGCTCCCGCCACTGGACCGCTGGCTCTCAGTACCCTTCGGAACCTGGCTGTGTAGAGTCCGACGTTCGCTTCTGGTCAGTCGTGCGTCTACTCGAAGCGCTAGGTCCACAAGCCCATTAGAAGACGTGGGCAGGTCCAGGGCGTAGATCTCCTTTTGAACGCGGTCAGCCAACCCATGCAGGAACATGTCCCACTGCGCCTCCTCGTTCCAGTGACACTCAGCCGCCAGGGTCCTGAACTGAATAGAGTAGTCCGACACCGATCTCTCTTCCTGTTTGAGTTCTGCGAGCATCCTTGCCGCCTCTCTCCCAGTGACCGCGCGGTCAAAAACTCTTCTCATCTCGGCGGCGAGTGTCAGGAACGAGGCGCAGCATGGATCCTGGTTCTCCCACACAGCCGTTCCCCAGAGAGCAGCTTTCCCAGTCATTAAGGTCAACACGAATGCCACCTTGGCGGGTTCGTGTGCAAAGGTCCGAGGCTGCAACAAGAAGTGCATCGAACAACGGTTCAAAAAGGCTCTACAATAGCTGGGCTCACCGTCATAGGGTTGCGGGACTGGTAGTCGAGGTTCTGACTGGGATGCGCCTTCTGATGGTCCGGGGGGAACGGCTGGTGCGGGTGGCGCAGTGGGAGCTCGTAGCTGTTGAACTTGCTGGGTGAGCTCGGACACCTGCGTTACCAGTGCCTGGACGGCGCGCGCCGTATCGTTAAGGTTCCTCTCTTGACTGTCCATACGCTGAAGACTGGACTGGACGAATCCTTCCAACCTGGAAGGATTCACCTGCTGCTTCCATCGTTGGTCAGATCGTTCTATCACGACAGAAGATGCGGAAGCAAAAATGCAAGTAAATTCATTAATGGTGTAAACACACACACACAGTCCGAACACACTCAACAGGATGGTAACGCAGGGACAGATGGTCAGAATCCCGAGTGAAGTGCCGTGGTGATGAAGTGAGAGTAATCCAGGTGAAGAGTAATCCAAGTGTAGAGCCGATGAACCAGACTGGGAACAGGACAAGACGAAGACGAGAACAGGATCACACACGGGGAACATCAAACAACGATCTGACAAAGAGAGGAAAGTTCAGTGAGTATTTAAAGGTGATATGATGGGTAGCAGCTGGGGAGGATGATTGCGATCAGCTGATGCTAATCGCTGTATTGGAGTGGAGCCGCCCACTCGCACACACCCACACATCTAACAACAGAAACACGAGACTAAAAGGAGACAATGAATATATAAACCGTGACAGTGTGACGTACAACACAGAAGCTTTGCGCAGTTCCACTACGTGAAATCTCAAGGCCCACAGGGAAGGAAATGAGTAGTTGAATAAAGTCGTTATTTTGCGCACAAAAAGTATTCTCGTCGCTTGATAAACTTAAGATTGAGCCACTGTAGTCACTCGGACTATTTTAACGATGTCTTTCATAACTTTAGGGCCGGCCAGTTTCGATCCCTTAAGAAGCCTATGGAGGAGTGATCCAGCGCTCAGATTTAATCAAAAATATCTTAATTTGTGTTCCGAAGATGAACGAAAGTCTTACGGGGTTGGAACAACATGAGGGTGAGTAATTACTGACAGAATTTTCATTTTTGGGTGAACTATCCCTTTAAGATTATGTAACCTGGCTGACACATACACTCGTGGTCAGAATTATTGGCACCCTTGATAAATATGATCAAAGAAGACTGTAAAAATAAATCTGCATTGTTTATTCTTTTGATCTTTGATCTTAAAAATTCGCAAAAATCGAACCTTTCATTGAAGTAAAACAATTGAAGGGGAGGGGGGGAGATCATTATGAAATAAATGTTTTTCTCCAAAACACGTTGGCCACAATTATTGGCACCCCCATGAAATTCTTATGAGGAAAATATCTTTGAAGTATATTCCCATTCATATTTGCATTTTTTTAGCACACCAATGTGACTAGGAACATGAAATTGTCTAGCCATGACTTCTTGTTTCATTTGAGTATAAATATGAGGAAATGCAAAGGCCAAATTCCCTTAATCATCCATCACAACGAGTAGAACTAGATATACAGGTCCTTCTCAAAAAATTAGCATATTGTGATAAAGTTCATTATTTTCCATAATGTAATGATAAAAATTTAACTTTCATATATTTTAGATTCATTGCACAACAACTGAAATATTTCAGGTCTTTTATTGTTTTAATACTGATGATTTTGGCATACAGCTCATGAAAACCCAAAATTCCTGTTTTAAAAAAAATTAGCATATTTCATCCGACCAATAAAATAAGTGTTTTTAATACAAAAAAAAAAGTCAACCTTCAAATAATTATGTTCTGTTATGCACTCAATACTTGGTCGGGAATCCTTTTGCAGAAATGACTGCTTCAATGCGGCGTGGCATGGAGGCAATCAGCCTGTGGCACTGCTGAGGTGTTATGGAGGCCAGGATGCTTCGATAGCGGCCTTAAGCTCATCCAGAGTGTTGGGTCTTGCGTCTCTCAACTTTCTCTTCACAATATCCCACAGATTCTCTATGGGGTTCAGGTCAGGAGAGTGGGCAGGCCAATTGAGCACAGTAATATCATGGTCAGTAAACCATTTACCAGTGGTTTTGGCACTGTGAGCAGGTGCCAGGTTGTGCTGAAAAATGACATCTTCATCTCCATAAAGCTTTTCAGCAGGTGGAAGCATGAAGTGCTCCAAAATCTCCTGATAGCTAGCTGCATTGACCCTGCCCTTGATAAAACACAGTGGACCAACACCAGCAGCTGACATGGCACCCCAGACCATCACTGACTGTGGGTACTTGACACTGGACTTTAGGCATTTTGGCATTTCCTTCTCCCTAGTCTTCCTCCAGACTCTGGCACCTTGATTTCCGAATGACATGCAACCACTGAGCAACAGTCCAGTGCTGCTTCTCTGTAGCCCAGGTCAGGTGCTTCTGCCGCTGTTTCTGGTTCAAAAGTGGCTTGACCTGGGGAATGTGGCACCTGTAGCCCATTTTCTGCACACGCCTGTGCACGGTGGCTCTGGATGTTTCTACTCCAGACTCAGTCCACTGCTTCCGCAGGTCCCCCAAGGTCTGGAATCGCTCCTTCTCCACAATCTTCCTCAGGGTCCGGTCACCTCTTCTCGTTGTGCAGCGTTTTTTTGCCACACTTTTTCCTTCCCACAGACTTCCCACTGAGGTGCCTTGATACAGCACTCTGGGAACAGCCTATTTGTTCAGAAATTTATTTCTGTGTCTTACCTTCTTGCTTGAGGGTGTCAATGATGGCCTTCTGGACAGCAGTCAGGTTGGCAGTCTTACCCATGATTGTGGTTTTGAGTAATGAAACAGGCTGGGAGTTTTTAAAAGCCTAAGGAATCTTTTGCAGGTATTTAGACTTAATTCGTTGATTTAGATGATTAGGTTAATAGCTCTTTTAGAGAACCTTTTCATGATATGCTAATTTTTTGAGACAGGAATTTGGGGTTTTCATGAGCTGTATGCCAAAATCATCAGTATTAAAATAATAAAACACCTGAAATATTTCAGTTGGTGTGCAATGAATCTAAAACATATGAAAGTTTAAGTTTTATCATTACATCATGGAAAATAATTAACTTTATCACAATATGCTAATTTTTTGAGAAGGACCTGTATATAGTTCTGATATGCAGCAAAAGATTGTTGAGCTTCACAAAATAGAAAGTGGCTGTAAGAAAATAGCTAAAGCACTGAAAATCCCCATTTCCATCTTTAGGGCGATACAGTTCCAATCAACTAAAAATGTTACAAATCTGCATGGAAAGGGACGTGTGTCTATATACTATCTTAATGCACAGCGATGAGGAAAGTTTGAGTGGCCAAAGACTTTCCAAGGATCACAGCTGGAGAATCCACAGCCATATCACTCTGTAGCCCAAGACTGGTTGCCCAATGAAACTAAGTAGAGTTGAGCCTGGTCAGTACCTGGAGGAGAGACCTCCTGAGAAAAGCAGGTTCCTGCTGGAAGAGGTGTAAGTGAGACCAGCAGGGGGTACTTACCCTGTGGTCTGTGTGGGTCTCTTGTGAAAGATTAGGGGTGTAACAGGGGTGTCCTGGCCAAATTCCATCTATTGGCGTTTATAAATCATGGCCTCCTAATAAATATCCCCATACTTTCCATTGGCTCTATCACTCTCTCTTCTCTCCTTTTTAGCTTGTGTGTGGTGAGGGCACTAACGCCATTGTTTTGTGGGTGCCATCACATCGTCCAAGTGGATGCTGCACACTGGTGGTGGTTGAGGAGAGACCCCTGATATGACTGTATAAAGTGCTTTGGGTGTACAACAGTAGTACATAGTAAAGCGCTATATAAATGCCTCATTCATTTATTCAATTGCAAAAATTCATTTAATTAATAAGCAGAGCGCCTAAAAAAATTAAAAAGCACCTACATCACCCCATATTGTTTGGGAGGGTTTCAATAAAAACCCTCCTCTCTCATCAAAGAACAAACTCCAGCATATTCAGTGGTCAGATACTACTGGAACTTCAAACTGGACCAGTTTCTGTGGTCAGATGAAACTAAAATAGAGCTTTTTGGCAGCAAACCCACCAGATGGGGTTTGATGCACACACAGGGATAAAAAGCATGCCATGCCCACAGTTAAACATATCCTGCTGGTGGTCCTGGACTTATACAGGACAGATACATGGCATCATGGATTCTATCAAATACCAACAGATAAAAAAATCTAAACCTGACCACCTCTACTAGAAATTTTATAATAGGCCTTGTTTTGATCTCCCATCAGGACAATGATCCAAAAACAAACATTAAAATCAACACAAAACTAGGTCTGAGCACAAAATGAAGCTTCTGCCATGGCCATTCCCGTCCCCTGACCTGAACCCTATAGAAAATGAGTGGGGTGAACTGAAGAGAAGCACCAACATGGATCTGAGAATCTGAAGGATCTGGAGAGATTCTGTATGACGAAATGATCTCTTATCAGGTGTTCTCCAAACTCATCAGGCATTATAGGAGAAAACTCAGAGCTGTTCTCTTGCCAAAAAGAGGTTGCAAAACGTATTGAAAATAAGGGTGCCATTAATTGTGTAAAAAGCTATTGGAAAAGAACGTTTATTTCATAAAGAGATTTTCCTCACATTTTCAAATATTTTACTTCAATTAAAGTTTTTTTAATTAAAGATCAAAAGTATTAACAATGCAAATGTATTTTTACAGGCTACTTAGTTCATATTTACCAAGTCTGCCAATAATTTTGACCATGACTGTAGCTAGTTTGCTGTGACAGCAAACAGACAGAACTCCACCTACAACGTGATGACAACAGTGTAACTATCAAAACTATTTTAAAATATGTGTACATAAACGAACATTTGCAACAGAAGACATATTAGGCTTTTACTGACTCTCCATGTTCAATTTACCATACTGAAATAAAATAATAATAATAGGCTAATTATCAGTTGGTATCATTTTAATAGGCTACTTAAACATAAAAAATGACAGTATAATTTTAGTGACTACGAAGTACGAACAAAAAGACGGCATGACAGTGAGTCTGTTAAGTTTGTTACTTCTCGGACAACACGACGTTTTAAAAAGTTAAGAGGTTATTTTAAAAGTGGTCTCTGATTAGAGAAGTTTGTTTACCTTCGCGACCTCCTCCGCGTACACAATGTGTGGCCAAACTGTCCATCTGGGTTCATTGTTATAGTGAACAAATCTACCAGCTACAACCGAGCCCAGCAGACCCGCTCCAACAGCACGACTATACCATACACTTCTGAGTGGCCACAAACCTCTCACTGCGTTCCGCCAACTAGCGCCTAACCTGGTCCAAGTCGCCATTATTCTACTACGGGAAGTTTTTTTATCAGTCTTCTTTGGTCGATAGTGGCGTTAGAGTGATAAGAGGCGGTGATTTGTCGCCCCTGTCAGGCGCACACCATAACTACATTTTGCCCGCGAGCTCGTGGAAAGTTCATTATAATGGAAGACGCAGTGCAAACGAGTTGTACAGGTAAATTAAACATTGATGATGTTTTAGTCATTTTTAGTCACTCATAGTAATTTTAGCCACCCTGTTTACATTTTTACGAAACGGGACATGATCTCTGGTTGATTTTGGAAAAGTGATCTTAAACAGTATTCTTCAGACGATCAGCTTCCTTAGAAGTTTCAGGCAAGCTGAATTTATAAAACATGACAACATGGTAATTACTGAGCTTCAATGAAAACAAATATTTAAAATATTGTGTGAGGCTTATGGGACAATAAAAGAGGCCTACTGTTCTATAAATAGCTATTGATAGCCAAGGGAGATGAAAATGAGGAAAGGATGGGACGGGGTAAAGTCCACATTCTGAAACACAGGACACTCTCGCCTATAGGCGAGAAAACAGATAAATATGCGACCTTTTAATCATTTTTGCATGATTAATTATTTGTTGATAATTTGGGGTCCTGAAAATAAAGTATACTTCATCTGTAAAAATATGCTAGCTTTTATTTTTATTATTTAAGTAATGCAATTAAGAACTAGGCTATACAGTAGGCTATATGTCAAAATTCATAACTCTTTGAATAGCCTTTAAGTTAGCGGTAATACTTTTTATTATAAAGTGTTTTATTTAGTGTCCTTGTAACACGTTAGATGTTAAATGCACAGGTCAACACATGCTACATGTTGCCTAACCTACTTATAGCCTACTAATAACAGTAGATTATGCATAATTATTTTTTTTACAGTCTATGATAGGCCTACACGCAACTAAACCTAGGCTATGTAGTTAATTAATTTTAGTATTTAAATGTATAATTACACTGTAACAAGGAAACCTTAAATAATTTGTAACAAAGTAAGATTTAGCTTAGTGGTGAACTGGCAAAAGTATACATTGCTCTTGATGTAATACGTTTATACGGTACAGGCAGTTTTGTTGATTCAAATTATTTATCAAAATGAAAGACAAAACATAGCCTAACTAATGTTGTGTAGTAGTTATTACTCTAAAATTACACTGCATTTCCCATTAGCCTTTGCAACATATGCCGTAAGTTAAAGAATGAGACAGTGAGAGAAAAGGACTGCATTCATATTGAGATTTAATTACATTTGATCTACATGTGGATAATGTCATAAAAAGACACCTAGAAGGTAGAACGTGTTGAAACCATTACAAGTTAGTCCAATTTACTAAAGTAATACCATAAACAATACTTGTGTTAATATGAATTGTATTAATATTTGTATTATTAATCATAAGCATTTATGACTACATAAATGTAAATACAAAAATGTGTAGTTTTTACTCTGAAACTACATTTCCCATAGGCTTTGCGACATGGGCGTGTTCCTCTATGTCGTCTCCGTTTAGTTGAAGAATGAGCCAGTGAGAGAAAAGGACTGCGATACACACAGAATAATGTGCCTTTATTACAATAAATGGTGTTCATATTAAAGTATTTCGAGACTTTCGGTGTGTTTCAGGGTTTTAGTGGATGTTACGCGTAGTTACAGACCTTCAGGAATTGTTTGCTAATATTTAATAACAGATTAATGTGAGGCTCATCCGCTAGTCGGTTAGCAAAGCGCCTTTGCCGCTGCGATGATGGAAACTTGAGCAGCTCAAAGCAAACACTCATCCAGCTCTCCAGACCACCCAAACACAGTGAGTTGTACTTTAAAAAATATACTTTTAACAACGATTATGTGATCCTGCCTTACTGAATCCCATAATTGCCGTTTTATTTAACAGATCAGCTGCTAATGTACTAGCTGAGCAGATTTTTTACTTTGTTTTGGGTCTTTGTTGCTGACAGAGGTGTAACTCGGAAAAATAACTTATATGAAGTCAACTTATACAGACAGACTGCTATTTAGTATTCCCTGCTGTGTAGTTATCTTAACATTATCTGCTGTTTTAATATCTGAGCTGTTATCTGCCTAGTCTTGTACATGTATTGTGAGGTATGAAGTCTCTCTCTCTTACAGGGACCCCTGTGCCAGGCAACAAGATGCAGACCATAAAGTGTGTTGTCGTTGGTGATGGTGCAGTGGGAAAAACCTGCCTGTTGATCTCCTACACCACCAATGCCTTCCCAGACGAGTACATTCCTACGGTGTTCGACAACTACAGCACTCAGACCTGTGTGGATGGCCGTGCTGTCAGTCTTAACCTGTGGGACACGGCCGGTCAGGAGGAGTATGACCGCCTGCGAACCCTCTCTTACCCGCAAACACACGTGTTCATCATCTGTTTCTCTGTGGCAAGTCCTTCCTCTCATGCCAACGTAAGGCATAAATGGCACCCGGAGGTGTGCCACCATTGTCCTGGCGTGCCCGTGCTGCTGGTGGGCACTAAGAGAGACCTGCGGGGGGACAAGGAGACCCTGGAGAAGCTGAAGGAGCAGAGCATGAGTCCCACCACTCCGCAGCAGGGTAGCGCTCTGGCCCGAAGCATAGGTGCTGTGCGATATCTGGAGTGCTCAGCCCTTCTGCAGGAGGGAGTCAGAGAGGTCTTCAACGAAGCAGTCAGGGCCGTTCTCTACCCCAACGCCAAGAAACACACTAAGAAATGTGTGCTGTTATAACTACATGAGGATGTGTGTGTGAAAGATTTTATGAAGGGTGGAATGTAAGTTAGTCATGTGATTGTATGTTGCTACCATTTTTTGTTCGTATCTCTACACTACAGTTAGCAATAGGTGCACAGGCTGATAATGAGGAAGAATGAGACTGCGTGCTTGTGTGTTTGTGTTTCAACTTTACATGAATATCACCTAAGAGATAAATACGGTGTTGTAATCTAAAATCAGGCAGACAGAGTGTAGTGGATATGTCTAAAGGACTACAGGCAACTGCAACTTCTGCCTTCCTATAATGCCTTAAAACCCCAGCATATTTTAATGACTCAGAGGATATTTCATGCACCAAAGTGTAAGTTCAGTCTAATGTGACCGAAGGTGCTGTCTTTCCCTTACCGCATGAGTAACACAATTATGAGGTATTGCAATTCCCTTAATTTGCGTGCTATGTTAATGTGAGACCCAAAGGACAATAGGTTTGATGGCTTTCGCATACTACAACATGCCATTTTTCCTGTATTGTTGCCTGTTAATGATCTCTGACCTTTGTAGGGTCGATTGACAGCTCAGGAAGTGCTGTGAAATCCCATCGTGCCTTTAGCAGCTCAGCCCGTACATCTCACAAACTCCTTCCTCTGCTCATTTCAATTTGGGTGCCAGTTGACATTTATTGCTGGAAAGGGCTGCTGAAAATTTACTGAGAGCTGCTGTAGCTCACCTGCCTCCTGCTAGAGCTGTAAATGAAGGGATATAGTGCTGTTTTATAACACCCTCTGGGTAGAAATGAAGATCTTTGTATTTGGCTTGTTGTGCCTGAATCCTCACAATTTACAACCCTGTTATTGAATCTGAAGTGCCACTAATATTTGTATTATTTTGTATTTTATCATGAATGTTGACACTCCAATGAAGTGCCCTAATAAGAAATATTGGAGGAGATATACTCTTTGTCTTACATCTGTTATACAAGGACCATCCAGACTGTGGTTAATGTACACAAACACTCCAAACATTCAGGTTTAGGCTTCTATTTGGGTCAACATTTACATCTTATATATTGAGTGTCTACCTTTTGTATAATAAACTTCAGCTGTTTCTTTTTTAGCCAAAGGCTGCTTTGTCAACTATTTTGTTTTAGGACATCAATACCACACAATATTTTTTTTTTGTATTAAAGCTGTTTTTATTTCTTGAAACTGTCATTGTTTAAGAATATACCTCCACTTGCATGAGAAAATAAACCAGTTTTAAAGTAAAACAGAATGGTTCTTTGACCTGCAATTTGTTCATGACGCTCTGTATAAATGCAGAGAGAAAGAGGGAATGAGAGAGAACAAGTGGGAGAAAGAAAGAACAGCTGTATCTCTGACATTCTTCACAATGCTTTCACAGATAAACAAAACTGTCAGCTGTGGATGTGTAATTTGTGTTGAGGCATTGTTCTTAGAGTAATGATCTAATGTTTAGGCCTGAATGCTTAATTTATTTTGGGACAGGTTGTCCTTGAAAAAGTAGGAGAGAGGAGTTGGTTGGCACACGGTTAATTTCTCATACATGGATGATGTAACATTTCAGTGTTTGCTATCTTACCACAATTGATTCCAACAAGACAATACAAGATTGAAACAAAACATAAAAAAAATGAACTTCTCAGGAAAATGCTGTGAAATTAATTTATATTTTTTTAAAAAATGAATGTTAGTAGAGGTTATATTTAGTTATATTTTGATAACTACCGGTATTTCATTTATTAGTTAAATTATTCCAGTATCCTTTATGGAAAAAGTTTGGTTGGTTAGTAGTACATGTGTAATATAAGAATAATTAATAAAGTAGAAAGTGAAAAGCAAATATTGTAAAACGATATTAATATTTGGATTACACTGGTCTACAATTTTTTAGAGGTCATTGCTTCAGAGATAAAATGTGCTATTTATTATGTATTTTTATGTGCTGAATTCACAAATGACAATTAAAAAAAAACTAATTGGCTGTTGTTTCCAATTTTTAAAAATTATATTGTGTATACCTCTCACCTGCCCTGTTTATGTAACACTTTAAAAATAAGCAAAAGGGTTTTATAAATAAAATGTATTATGATGCAAAGGGCAAAAAACTATTATGTACATACAGGTCCTTCTCAAAAAATTAGCATATTGTGATAAAGGTAATTATTTTCCATAATATAATGATAAAAATTAAACTTTCATATATTTTAGATTCATTGCACACCAACTGAAATATTTCAGGTGTTTTATTGTTTTAATACTGATGATTTTGGCATACAGCTCATGAAAACCCAAAATTCCTGTCTCAAAAAATTTGCATATCATGAAAAGGTTCTCTAAACGAGCTATTAAACTAATCATCTGAATCAACTAATTAACTCTTATCACATAAAAAAAGATTCCTGAGGCCTTTAAAAACTCCCAGCCTGTTTCATTACTCAAAACCGCAATCATGGGTAAGACTGCCGACCTGACTGCTGTCCAGAAGGCCATCATTGACACCCTCAAGCAAGAGGGTAAGACACAGAAATAAATTTCTGAACAAATAGGCTGTTCCCAGAGTGCTGTATCAAGGCACCTCAGTGGGAAGTCTGTGGGAAGGAAAAAGTGTGGCAAAAAACGCTGCACAACGAGAAGAGGTGACCGGACCCTGAGGAAGATTATGGAGAAGGACCGATTCCAGACCTTGGGGGACCTGCGGAAGCAGTGGACTGAGTCTGGAGTAGAAACATCCAGAGCCACCGTGCACAGGCGTGTGCAGGAAATGGGCTGCAGGTGCCGCATTCCCCAGGTCAAGCCACTTTTGAACCAGAAACAGCGGCAGAAGCGCCCGACCTGGGCTACAGAGAAGCAGCACTGGACTGTTGCTCAGTGGTTGCATGTCATTTGGAAATCAAGGTGCCAGAGTCTGGAGGAAGACTAGGGAGAAGGAAATGCCAAAATGCCTGAAGTCCAGTGTCAAGTACCCACAGTCAGTGATGGTCTGGGGTGCCATGTCAGCTGCTGGTGTTGGTCTACTGTGTTTAATCAAGGGCAGGGTCAATGCAGCTAGCTATCAGGAGATTTTGGAGCACTTCATGCTTCCACCTGCTGAAAAGCTTTATGGAGATGAAGATGTCATTTTTCAGCACGACCTGGCACCTGCTCACAGTGCCAAAACCACTGGTAAATGGTTTACTGACCATGGTATTACTGTGCTCAATTGGCCTGCCAACTCTCCTGACCTGAACCCCATAGAGAATCTGTGGGATATTGTGAAGAGAAAGTTGAGAGACGCAAGACCCAACACTCTGGATGAGCTTAAGGCCGCTATCGAAGCATCCTGGGCCTCCATAACACCTCAGCAGTGCCACAGGCTGATTGCCACCATGTCACGCCGCATTGAAGCAGTCATTTCTGCAAAAGGATTCCCGACCAAGTATCGAGTGCATAACTGAACATAATTATTTGAAGGTTGACTTTTTTTTGTATTAAAACACTTCTTTTATTGGTTGGATGAAATATGCAAATTTTTGTAGATAGGAATTTTGGGTTTTCATGAGCTGTATGCCAAAATCATCAGTATTAAAACAATAAAAGACCTGAAATATTTCAGTTGGTGTGCAATGAATCTAAAATATATGAAAGTTGAATTTTTATCATTACATTATGGAAAATAATGAACTGTATCACAATATGCTAATTTTTTGAGAAGGACCTGTATTTTAGTCCTATTCAGTGACTTTTCTGTGCTTCTTGGCTTGTCTCTTGCATTAATTAAACAGATTATCTCTTGTCACTGTCCAGCAATAGTCTAGAAGAAATGATGGTGTCCTGGTGAAATCGCTCGCTGTGCTCGTTGCTCACTGATCTGCAGTTCGGTGAAAAAAAAATATATGAGATGAACATTGCCATTATGCAGAAAAACAGCTTTAATACATTGTATATGTCATACTGACCCAATAGCATATTTTTAAAACTAGAGCCAATCAACAATTTTAAGCATAATTTTTGTTCTCAGTGGCCCAGAAGAATTAGTAGAAGTAAAGTTTGACTACATTTATTTCAAAAGCAATTTGGCTGTAGACCAGTGTTATTAACCAATAATTTATGATATAGTACATACAGAGGTGGACAAAGTACACAACTTCCTTACTTGAGTGAAAGTACAGATACTACTGGTCAAATATTACTCCGTTACAAGTAAAACATGCAAATGTACTTTGTTAATGTCCACCTCTCAGTACATAAGTAAATTAAACATTCAACATTTTAAATATCAGACTAATGTGTGTTAAGTGGTTAAAACATAAAATAAGACATTTTCACATTTTGTCTCGTTTTTTTTATCCATACAATGGAGTTTGGTTATCAACAATATTCAAAATATCAATTTTTGTCTTTCTTTTTTTCTTTTGTAGCAGTAAATGAAGAGATGTCTAATAACCGATCAAAAGTTCAGTATGGCGTACCACAAGGCTCAGTGCTAGGACCTTTGCTGTTCACTCTGTACATGCTACCCTTAGGAGATATCATTAGGAAGCATGGCATTAGTTTACACTGTTATGCTGATGATACTCAACTCTATATTTCTTCACGTCCTGATGAAACTTACCAGTTCACAAAATTAACGGAATGCATAGCTGATATAAAAACTGGATGACTAATAATTTCCCACTACTTAATTCTGAAAAAACTGAGATTTTAATTATTGGACAAAAAACGTCCTCACGTAATAACCTAGAATACTGTCAAACATTTGATGGCAGTCTTCGTCGTCGGTTAGGAACCTGGGTGTCCTCTTTGATACCAATTTTTCATTTGAAAGTGACGTGTCTAGTATCTGTAAAACCGCATTTTTCCATCTTAAAAATATATTTAAATTACGTCATATGCTCTCAATGACAAATGCGGAACAATTAGTTCATACATTTATGACATCAAGGCTAGATTATTGTAATGCTATTATGGGTGGTTGCCCTGCACGCTTAATAAACAAACTACAGCTGGTCCAAAACGCAGCAGCTAGAGTTCTTACCAGGACCAGGAAGTATGACCATATTGGCCCGGTTCTGTCAACACTGCATTGGCTCTCTATTAAATATCATATACATTTTAAAATATTGCTGATTACTTACAAAGCGCTAAATGGTTTAGCTCCCCAGTACTTGAGCAGCTCTTAACACATTAATAGTCCTTCACGTCTATTGCAATCTCAAAACTCTGGCCAGTTGATAATACCTAGAATATCAAAATTGACTGCTGGCGGTAGATCCTTTTCCTATTTAGCACCAAAACTTTGGAACAGTCTTCCTAACATTGTCCGGGAAGCAAACACATGATAGACTTCTATAACTCAATGTTAGGCTGCATAGGTCAGCCGGAACCAGGAACACTTCCCTTAAATCCTGATGTACTTGTTGCATCATAAGAAGGATGGCGTCTATGCTAATATTAGCCTCTCTGTTCATTCCGAGGTTTACCGCAGTCCGGCGGATCCAGGCCGTATCCAGATCTGATGAAGGACCTGCGCCTGGACACGACGACAATGCAGTCCTGAAGTGTCAACTAGTCTCTCCCCTGTGAAGGCCACCTTCCCTTCCCTTTATCTCTGTACAGATAAAACTTTGTCGGGATAATTCCGGTGCACGTGGCTACACGGAAGCGATAAATCATTCTTAATTATACATTTTTAAGGCCAGACAAGTAGTTTGTACATATATATTCAAACGCGCATACCTATAGGCTAAACACGTGATGCGCATGTGCACGCCGTCTGTCTTTTCGTGGGTTTGCGTTTTTGAGGTTTGCGCAGAGATAACCTTTTTTTTTTTTTCAAGGCTTGCACCTTGGAATCTATTTCAGGGTTTGCGTTCTCGAGCCACCAGTCATTGTTTTGTGCGGATGAGCAGGCCGGAGGGCGTTAAGTGTTTTCTGTTAGAACAGTGTCGTGTTAGCGGCCCCTAAGTTAATAACTAATGACATTTGCAATGGAAGTTAATCAATCAATCAAAACTAACTTTAGCTGGACAATAAACAATCTCTGTTACTGTATTTTCCTATTACCACTGTACAAGGGCTTTGAAACAATCTATATTGTTAAAAATGCTATAAATGAACGTGACCTGACATGACCTTTTTTTTGCTGACAGAAGAAACAATGTCACAGATCTGGAACAAAAAGGTAAGTAAATTATGACATATTTTAATTAGGCTACAATTTATTTTGTTTTTACTTAAGAACATTAAGATTTTTAATCAAGAATGAACATTATTATGGTCAACATTCAGTTATGGTAGACCTATGCTATTTCCATAAAATATATGGAAATAAACATCAAAGTAATTGATATTCTATAATTCCATGAAACGGACTGGGTCTCCAGGAGTTTTTCTTTTTTCAATTTTAATTCAGTTAATTTAGCAAATTCTCCTCCTCTTATCAAATTAAACTGAACAGAGAACAATGCCGTGTGCTCTACTCTCCGGTGTGGAGTAGCATCTTTAGACCTGCAGGGGGAGTCAGATAAACTGGATCAGCTCCGAACACAACAAACAGAAGCACAGCACACACAGCTGCTGCTACCACCCGCGCATGCAGCAGCAGCAGCTCATTCAAGATGTTTCAAGGATTCATTTCTACATATTAAATAAACTGAGCTTGCATATAATACTCGTGAACGGTTTTATTGTTGCGCGTATGCATTTACGCGCTCCCTTTGGCTGGCTGCTAACAGCTAATCGACCGGGGACAGGGAGCTCCTCCTTCGGTCAGATTTTTACTCGAGCCCGAGGATCCAGAGGCCTTCGAGCCGGATAACAGCAAAAGAGGAGAAGGTACATGCTCTCAAAGATTAGTATGCTGAAGCCATAACAGTGTCTAAAAAGCAGGATAAAAGTAAAATAATACCGAGGTGGAACATTGAGGGAGGCGTGTGAAAAATTAATGTTAAACGTGTCAACATCTCATTTCTCCTATTCTGTCAATTATACTATTATTTGGTATTTTCTGTTTATACTATTATTTGGTATTTACTGTTTAGCGGTGTATTTATGTAAACGTATTTGTTTTATTTAAGTAGTAGTGTTATATATGATTGCTGGCTTACCTGACTTTGCTAGTGATAATATCATTGAAGTTGCTTCATGGATGCATTAGATTTGGTCGGCTGATGAATGCTAGGAAATCTTGTTTTTGTATGTGTAGAATGTCAGACTCAGACAGCGATGAGGACCAGGACCGGCCCTTCCACTTGACAGGGTTTCTGTTTGGCAACATCAATGAGAATGGACAGCTGGAAGATGACAGTGTACTGGATACAGTAAGAAACTAAATCCCTGCTCTTTAGTGTCTCTTGATGTCGGCATGAGTTGGGAATTCACCATCCCATTTTTTCCACCTTTCTATTTTTTGAATGCATGTTATTGATTTTATTGAGACATGCATATATTTCACATGTTTTAGTTTTTTGTGTAATTTATAATAAATTTTTTTTATAATTTAGTCTTCCGTAGAAATGACAGACTTCTCTCTGGTGATGTATGCCAGACTTCTTCAATCATTTAGTCCCCGCTCCTTTCATACAAGCTCACATTCAGATCTGCGTCCATCTTATCAACAACAAATGAATAGACCCGAGTTCCCTCATTTTTTCTCATCAATAATCCGTATCACTCAGCACGTCACTATGGAAGAAAAGATTTGTCGCTATTTCCATTACATTGCACCTTTAAGGTCTTTTTGTTGTTGCAAGTCATTGTCAGTGTGAATGCCCTTAGTGGAGTGAGGCTAAAAAGGAATGATGACCTTCATATTGTATGCCTGTCAATTGTCTCTTTCTCTTTATCAGGAGTCAAAGAAGCACCTGGCTGGTCTGGGCTCTCTGGGTTTGGGTTCGCTCATTACAGAGATCACAGCCAGCGAGGAGGAAACCGCTGAGCAAGAGCAAGATCAAAGCAACACTGATGCAGAGGGTCTGTTTCTGTCTAATTGTTAGACATATATTACACATATAGTGGAGAAATGTGACAAAATAACCTAACTTTGTGCAACAACTAGGATGGGTAAGGAGCACAGACGATGCAGTTGATTACTCGGATATCAGTGAAGTTGCAGAAGATGAATCCCGCAAATACAGACATGCCATGGGCAACCTGCAGCCATCACGGAAAATGGGTACACACAGGCACAACTCTTACAGAAAACATGCACAAATGTATTACTGACGTGTGTATTTTGGTGTGCAGATGAAGAGGATGATTACGATGCTGATTGTGAGGATGTTGATGCCAAACTCATGCCTCCTCCCCCTCCCCCTACTCTGTCAATCCCTACCAAGAAAGAAGACACACCCACTCAGAACAGCAGTGGTAAATGAGACCTTGTGATTGACAGATGAATCAGTAAATTTTGTGTGGATGTTCTTATTTTTTTTGCACCTCTTTTTGGTTCTTGCCTTTTTCACTCTTTTTTTTTTCTTTGTAGTGACTGATGAGGCTGATGGTATCATCCTACCTTCCATTATCGCTCCATCATCTGTGGGTGATAAAGTTGATTTCAGCAGTTCATCAGACAGTGAGAGTGAGAGCGATCGACCTTCTCAGGGTTCAGGGACAGGAGGACAGGCAGGATGTCTCACCCTCCCTCTTGCAGGCATTATGCAGAAAGATGCTGCTAAAGCCCTGCCTGGAGTCACAGAGCTCTTCCCTGAGTTCAGACCTGGAAAGGTGACTGAAGCACACAATGACCTGGTTTTATAGACAGGGCTTAGATTAAGCCAAGATTAGGCCTTAGTTCAATTGGGACATTTAAGTAGCTTTTATAAACATGCCTTAGAAAATAACATTACTGACGTGCATCCTGAAAAAAAACAATGGGTTTGTTTAAGCAAACAAAACAAAACAAGTTTATTTAATTTAAAACAGATCAAACATCCATTTTAGTCTGGGACTAAGCTTAAGCCTTGTCTGTGAAACTGGGGGAATATGTCTTAGAAATAATCAAAAAATTAGATTACACACTTCATCATATTGCTCATTTGCACTCCAATAGTAGTTTGCAGTTTCATAGTGTGTTCATTTTTGATCTACCAGGTGTTGCGTTTCTTGAGGTTGTTTGGTCCTGGTAAGAACATGCCATCTGTATGGCGAAGTGCTCGCAGGAAACGGAAACGAAAGCAGAGAGAGCCACAGTCAGACACTGCTACAGCTGACAACGAATTGCAACCACCTGAGCCAGGGGCTAAGAAAAAATCAGGATGGGACTATGAGTATGCACCACCTCCACCACCGGAGCAGTGTTTGTCTGATGATGAGGTAACCAGACGGACAACATTTCATGTCCAATTGTTTCAATTTACTACAAAAGATGGTCTGCTTCAGAAAAGGACCCATATTATGATGGGATCAAGAAGAAAACACTCTTTGTCTTTGTGTCTCTCTCTTTGTAGATCACCATGATGGCTCCGGTGGAGTCCAAGTTCCTGCAAGTGTCTGGTGAAGGTGATAAGGTATCTGAGGTGAGGCCAAAGGTGGCAGAGTGGCGTTATGGTCCAGCACAGCTTTGGTATGACATGCTTGGTGTCCCGGAGGATGGCAGCGGCTTTCATTATGGATTTAAACTCAAAGATGACCAACAGCAAGACTGTACTGATGCAGCAGAAAAAACTGTTAATCCTCCAGCTTCTGAACCAGTCAGTGAGCAGGAACCACCCCAAGAAGCACAAGCTGAGGTCAGTGTTGTTATTGGTAAATAAAGCTAAAACTGTTCTTTTTAAATAGAGCTCAAATAAAATATAAATACTAGATAACATTTTCTAACCTAAAAAAAAGAGAAATGTTGCTTTTGCAGATAACTCAAATAAATGAAACTAATAATAAATGAAAGCTAAATAGAAATAAAAAAAATGAATTGGAAAAATTACACAAAATTACTCAATTTTAAACTAAAATTAACATAGCTAATTCAATAAATACTATACTAGTATATAAATAAGTGAATATAACAACAACACTGTTTGTGGCCATTTGTAACTTGAATGTGCATGGTTTCCATTGTCATACTCTTAAAAACGAACGGATAAGCAGTCCATTATGCTTGATGTTGCAAACTGTTATTTGTAATCCTATTATTTTAAAATTTTATTATAAATACAGTGGTTTGTAACATAAATAAGGTTTACTGTTTACTGCACTTTGTTAAAGTTATTTAAATATAGCAGCTAAAGAAGTCTTGCAAATTTATAAAAAAATACCTCACTTCTGTGTTGCAAAAAAGGGTAATAGAAACATTTGGTACATCAGGGGTTGTTTTTCATTCACAATAAAAGGCCACATGCAGTTGGAACAGTCATTAGTAATAGCTACAGACAGCTCAATTACTCGTATCTGTTCTTTCATCTGTGTGTGTTAGCAGGGGGATGAGGTGTCTCCGATGCAGGATGAGTTGTTTTTAATGGTGACCCAGCTGCAGTGGGAGGAAGACATCATCTGGAATGGAGATGATGTGAAACACAAGGGCACTAAAACTCAGCGTGCCAGTCTGGCCGGGTGGCTTCCTACTAGCATGACCCGTAACGCCAATGCTTATAATGCTCAGCAGGGTGAGAGAACACAGCCATAATGCAACAAATAAATATAGAAGGTCACACATGCACATTCACAACACTGACAGTACATCACATCAAAAACACATATTTTTATGTCCTGATGGATTATTGGTCCGTGGAATGAATGTTTTCCAGGTCTAAGTCGCAGTAATTCGCAGTTGGTGCCCCCGACCCCTCCTCCTTTGGTCAAAACTCCATCCATAACAGGTTCCAAAAGAGACAAACATAATCATGATCATCAAGGTACTATCCTGAGTGTAATTAAGCATATCTACTCTTTAGGGCTTAGAATAGAAGAAACAACATTTTTATTTTCTTACAGTTGCTCATGAGGATGACATCCCTTGGTTCTCCATATTCCCGATTGATAATGAGGAGCTTGTGTATGGACGTTGGGAAGACAACATAATCTGGGATGACCAGAGCATGGACTGCCTCCCTTCTCCTCCAATTCTTACCCTCAACCCCAATGATGAAAACATCATACTCGGTATTGTTTAACATTTTATACTTAATTTTAAACCTTGAGAAAGTTCACTTATAGTCAGCCATTAATAGTTATTATTTTATTCAAATGTACTTAACAACTATTACTTTGTGCTAGTGATCTGTCTTTACAAAAGTGTTTCTGAACCTTTTTAATTGCAAGGTCTCATTGTTTTCAACAATTTTCAAAGGCCCCATGACTTTTCCTGTTTTTCATGGTGTAGTGAAATAGAATTAAGGATACAAATATTTAATAATATCTTACAATTTCTACGTGATAAAATATTTTAGAGCTTTGCATAACTCCAATAATCTATATCCATTATAAAAAATAACCATGTTAATTTATATGACTTTTCAAGGTCTAGAAATAACAAATATGCACATCCAGGTTTTCTAAGAGCTTAGGAACCCTGAACCTTCAAAGAAAAAATAATGTTAACAAGGTGAATTAAAACAAAAAAAATCTTAATCTTTTTAGTTAATGCTTGTTTTGTCTAATTTTAAATATTTTTAAGTAATCTTGGGCCCCCTTATTGGGCCCTGGTCCCCTGGTTGAAAACCATTTCTTTACAAAATTCTTTACAAGTGTACATGGAACCTTGACATTGATCTATATTTACAGAGATCCCAGATGAAAAAGAGGAGAGAGCCTCTCATTCTCCTTCCAAAGAAAACAAAAAAGAGACGGCACTGAAAAAAAGTCGCATTCTGCTGGGAAAGACGGGTGTCATTAAAGATGAACCTCAACAGGTGAGACGAAGAAAAACAAAATGTGGAGTGAGGAAAAGAAGGCTGGTATGTGAAAAGTAGATGATCTGTGTGATGTGTGACACTTTGTTTTACTATGATCTAGAATATGTCCCAACCGGAGATTAAAGATCCCTGGAATCTGTCGAACGATGAGTTCTACTACCCTAAACAGCAGGGGCTCAGGGGCAGCTTTGGAGGAAACATCATCCAGGTGGGGGATTAGGGATGTGAATAAAATCTGAATAATCTGGTCTCTGTTAGCCAGCAGCCCTTTGTATTTTCTGAGCATGTGCATTGGCTTACTGTAAAATGAACATCTAAAAACAGTGTAATATTTATTTAGTGCCATTGTCCGAAACACTAGAACAGAATAATTAAATGATTGAATTTAATAATTTGATTTACTTCTTGGTTTTGTTTTGCCAGTTCTCTTTATTTAGTTCTTCTGTGAACGTTTCTTTCCTCAGCACTCCATTCCTGCTGTTGAGTTGAGGCAGCCATTCTTCCCAACTCACATGGGACCCATGAAACTACGGCAGTTTCATCGACCCTCCCTGAAGAAGTACTCATTTGGAGCATTGTCTCAGCCCGGCCCGCACCCAACACAGTCTCTCCTCAAACACATCAAGAAGAAGGCTAAGGTAGACGAACACAGCCTGAGAATTAATTTGTGTGTTTGTGAATTTTACACTGAGTGTGTTTGTGTGTAATGTTCATTAACATGGTAAAGTTTATACTTGTCCTTCATTTGTCCTTTCATTTTTTTTTAAATCTCTCTCAGATGCGAGAGCAGGAGCGTCAAGCATCGGGCGGAGGGGACATGTTCTTTATGCGCACAGCTCAAGATCTAACGGGCAAAGATGGAGACCTGATTTTGGCTGAATATAGTGAGGAGTATCCTCCTCTTCTCATGCAAGTTGGTATGGCAACCAAGATCAAAAACTACTACAAAAGAGTAAGTCACAACTTCACACAGGCCACAATACCTAATTATAAATGTGATCTTAATGTTGTTCTGGGACTCGGAACTAGATCAAGTCTGAGATCTGAGTCAATGTGAGGTCTTGTTTTGGATCTGGGTCTCGAAGTCTGGCCACTGCTGATGATGGCATTGTCAATGTTTATATCTGTAGAAACCAGGTAAAGACCCAGGAGCACCTGACTGTAAATACGGAGAGACAGTTTACTGTCACACTTCTCCATTCCTGGGATCATTGCATCCTGGACAACTACTGCAGGTAACATCATGGACACCACTTACACAATCCTGTCACCCTCTGCCACCTTCTTCAAGTTCATGTTTTTAAAAAAAAAAAAATCACATTGTACAATACCTTAAATTGTCATTCTTCTGAATTATGTTGCTCTTTTGTTTGTGTTTGTGTGTGTGTGTGTGTGTGTGTGTGTGTCACAGGCCTTTGAAAATAACTTGTTCAGAGCTCCCATCTATCTACATAAGATGCCTGAGACTGATTTCCTCATTATCCGGACAAGGCAGGGCTACTTCATCCGAGAGCTTGTGGACATATTTGTTGTGGGTCAGGAGTGCCCTCTCTATGAGGTGCCAGGGCCTAACTCCAAACGAGCTAACACACACATTCGAGATTTCCTACAGGTAGCACCAGCACCCATCTCTCCCTTCCCATTTTATTTTGGTTGCATGTTAACAAGTGATAAGAAGGGATGTATGGATGTGTAAAGTTTTGAATATCTAATGGCTGATTACATAGGACAGTACTAATATGAGCAGACTAATTGGTGTATTTAACATCTTCAGTTTCATGGAGTGTATTTAAGTAGTTTCTCTCTCTGTAGGTGTTCATCTATCGTCTGTTCTGGAAGAGTAAAGATCGCCCTCGCCGTATACGTATGGAGGACATAAAGAAAGCTTTTCCCTCTCACTCTGAAAGCAGCATCCGCAAACGCCTCAAACTCTGTGCTGACTTCAAACGCACAGGTGCACTTACTCTCATGCACACGTTCATCTTAAATTAAATTCTAAAATCAACCTTTAACGCAAGTTTACCTTCTGTCATTTTCATTAAGAAATGTTTGAAATGCACAGGGAATAGAAAACAGGAGGAACTCAGAGAAAGAAAAAATGTTTTCAGTCACTGTGTGTGTGTTTTGTCAGACAGGAGAATTGACAGATGCAGCAAGTACTTTTCCTTGAACTGGGATGGTAGGACAGGAACAGAAAGCTAAGAAAATACACCAGATCACATAATTCTGCCTCATTTTATACATAATGCGTCAATGTTAATTAGTTACAGCATTCTACAGCATTCTAAAAATAAGACGTCTGCAAGATATCTTGCAGTTAACAGGGATCCAAACATACAAAATTTCTATGCCAGGGCTCGACAATAAGGACTGCCCAATGGCGCGGGGCCAGTGTATGCGTAACTTGGGACAGTTGTCACTTGCCCAATCGGGCCAGTGCTCCATCATGAAAGTTTATCTTTTTCACGTGTTTTAAGCCATGCCAATTTATATATTCAAGCGCAGAAGACGCAAAAGAAAACTCAATTCAGTAGAGTGTAGGGTGACCAAACATCCTCTTTTGCCCGGACATGTCCACTTTTTACGTACTGTCCGGGAGGGGTTTTATAAATTCATGAAAATGTCTGTTTTTCACTGTTTTTCATGGGTCCATTAAGCGGGTAGTTTAAATTGACTAGCGCTTACCTTTGAACACAAAACATGAAACCGGCTTTGGCTTCGCCCCGTCTTGTTATAATCAGCGCGTTCCTCAATCCGCAGCGGCTCCTCTCCAAGAGCATGTCAGAAAATAGAGGCCTGTGTGTGTGTGTGTGTGTGTGTGTGTGTGTTCATCTCTGCCTCATTGGTCTGTCACTGCTCGTCAATGTCAGAATATTTGAAATGACCAATCAAATCAAAGTAAGCTGACTTTGTTCACTGAATTTTAGCAGCGTGACTCGACACTTCAGTTTACGGTCAAGTGCGAGATAAGATGTAAGTAGCTAACAGCATAAGAAAAAAAAGTAAATTCACAGATGATTTTCAGAGAAAATTCCTGTTTTCGTTTCGGTCGGAATCCGTGTAAAGCAGATTTCATGACCTGCAAAGCTGGCACGTACGTGTCAGTGTCAAATAAAGGTGCTAGTGACCTAGAAGCCCACATAAGGAAAGTATAGGCTACAAGAGAACATCAGGAGGATTGAAATTGTTTTTACTGAAATAGTGTAGTAGATTATTTTATTTTAACCTATGCTATGGCCATGAAAAGAAATAGTGTCATGTAAAAGGTGTTAAAAGCTAAACTATTTTTGTAAAAAATATTATTCTATTGTTGCGTGCCAAACGTTTAATGGGAAGGATGTATTACTTTATGTATTAACGTACAATAACATAGTTTCAAGGTTGTGAATGCATTTGTCAAGTATTTTTTGACGCATTCACCCTCAACCACGCCCCCACCCATCAACCACGCCCCCGTCCTCTTTTCTGGTAACTAAAATGTTCACCCTAGTAGAGTGAGAAGTTTTGTGCACACATCCAAAGTGCACACCCTTCTCTTATTGAGCTCTTTCATGTCTTCTTGCGACCATATTCACACAAAATTATATAAAAAAATGCCAGTCTCAGCAAGTATCTTAGTAAACATATTCTGTTATATTTTAAGTGAACATAAACAGTTGAGAAACAATTATTTATATATTTATAATTTAAATTTTAAATTATTTATAATTATTTTTTCTTATTTTATTACTGACAGTTTACTTGTCTTTAACAATATTTGAAATTTATATGAGTTAGGCTAGTAGTAATTGGTGTCACAACCTTTTTTTATTAAGGTTATGGGTCAAAAACAATGAAGACAATAACGAATCCTTTTTTATTTATTTATTGAAAATTTTGCCGGGCGAGCAAAAATTGGAACCAAAAAAAATTCTTAGTATGCCCTGTATGCTGTAAATCTGTATAAATCCATGATTTTAGCAGGTTATAGCTACAGTTTGGGTTACATTTTGTAAAATGTAAATGTGGCGTAAATCAGATTTCAAGATGAGCAAGTTTTTTATTCATTTAAATTGTAATAATTCAGTAACCCAGATGTCAATGTATTTCAATGCATGTCAGCAGAAATGCTGTCAGAATGAAAGCACCATGCAAGTCAGCAGTTCTTGCGTAGTAGATATTGTTTGTGTTTTGTACTGAAGCTCTTTCATTCCTACTGTATCAGGTATGGATTCTAACTGGTGGGTGCTGAAACCTGATTTCCGGCTTCCAACCGAAGAGGAGATCAGAGCAATGGTTTCCCCAGAGCAGTGTTGTTCGTACTACAGTATGCTGGTGGCGGAACAGAGACTAAAGGTTAACACATGCACGCTTCCTATCCCAATGTGCACAATTTTCTTACAGAGCCACACCAGCTAATGTACACTTCTGTCTACCAGGATGCTGGTTATGGTGAAAAGTCTTTTTTTGCACCTGAGGAAGAGAATGAGGAGGAATTCCAGATGAAGATTGATGATGAGGTCAGAGGTTTAATGAGTACATTTGAATATTGTATTTATGCTGGATGTTGTTTTTCTTTTTCATGGTTTGATAATATTAATGTGGTGGTATGGTTAGGTACGCACTGCGCCATGGAACACAACTCGGGCGTTCATCGCAGCCATGAAGGGGAAGTGTCTCCTGGAGGTCACAGGGGTCGCTGACCCCACCGGCTGTGGAGAAGGTTTTTCATATGTTAAAGTCCCTAACAAACCTACACAGCAGAAGGTACATGCTTTCTGACCATTTAGCACAGCTCCTGGCAATTAAGAATATTTCATGAATGTCCACACACCCTCATTATCAAACACTGTTTCCTGTTTTTGCTCAGGATGATCGAGAGCCCCAGCCAGTGAAAAAGACTGTGACAGGGACGGATGCGGATCTCAGACGCTTGTCGCTCAAAAATGCCAAACAGTTGCTCCGCAAGTTTGGAGTTCCTGAGGAAGAGGTGATACTGAACTAATCAACTAATCAAAGATACAGTCTCTGAATGACCTCAGATTAAGCTAATCACTAAATAGTTATCAGAGAATGCTGCGTGTAATTCTTTTTCCCTCAATGTTATTTAATTTCACTAATGATAATGTTTCTTGCCTTTATATTCCCTAATATGTGTGTGTATGTATGTGTGTATTTAGATAAAGAAACTTTCCCGTTGGGAGGTGATCGATGTTGTGAGGACCATGTCTACTGAACAGGCTCGTTCAGGGGAGGGGCCTATGAGTAAATTTGCTCGTGGTTCTCGATTCTCTGTAGCGGAACATCAGGAACGTTACAAAGAGGAATGCCAGAGGATCTTTGACCTGCAGAACAAGTGAGAACCTGAAAGTAGCAGGACTCTTCTGCATTTAATTCTGCAATATCTCACACTAAAAATGTTTTCCAGTACAGGGATGCAAACTTGTCACCTTTTGGCAAAATGCGCCGTTTTGAATCCAAAATAGGTAATTTGATTTGTGTAGATCTGCTGAGTTTTTAAAATGGTTGGCATATTTGTGTGTGCGGCACAAAGGGAAGAGTTTCTATTTTGCGCTTTTGTAGACAATCACAGGCATCTCTGTTGAAAGCAATGGCCTATCAGAGGTGTTTACTGTAGGTAAGTCCGTTTTAGGTTTGTTTAAAGCAACTGCATTCTACAAATTCGCAAATCCTCTCATAGCACCAAAGCTTAGACACGATGTAAATAAGAGATTTGTTGTGCAGTGTGTAGTTAGATTCATTGATTATAACGTGAGTTTTCGCTCGAGTGAGTGAACTCATCAGTCGTGCTCTAGAGGAAGCGCTCTTTGCTTGCTTTCAGTATATAATCCATTAAAAATTTGAAGAAATGTTTTGTTTGTCATGGTTCCAAGAGGACCAACGTTCTTGTATACTGCAAAGTTCAAGGAGTGACAAACACATTTAATTATGCAAGTGAAATGCTAAATTGTTCTTTGAGTCACTCCTGAAATTGCTATGATTGACATTAATTAACCGAAGATGGGACAAAACATCTGACAAGCTGATGTCAAATTAAGCAATTAAAGGTTAAAGGGAGTGTGGGGTTTTGGGGAGGGTGGGTTGCATCTTTGTCACCTTTTTCACCCCTTATGAGTTTGCATCTCTGGCCGTAGCACTGTTAATGCTCACCCTAACAAGATTGTGACAGAATAGAAATATGACAATTCAGATTAATATTATAATAGTCCCGTGCATGTGAACTGTGAATGAATTAATGAGGCATTTATATAGCGCTTTCATATGTACTACTGTACACCCAACTTTACAATCATATCATGTTAATCAGTTAATGTGTGTGTTTTTGTTTTTTAGAGTACTGGAGTCCACAGAGGTGTTATCGACGGACACAGACAGCAGCTCAGCAGAGGACAGTGATTTTGAGGAGATGGGAAAGAACATTGAAAACATGTTGCAGAATAAGAAGACCAGCTCTCAGCTGAGCAGAGAGCGAGAAGAACAGGAGAGAAAAGAACTGCAGCGGATGCTGATGGGAGAGGACAACGAGAGAGAGAGGGGCCGCAAGGAACGACGCAAAGGCTGTACGTGTGTATGAGATTGTCTATGCTAGGGCTGGGTATTGACAAACATTTCACAATTTGACTTGATTCACAAGTTACGGCTCTATTCAATTCCAATTTCTATTCAATATTGATTTATTGGGGTATGTATCAGGTACAGTACATAAAAAGAAAATAATCTGGAACAACAGTTGGTACATTATTATAATATTAAAGGTTAAATTAACTGATTTTTATAGGCTACTTACATTTAAATAACACATAAAGGCGTTATTATAATAATAATATCATTATAATAATAGCTTTTTAATGACATGATTATGTTTCTACTCGTTTTTTGTAATATAAGTATTTAAATTGTGGCTGTCATAAAAACATGACAGATTTATTCAGACATACAATACATATTGAAGAACAGGTTAATTAAAAAAAAAGAAAAGACATTTCCAATATATAGTGCATATATTTGTCAAAATGCTCCTCTCTAGTGTTAATTTTTCTCGCTAGCTATGAAGTTTATGGACTTTTCTGAGGGAAATATAACATACATGACATTTTGTTAACAGGCTGTTCTATTTATGTCTTTGTGAGGTTGAAATACTGATTGAGTGATTACATGAGACATGATACAGATTTCATTAAGTACTGGAAAGTTCTGGACAATTAGTCTTTCAATATACCTATTGATGTTCATTCATGTTTATTTCATGCTGTAGCTAGTAGTAAAGTGGAAGAGATTATCAGTTCACGATGCTCTGCGCTGCCCCTTCGCTTGCACTGAGGCGCTACAGCGATCTGTCACAGCACATTAAAGAGCACCAAAACGTAATTTCATAAATGGCTAGAATCTGAAAGCTAAGATTTTTTTTTTTCATATCAAGTTACAAAGCACAAAGCTTATTGTGTTTTTTTTTTTTTTCTTTTTGGATGGGAGGCATGCTACAAAGTTGTTCATTCATCAACTGAAAACACCATACGTTTCATTCTTTGGATTTGAGAATCGATGTCAGTTCATCAAAACGAGTATTGATTAAAATCAATATTTTTAACCCAGCCCTCGTCTATATCCAGATCTTTGTCTTTCTCTGTATCTAATAACAGCTTCTGTTTGTGCATTTTAGCGAGCGCCCTCTCCACCAGCTCTCACAAAGATGATGACGCTTCCTCCGTCACTAGCCTGAACTCTTCAGCAACAGGGAGAAGGCTGAAAATTTATCGCACATTCCGTGACGAGGATGGCAAAGAGTATGTGCGCTGTGAGACTGTCCGCAAACCGGCTGTTATCGACGCCTATTTGCGTATACGCACCACAAAGGATGATGACTTCATGTAAGTATCTGTTTGTGTACTTAGTAGTGTTGTCGTGATACCAAACGTTCAGTAGTCAGTACTATTACACAGCAAAAACTAATATAGTATTGAACACACACTTTTGTTTAAAACGTTGAAAATATTTATTAACAAATGTAAAATTCTTTATTATTATCATTAATAAAAATGCCTGTGTGTTTCTTCATGTGTCTGCAGTCGCAAGTTTGCATTGTTCGATGAACAGCACAGGGAGGAGATGAGAAAGGAACGGCGACGAATTCAGGAGCAGCTGCGACGCCTTAAACGAAACCAGGAGAAAGACAAATTTAAAGGTCCACCTGAGAAAAAGGCCAAAAAGGCCAAAGAACGACCAGACCTGAAGGTACAAAATTAGAAATATACTCCTACTTACCACTAATGTGTGCTTATCAATCCTTCTGAAAGTGTTTTGCTGTGAATGAAATGAGTACATGATATTTGTCTGCACAGACTGATGTTTTTGGTAATGTTTTTGGTTTTGTCTACAGCTGAAATGTGGTGCTTGTGGGGCAATTGGACACATGAGAACCAATAAGTTTTGCCCGTTGTACTACCAAACCAATGCCCCACCTTCTAATCCGGTGGCCATGACAGAGGAGCAGGAAGAGGAGCTTGAGAAGACTGTCATCCACAATGACAATGAAGAACTTATTAAAGTAGAAGGAACCAAGATTGTTCTTGGAAAGCAGCTCATTGAGAGGTAATTCAGACATGGTAGTTGCATAACATGTATGTGAACTTTTTTGTTTTAAATCAACGACAAACCTCTTCAAGAGGTTAAAATTGATAAAGTAGAAGAAAAAGTGTAAATTGCTTCCCATTTAAATTCCAAGTTTCTATTAACCACCTTTTACCTTCACTTTTAAAATGGGCCTGTGTTCAGAGTTGTTATTGTTAACTAAAACCATTGAAAATTATTTTTGTTAATTTAAATAAAACTGAAATCAAATGTAAATTAGATGACAAGCACAAACTTAGTGGAAGTTAGAAACTAAACATTAAATAAAACATTAATTACTGGAATAATAGTATGTAAATAATGGTACTATAACACTAGTAGCTTGACATGAATTTTAAAATGTTCTGTTTAGTCTAGTAATTAATATGCTGTATGCGTAATCACATTAAAAATATTTACCAAATACTGTTCAAAATAGTTTTAGATAATGTATTTCTGGCAAGTCAACTTTCCAAAAGTACTGTCAGCTACTTACATCATTTGTATGCTCAGCTGTGTTTAGTATTTGTATTGTTATGATACATGATTAATATGTTTATAGTGCTGATGAAGTGCGGAGGAAATCTCTGGTTCTGAAGTTCCCTAAGCAGCAGCTTCCTCCTAAAAAGAAGAGACGTGTGGGGACAACAGTACACTGTGACTACCTCAATGTAAGAGTATGTTTTAAGTTTATTTAAGTTTGTTTGTGCAGTAGTTTTTCACAGATTCCTGTAGACCCTGAATGAGTGATCAGCACATGGCAGTATCTCAGTGTGCCATCATCATTCGTTATACTATCTCTCTGTCTTTCTCTCAGCGTCCTCACAAGTCCATCCATCGCAGAAGGACAGACCCCATGGTCACACTCTCTTCAGTCCTGGAGAGCATCATTAATGACATAAGGGACCTTCCTAATGTAAGACGCATTCACCTATGTTATAAAAAAGACATAAACACATTCTCTGACACACAGATTGAATATGTTGTTTGTCTCTCAGACGTACCCCTTTCACACTCCTGTGAATGGCAAAGTAGTTAAGGATTATTACAAGATCATCACACGACCGATGGACCTGCAGACATTACGTGAAAATGTTCGCAAGCGCATGTACCCTTCACGAGAAGAGTTCAGAGAGAGCGTCGAACTCATCCACAAAAATAGCGCTACGTACAATGGTACTTTAACATGCGTATATAGGAACTTAAGGTATTTACTCAGACTAGACGTACAAATGATTTATTCTTATTTATTAATATATGTATTTTTCAGGTGCAAAGCATCCTTTAACCCTTGTTGGTCAAGCGATGCTGAGTCTGTGTGATGAGAAACTGAAAGAGGTAGATATAAATATTTCATTAGGACTCAAAAACACTGCAGAGAGATTGAGGAGTAATTATTTTGGCTCTCTTTGCAGAAAGAGGAGCGTTTGGTTCGTTTGGAAAAAGCCATTAATCCTCTTCTGGACGATGATGATCAGGTCGCTTTCTCCTTCATCCTCGACAACATTGTCACACAGAAGATGATGGCTGTTCCTGATGTGAGTGACCACTTACTGCTCTACCCTGATATGTTTTATATTTATACTTGTATTTAAGGACTTTACATGTATTTTATTAATTCTTATTTATGATTTTTTTTCTTTTTATTTCTTTATTGGATTTTCATACATTGAATAACAAAAGCACAGATAATAAACCCACAAGTAAAAATTAAGCAATTTTATTACCCCAATAAACAAAACTGAAGCAGTAAAATAAAATGCCTGAAAATAAAGAAAAAAAAAAAAAAGCTTACATGTCTATAGAGTCAGCCAGTGCATTATGGGGACTCCATACCTTATCAAAGAGCCAATGAGTGATAATCAAAAAAATGTTTTAGTTTAGAGTAAACCCCTCTTTAAATTATGAAAGTATTTTGACATAAAAAAAAAAACTTTCTCAGCAGCTTTAACAATGAAAAAGTCATATTTGATGGTTCCATATAGGATTTTCAGTTAGCAAAAATTAAGTGAATTGCTCTTTCTTAATTAGTTAATATATCTTTTTCTGTCTGTAGTCCTGGCCCTTCCATCATCCTGTTAACAAGAAATTTGTTCCTGATTATTATAAAGTCATCATCAACCCCATGGATCTGGAAAGTCTCCGTAAGGTCAGGAAGATCTGTGTGTGTGGACACAAGAAACTTCAGTAGGAATGTGGTTTATTTCATAATCTCTGAACTGTGTGTGTGTGTGTGTGTGTGTGTGTGTGTGTGTGTGTGTGTGTGTGTGTGTATGTATGTGTGTGTGTGTGTGTGTGTGTGTGTGTGTGTGTGTGTGTAGAACATCTCCAAACACAAGTATCAGAACCGGGAGGTGTTTCTGTCTGATGTTGGTCTCATTCACACCAACAGTGTGAAGTACAATGGTGAGAAACAAATGAATATTTTTAGTCATAAAAATGCTGTTTAATCTTGAATAAAATCACAATTTCACATCAAATAAGAGAATCAAAGATAAATAATGGATTCTTTTTTTTTTCTTTCTTTTTTTTTGCTTCTCAGGTCCTGATAGTCCTTATACCAAAACGGCTCTGGAAATTGTGAATGTTTGCAAGCAGACTTTAGCAGAGGTACTTCTGTGTGAGAATGAAGGAGTTCTTTGCTGTTTCGTGTGCTCTGTTTGACTTTGTTTTTGAGATGTTTAATGTGTATCTGTTAGTATGACGAACACCTGACTCAACTGGAGAAGGACATCTCTACTGCTAAAGAAGCTGCTTTGGACGCTGCCGACCTTGAGAGCTTAGACCCGTTGACTCCTGGACCGTACACACCGCAGGTACATGCACACATCACACTGAGGGCATGATCTCAGGTGTCTCAAGTGCTCTGGGTGCAAGTGTATTTGATAGAAGGTGAAATGAAGCATGTCATCATAAGAGACTCTGCCAGAAACAGAACAGAAGACTTGTAATCTCTCTCTCTCTCTCTCTCTCTCTCTCTCTCTCTCTCTCTCTCTCTCTCTCTCTCTCTCTCTCTCTCTCTCGTTCATAGTCCGAACATTCTGTACTGCACAGCCGTTTGATTCACATTTCCTCACTGTTCTTGTCTTTCCTCCTCCCTTACCAACTAGTTTGTCTTTCTGTGTCTGGGGCTTTTCTTTTTATATTTAAAATTTTCTTTCTTTCTTAATTTCTTAATTTCTTTCTTTCTGTCTTTCTGTCTTTCTTTCTTTCTTTCTTTCTTTCTTTCTTTCTTTCTTCCTTCCTTTCTTTCAGCCTGATGTGTGTGAGAACAGTGTGTCTGTGAGTTTACAGGGAGATTCTAGTCTGTTAGCCGAGGCTACGCTAATCCCTCCCACCCCTGAGAAAAGAGGGGGGCAGGTATTCCTCTCTCCCTCTCTGCATCCATCCATTCCTCTGTCCATCCATCTCTTCATCCATTTTATTGGCTAGCTTGCTTTACCCTTTGGATCTGTCCTTCCACCCCCTCATCCATCCATTTTGTGGTCACCCACCCCTTTACTGTGATGGTTACTGTTTGCTGCTTGATTTGCTTTCTTATCTTCAAATAAGTATGTTTAGGATGGATTTTAGAAATTTGGAAAATTTAGAATTTTAAAAAAAAAAAATTTTTTATAAATATTTATAAATATAAATATATATAAATGAGACTCTCACCAGCCAAGAACAATGAATGTAGCTGAAATCCTGCTTACAGTGGTAAATCTGTAGCATTTTCTCCAGAGTATCAGCCATTAACTGCTTTAGTTTAAAACGCTCTAAGGTTTTAATGTACAAAAAATGTAAAGCCTAAAAAAAAAAAAAATCTATCTCTCCATCTGTCCATCCTCAGCTGCATGCATTCTCTGATTGGTCCTCTCCTTCTGTGTGCCTCTACACTGTCCTTAAGTACATTGTTGTGTGTACGTTCCTTAGGGTCGTCACGGCAGAGGCAGAATGGGCGAGGAGGAGTCTGATGTGGACATAGAAGGATTTGAGGAAGATGATGATGGCAAACCTAAAACACCTGCTCCGGTAATAAACCTGCGCACAAAACCCTTCAAACCAGGGGTCTTCCACAGGGGATTCTCAGTCCCTTTTTTACCCCTTACTGTTTGATTTAATTAATTGCATTAAAATATGCACATTATAGGTAACAGTTTTCAATAAGATCTTGTTTGTTAACATTAGTTAATAAATGAACTTAACTGTGAGCAATATATTTTTACAGCATTTATTAGCCTTTGTTAATGTTAGTTAATAAAAAAAAAATCCTGTTGGTTCAGTGCATTAAGGTTGACAGTCTTAATGTTCTAGTAAATGTTGAGATTAACGTTTAATTAAGATTAATAAGTGCTGTAGATGTATTGTACATTGTTAATTCATGTTAACTTATGTAATTAACTAATATTAACAAATGAAACCTAATTGTAAAGTGTTGCTTAACTTAAATTAAAGCAAATGCAATGGTTTAACTGAATTTTTCAGTGTCAGAGACTTGAATGTTGTTTGTACTTTCAGGCTGAAGAGGGAGATATGGATGATGAGGACGAGGAGGATGATGAAGATGATCTCCTCATGCGGCCACAGAGGCGTATGCATGGAGATGAAGAGGAATATGAGGATGATGAAGGCTCCAGGCGGCCAGCACAGGCCAGTGTACTTTACCAGGATTTGTTGATGTCAGATGCAGAAGACGATGCCAGTGAGGAGGAAGGCGATAATCCATTCTCCTGTAAGTGTGTGTGTGCATG
Source organism: Meda fulgida (assembly GCA_030578275.1). Classification (NCBI taxonomy): domain Eukaryota; kingdom Metazoa; phylum Chordata; class Actinopteri; order Cypriniformes; family Leuciscidae; genus Meda; species Meda fulgida. Next base: position 26,884,107 of record CM060620.1, read on the forward strand.
TGCGTGTGCGTTTGTGTGTGTCTGTGTGTGAATTTTGCTGTCTATGTAACATTGATTCTCTCTGCTCTAAATTTGAAGCTATCCAACTGTCAGAGAGTGGCAGTGACAGTGATGCTGAACTGAGGCATCAGGAGAGCACCCGGATCGGAATAGAGCAGGACGAGAGTATGATGTCTTATGAGGGTGAGGGGCATGATGGGGTAACACACATGGAGGACAGCAACGTCAGGTCAGAATACACGCACACAAACATAATCTTGTTTGAGTAAAGCTGATGTTTTTCCATGTAAAATCATGGTTTTGTATCAGTATCATACATATGCTACTGTTCTTCAATAGCTGCATGATGCTAGAATCCTTATTGTTTGGCAGCACAGTAACCAAGTTAATACTAATAATGTTTGTCTTGTACTTTAGTGGGTGTTGTAATTGATTTATTTATTTGTTATATAATTTTTGCATCTTATATTGTCTTAGGAATTTTAAAATGTGCTTGCTAATTCCTAGTTCTGTCATTCTTACACACATTCACCAAAGGCTAATTTATGTTAAGTCAATCCACTTAGTGCATCTTGGTAATGCTCTCAATCAACTTTTTTTCTCTAGTCACGCTCCATATAGCTGTATTTTTTTAATGCACATGCAAAAGTGTGGGGTAGGAAATTTATTTTTTTGACAGAATTTTTTTTTTAAATTGATGTTACAAAAGATTTCTATTTTCAATTAATGGTGTTCTTTTGAACTTACTGTTAATCAAATAATTCTAAAAAAGTATCACAGTTTCCACAAAATGTTTAAAGGGGTCATGGCATGGATTATTTTTAACCCTCTAGGCGCCACGGTCGAATACGGTGAATAAAACGACCGATTTTGTCAAATTGGGTGTCAAATTTCGTTCGACCTCCCCTCCACTGGATGGCAGACATGTCATACTTCATCCCCGAATCAAAAAACCGTCATGCTTCTATACAAAATGTTCGAGTTAGAGCGCATTGAATCAGTGCGATCAAAAGCGGAGCTAGTGTGTGAGTGAGCCATTTTATCAGAGCCTCTCCGCAATCGCGGCGTCAGTATTGTGGTGGAGACTTTGTCTAATGCCACTGGGTATATTAGACGAGGTTGAAGTATTAGTTAGAAGGCAAAGTGGTGGCAGGGTGGGGAGTCGCAATGACAATGACAGTAGTCCGAGCTGTACACACTCAGCGCGCGCGCGAGGCAGATCTGGCTGCGCTGCTCGTGTCATCTCACTCATGATCTGTGCCTTGCCGTGGCCAGTGAGCGTTTGAACTAAACAGGTCTTGTCTGCTTGTGTTTGTATGCCATATGAATAATATATATGTGCCCCATACATGGAATCAGAGTTCCTACTGTATTTAGGAAATGGAAAATCTCTACAGCAAAAGGCCAACCACTACATGCATTCGGTTTGTTTCTACCATTTATTAGTAATGATTTAGACACTTTGTTTACTACTTACTATATACCTGAGCATTCAGTATTGTGCAATATAGCATACAGAAGGTGATGGACATTTTGGGGGGAAAGAAGTGCTGCATTTTATCATTTAAACGTGACTTTTCATGAAAATTTGTAAGCACATCTGATTCAAATCACAGTCTGCTAATTCAGTGGTAAGAATGTAATTGTTGTTTTTATTTATAAGCTATTGTTGTCCATTTATCGAACTTCCATGCCTTTTATATGATAATTATATATTACTATGTACCAATTTACTAATGCTCGGACACACTCGGTCTCTCTCGCGCACTGTCGCTCACACACTCTGTATCTCTCGCGCGCAATCACACTGTCTCTCTCGCGCGCAGTGTCCAGTCCGGAGCCTCATAACTCTGCTCCGCTCTCAAATCAATTTTTTTTTTATACTTAAGATTTACTTATTGAGTGGCGTAATAGTCGCACGCACAACGAATCGATAATTAAATTAGTTGCCATCTCTTTTAATAATTGATTTTTATCGGTTTTATCGATTCGTTGTTGCAGCCCTGATCTAATATACACAGGCGATTTCTTTACTTGCTGTTTACGTTCACAGAAACTGTTTATGTTAACTTTGTGTTTTTGAGATAACCTTGTTTATTTTACAGTTTAAGCGCAATAAGACGTGAAAGAGAACTAAGTTTAGTACTCGCGGGACGCACCCTCTGACATCCAGTTTTCTGTGTGCACGCTTTGGATGTGTGCGCTCAGAAAACCATATATCAGAAATTTAGACTGATATGGCTTTAAAATGCATGCAGATAATAAACTTTAATGATCTCGTGACCGCGATAGAGATGATAATCAAAACAAAACAGATGTTTTGTTCGTTTTTGGCAGAGTATTGGAGGCACAAGCTGTAGAGGCTCCGCCCTCTTCTGGAAAGCTCATTTGCATTTAAAGATACATGCATGAAACCAGCATGCTTTTCCTTCCTCTCAAAAAGGGCATTTACAACATGGTATAATAAATTATCTGTAGTGTATTTTGAGCTGAAACTTAAGAGACACATTCTGGGGATACCTCAGACTTATATTACATCTTGTAAAAAAGGGGCATAATAGGTCCCCTTTAAAAATTCATTCAAATGATAAACTTCTGTGACACAATAGAGATGATAGTCTAAAATCTCTACCAGTTGACAAATGTGTACCGGTTTATTATGTCTACCAGTATATAATCACCCACCCCTATTTCAACAAAAGTTCTCTCTTGCTAATTCTTCATTACAATGTGCCTCGGCTCATATAAAACAATCTGCAGTCTAATGCTTTGCACAAACATAGAATCATTCCACGTGATCCGAGACTATTAAAATAAACCACATTTTTTTTCCTGACGTTAGGATCCTTCTGAATTCTGCACAGATACATAAATTAGTTGTTTAAACTGGACATGTCAAAGCGAACGTTCTTTAGCTTTTCCATTTGTCCTGTTGTCAAGACTCAAGCATGTGGAGAATGTCAGAAATTTAACAGGCATCTGTATACCGCATCCAGTGTAGACCCATTAGTGAAATTTGATTTCTCATGTCATCACCCCTTTAAGGAGCTGTTTTTACTATATTTTTTATTAATTAAATGCAGTCTTGGTGAGAATAAGAGACTTTTAAAAACATTAAATCTTACTGAACCCAAACTTTTGAAGGGTGATTCATTTCTGATTTTAATTTTCCCAATTTTAGTCTACCCTTATCTACATTTTCAACCTATTAATATACAAATACAAAGTTAATCAATATGAAACAGAAGATAGTATCTCTCTACAGTATATCTTCTATAAAACACACTTTAAGGCAGCCGCAACCTGTGTTTGTCATTAACACACTTTGCATTGTTTGAGAGTTGTCTGCGTGGCAGTAACTGGAGGATCAGCCCACATAACCTGCAACATCTACAGGATTTTTTTAGGATTTTAAGAATCAATTTTGGATTTTTTTTGGACAAATATCGGTATCAGTTTTTTCCCATCCCTGGTTCTAATGGCTGTTTTAGAGATCAGATATTGCCGTTGCTAACAAGGTGATGTGGCACTTTTATTTGAAAGTAATCACCTTCTTTTCCTACAGTCAACATATTGAGTTTTGTGTTCTCTTTTAACAAATGGCCTGTATTCTCCTCATACATTTCTGAATACACTTTTTCACTTACACTTCCTGTGTGTTATAGTTATGGCAGCTACTATGATGGAGACAGTCAGATGCAAAGGCAGGTGTCCAGCCCCAGGACAGGAGAACAGGACGTAGAGGAGGTGTACGGGATAAGTGACGAGGAAGAAGACGAGGAGGAGGATGAGCGGAGGCGAGGGCCTAGTGTTCTCACACAGGCACAGCTCAGTGATGAGGAGGAGGACAGTGAAGATTTCAGATCTGTTGGAGGAGACAGTGACATGGATTCTGACAACTAACAAATGCTTCTTCCTCCTTGTCATATGCTCTGTGTAACTGTCCTGGTGGTGATCATGGTGTTGCACATAGCTGTATATTTCGTACTATTCTAATAGTTGTGTTTACATGTTTTTATTTTTATATGGCTTATTGAGCTTGTTTAAGTGACTCAGACAATGTTTGTGATGAAGAATTTGAGAAATAAATTTTTATGTATCTTAAATGTACACATTCTGAGTTTTGTCCATCCTAAACCTCAATTCACTCTGCCAAACTACTCTTAACTATGATCCAGCATTCCAAAATTCATTTTAAAACACTGAACTCAGACTTTGGCAGTTCATACGGACAGTTGACATTTACTTGAAGTGCTTGACTCATTTAAATACAATATATATGAAATTTAATTTTTCCCCCGAAAAAACAAGTGTGATCTCTGATTGTAGTCCTTGAAACCCAAAAAAGTACAGCTTGAAAAGTCCTGGAATTTCTTTTTACAGTATCTGTACAAACCTTATACCAACAGGGACTATAGTGTAATCACGTTCTATACGTTTTTATGGAGCTTTAACAGCTTCCACTTTTCTGGGAAGACTTTCAACAAGATTTTGAAGTATTTCTGTTTTGGGTTTTTTGCCCACTCATCCAGCAGAGCATTTGTGAGGTCAGGGAATGTTTTTGGATAAGAAGGCTTGACTCACAATCTCTGTTCCAGTTCAGTCATGTTCTTCCACCAAGCTCATCCAATCATGTCTTTATGGACCTTGCTTTGTGCACTAGGCCAGGGTCCAGTCATGCTGGAATAGAAAAGGGCCTTCCCCAAAATGTTCCATCAAAGTTGGAAGCATAGGATTGTCGAAAATGTCTTGGTATGCTACAGCTAAGGCATTAAGATTTCCCTTTCACTGAATATAAGGGGCCTTAGCCCAACCCCTGAAAAACAACCCAATTATATGGGGACCTCATATATCATTATCCCTCCTCCACCACACATTACAGTTGGCACAATGCGGTCAGACAGGTAACATTGCTTGTCGACATGCTTGTTATAGTTGTTCATGAGTCCCTTGTTTTTCCTGAGCAGTTAAAATGAGCACTGCTCTTCAGTAAAATCATCCAGGTTCCTCACAATCTTTGGTTTTCTTGCCTCTTCTGCATATTTGAACCCTTTTCAACAGTGACTGTATGATTTTGAGGACAATTGAGGGAGTTCAAGGTGGAAACATTCTCTGATGCTCAAGATGGCAACACAGTGCATTAAGAGCCATGGGTTGTAAATGTTTGTTTTGTTTTAAGATCTTTTTTTTTCCATTTAGCTCTGCCTTTTAGAAACTACATGATATATTTGTTTCCCCGAAGACTAAATAAATGCAAATTACCCTGATTATATAAAAAGTAGGTAATGCATATTGTACTAGGGGTTCAATTAAAAAGTCAAGTCACCTTTATTTATGTAGCTCTTTATACCTCACAAGTTGTTTCAAAGAAGCTTTACACAGAATACAGGGAAGTTATTAACTGATGCAAACAGTTCAATTCGACTGCACAGCAGCTCTAAAAGAGAAGTGTCTTTGTTCAGCTGAAGTCAGTTCAGTGTTGATTCAATTCTGTCATAAAGATCATCAATTATTAAATTAATTTAATTTATACATTTCATCATCCAGCCAAGTTGAGTTCTCATCCGATAGTGTCAGTGCAGTCAAATCAATAATATTGTTGAATATTAAGTGTCCCCAACTAAGCAAGCCAGAAGTGAGTGGCAAGGAATCAAACACCATCAGGTGACAGAATAGAGAGAGAGAAAGAGAGAGAGAGAGAGAGAGAGAGAGACCTTGGGGGAAAAACCAGGCACAAGAATAGAAATTTTTTTTTTTTTTTTTTTTTAAAGCGAGTAGAAAGAAGTTAAATGTCCTGCATTGTGGCATGATAAACACCATCTAAAACTTCTTTAAATAGCATTTTATAATTATTATATTTGTTCACCAGTTCACCTTGAATTTGAATAGGCTATTTAATAAAAAAATAACAGTTAAACCAAAGGACCAAAGTTCACGTCCACACCTGCAAATAACTGTTAGAGATTCATATCCAATGTGTGTATGTGTTTGCGCATACTCCAGCTCTCACCGTGTTGGGTGTGTGTAAATAAATATATAACCAAGTCAAGTGCAAAGAGCCTATTATGCAAGTGGAACTGGTGGAATTCAAAAGTGTGTGTGAACTAAAAGATGAAGGTCTTACTGTACGTGTGTTTCATCTTATTTTTTACTGAAGAGGCAACTGGACAGATGGTAGACCGTAAGTGTGTGTTTAAAAGAAGGCTCAAATATGTTAAAATGGTTGTGTAGTATCTGTTTTAAATGATCATGATATATTAGTTGTAAGCTAATACTATTGTTTCTGTATTCTGTATGTGTGTTCTTCAGCTCTCTGTGTGAATACTGCTGACTTCAATCCATGTTTGAGCAATGAGCCGTGTGATCAGACAAGTAGCAGATGTAGCTGTTTCGAGGGACAGCCATTCTGTCGGTAATCTACCTTTAGTACTCTACACTGTAGTTTAAACTTTAGCTTGTTTTGAGATTCACCCCTTCTGTTTTCTGTGTAAGGTGCAACAGTAAAGAAGGTGAGTTTTACATTGATGAAAACTGTTCTCAGAGATGGACAGTAGTGACCTTTGCCCTGGTGGCATCTCTGCCTGGCCTCACACTTGCTGTGTTGGTGGGGGTGATTGTTTATATGATGATGCTGCTATCAAAGAAGAGCCACACGGGGTGAGAACGAAAAACACAACTCAAGCTTTAATGGAGCTAATAGTTGCTTTATTGATTTTGAAAAGCATCCGGTACATTTTTGTCTCTCTTACATATAGTCTGACTTTATGAGGGTAATTAAAAAGTATGACTTACTGCCCATGATGCACTAAAGTAATTATTGTGTGTTATGCCTAACAAGCAATTCATTCTGTCATTTTGTGCATGTGTGTGTATGTGTGCCCAGTAAAGAAATGAAGACACCCCAGACAGCTTTTAAAGAGCAGGACTTGTTCCCTGGAATTCATTTTGCTTCTGATATGAATGTGAGTCAACTTAATGTGTCTTGTGGTTAAAAAAAAAAAGATTCATTTCAGTAGCACTAGGCTGCCATAATCATAATCAGAAATGTAAAACCATCTGGAAATACCTTTGAAAGTCAGCATATAAACAGAGCATAAGACAGGTATATAAACTTCCTGATTGGTCTGCCAAATATTAAAAATGCACATTTACTAATTAAAAATGCCTTTTGTCTTGATTTCAAAGGGTCAACCTCCCCCTAACATGAGACCTGTACAACAAAATCCCATTCCCATGACAGCCATGTCCAACCGGCCCTATAGGTGAATTTGACCTCTCTTCTGATGATTATTATTATTTCAAGGCAAGACACTAAACCATTGTTTTTGCACTGTTCATTTATTTTTCTTCCATAACAAGTGAAAAGAAAACATCCAAAATACACATGTAAGTTATTGTTTCATTACACTATATCTATTTGCATCTGTAGATTACACTGAGCCACACATCTCCATTTCAGTAGCACTTACATAGATCACATTTTCCGGTTTCATTTCTATTTATATTGAAGGTTTGTACAGAGGGATTTGTTCATATATCATTCACATGTTTTATATGAAATTTTATTCCTCTGGGAAATACTAATAATTCTTTTGAAATGTATCCTGTGGCATTGTAACCACTGACCTCTATATATTATAGGTCACTGCAATGTTTGGAATGTCATTTTTGTTATTTTATCTGCTGTAACATCGTGTATTATAATATTTCATTAATCTGCATCACTCTTTAGCAGTGTTGGGGGTAACTCATTACAAGTAACTTAAGTTACGTAATCAATTACTTTTTTCAAGTAACTAGTAAAGTAATTCATTACTTTTAAATATACAGCAAAATAACTGAGTTACTTTTTCAAATAAGTAACGCAAGTTACTTTTTCACATTTATTGACTGACAGCTCTCCTGTCTTCATGTTGAGAAAAATTGTGAGTAAGTGCAGAGATGGTGTGTGTAAACATGATGGTTATTGTAGTTCCAAATTTTAGCATGCATTTACTAATCTCACTTGCACAAAAAAGATTCAGTATTCCTCAAAATGAATACAATCAGTGAAATACAAGATCAGAATAATATCCAAACCTCCAATAATTAAATATGTTAAACAAAAAAAAATATTTTTATGCATTTAATTTTTTGCATTTAATCACTTTAGTGACCAATTTACTTGCTGCTAATCTTTGATGAATCAGTTAAACCATAAGCATAATGACTATAGATTTTTTTGTTTTTATTAAAGTGTTAAACTTTCTTCTACTGCATCCTATTCTTCTGTGAATATTGTTTGCGCTGCACAGTCTTCTGTACACGTGTGAATTAGCATTTCCATCAGCCTTAGGCTTATTATTTCAATTTCGGTCTGAAAGGGCCTTTACATTTGCCCAAAATTATAATTTTTTGTTAAAAAAAAAAAAACTAGCCCAGGACAGAAAAAGTAACGCAAAAGTAACAACGCATTACTTTTCCTAAAAAGTAACTAACGCAATTAGTTACTTTTTAAGGGAGTAACTCAATATTGTAATGCATTACTTTTCAAAATAACTTTCCCCAACACTGCTCTTCAGTCCATCTGCTGGCAGCATGACTGATGCAAGACCCCGTGAGACGAACAGGTATATGGGCAGTGCAACATGTGAAGGATGCTTGGTACCCTGTGCTAAAGGAATGAAACATAATGGCGCTTTCCACTGCATAGTACGGCTCGGTACGGCACGGTTCGGCTTGGCGCGGCACGATTTGGCTCGCTTCGCTTTTCCACTGCGTGGTGCGACTCGGCTCGGCACGGTTCAGGTCGCTTTAGTTCGGTTGTTTTTCCACTGCAGTTAGTAACGCTTCAAAGTGGGTGGGATTATGACTGATCGTTATAGTTTATCCGCTCGTCGTCAACCAACAAGAGGAACGTCTGCACTTCTCGTCCACTGAACACGATTCAGCCATTTCTTTTTTGGAAGTTTTTTTTTTCTTCAAGCAAGTAATTCTAAAACAGGTGCTACAGCAGTGGCCGTTACTGGCTATTTAAATCTAGCGGGTTTGATGTCTCGCAAATACAATGACGCTGGTGGTGACGATTCTGTCTGTCTGACCAATCAGTGATCTACAGTGCTTCCACGTCACATTTTAGTATCGGTACGGTACGCTTGGAACCTCAACAGAGGTGGTACCATTTAATTAAAGCGAGCCATATCATACCGTACCATGCAGTGGAAAAGCGCCAAAAAAAAAAAAAAATTCTAAAAGCATTTTTAAGTGTTGTTGTTCTCCATTGACACAACACTAACTTTCAGATAACCTGGCACATTTAGCATATAATTAGAATCAAATAACAGTGCTGCGTGTAAACAGTAAATGATTATGACACTGAAGAATTAAAATGTTATTTGGATCATGAAAAAATTGACAGTTAAATTTACATTGCCTCCACAGCATGTACAATGGTATGCGTGATCCTCCAATGGGAGGTCCTGCACTGCCCTACAGGTAATTCTACATAAATTGATAATAGCTTATACAGTTTCACAACAGACTAATCTGCCAAAATAGACTGTGTGTGTATGTGTGTACACACACACACACTGCTAATCTTTGATGAATCAGTTAAACCATAAGCATAATGACTATAGATTTTTTTATATATATAAAGGTCCAAAAGTAAAAATCCTGGTGTTCCATGTTTTGTATTTCATGTCCTTGTCTTTAATTATTTGTATATCACAATATTATTTGTATATTATTTGTATATACAATAATGTATTTGTGTGATTGTAGCAATGAAGCAGGTCGGGGTCAGATTGTTAGCAACCCTTATTCAAGAGATTCATACAGCCGAAATCCCCATCAAGACCACAGCCCTTCTGCAGAGCACAACCATTACAGGCCACACACCCCTTCAAATACATATGAAGACCTGGTATGGTTCACAAATCTACCAAACATTTCAATTTCAGGAATAGATTGGTAAATGTTTATAATCTTTTTTTTTTTTTCATGGCATCAGAGAGCCTATTATGGTGCACTAATACAGCACATGAGCAATTTAGAAGATGTGTTCTAAGACTGAGAATATGAGCTCACTGTGGATGATCAAAGGTCTTCTCTTCAAATCAATAATGCTCCTGCTCTTAATTCTCCAACAGACACAGAATCGGCCCTATTCTCCTGATCCACTCTACAGTTCCTCTGAGCATGGAAACCTCCGCAATGGATTTCCACGACCCCAATTAAACCTACAATTATAGAACTATATTTATTTACATCAAATCATTATTGGATCTGATAAATTTGTAATTATTTGAGTTAAAATGTAATTTGTGGCTCTTTTTATATTAATAATTTTCATTTATTCATTTAGCAGAAGCTTTTATCCAAAATGACTAACAAATGAGGAATACAAGCGATTCATCTCAAGTTTCAAACATCATCCAGAATAGAACATGCTGGAACAGGTTAAGAAACAGTGAAAGCATAGCAGTGTATTTGTCTAATAAAAAAAAAAGCTTACAAGTGTTGCCAACGTGTGCTCTATACTCTAGTTTAGTATAATATGAATAGTATTTATGTTTACATGTCCTGTAATATAAGTTTTAGATATACAGTGTGGTGCAAAAGTCTAAAATTACTTTGGAAAAAGTAAATCCTTGACTTTCAATTAAACCTGCAAATAAAGTCTTAGGATTTTGAACAGGAAGGAGAGCATGAGGAATTTACTGAACTGCAATTCACAAACAATTGAAGCTATCAGACTCCTGAACCTCTGCGGTGAGCCTCATGTGACCTGGACTGGGTTATTGCAATAACAGTATTTATTTATTTATTTACACCACTTAACTAGTGCAAAAAATTGGATTTATATGCTGCCAATTACCATGTGCAATATCATTATTTATATGCCGCGGTCAAACTCTTTTCAGTGCTATATTTTAATGCATGTTTTAGCATTTTCTTATATTTTTATGAGCCAGTGGAAAAGAATTTCATTCCACAGTTAAATGACGATAAAAAGCTATCTAAATCACAGACGTTCACCACCCGAACATTTTTTTAAAGATGTTTAGCTTTAAAACATTGATCACAATGTGTATGGTTAATTCCAAGTTTATGGAAAGTTTAATTATACTTTCCTGCATTCAAATACAAAATGCAGTTCTGCATCCTGTTTTCTACCTCATTTAAAAATCAGGAATTTAAGTAACATTTAAAAAGCATTCTCAATGAAAGGCACATATAGAAAAGTACAGATTTTTTGTTGTCATTTTGTGAAATCATGCTACAAAATGGACATTTGGTTTTGCACATGTGGAGTCGATTGGTGCTGTCATCAAAACCAGAGGACATACCAGGTCATTTCAATTCGATGCATTTGTTATGCAGATACTAAACTTGTACTTTAATGTTTTGTATTAAACTACAAAACATATGCCTCATTAATAGACATCGCAGATTACATATAATGTGTTCAGAAATGAGAAGGAAAGACTGTTTACAGGTGATTTTTCTTTATGTTGACTCAAGAACAGGAGGTTGACCTTACAAAGATTTTCCTATTGAAAAGCAAAATTGCCCGATAAAGCAATAAATAAATGTCAGAATAAAAAGGCAGTCTAAATTTGTTCCAATGTCCCACAGTTTCTTCAGCAATTCTGATCCACATTAAACAGTGTCACAGATCCATGCAAGTGCTGACACTGGTTCTAATTGCTCTTGCTGAAGTAGCTCATCTGAACCAGACAATGAGGCCTAGCAATATCTGCTAATGGTTAAAGAACATGCAGTCTTAACTGGCTCCAAATCAAACAGCACATAAGGTGTAATTATGTGGGTGACGACATCTTTCCGAGTCGACTGATTTTGACTTTAAAAGCTAAGAGTACAGGGAACACTTCTGTAGAAATCTTGCACTCAAAACAACATCCATGAAAAGGCAAACATTTAATCATGTGGGAAAGAGTGATGTGGAGCGATGCAAGGACGCCCAAACATCCATCTCTACAGATGCCCAGGGGCTTAAGGTCTCATTTAAGATTCATTTAAAGACATTTAAAAAAATGTCAACTATGCTAAATCTGTTTAGAAAAAAAGTAACCAAATTAACTACCACTACAGCGCCACTTCTGTTGTGTCCATGTCACATTAGCAGCATTGGGATGTTTATTTGTGGGAACTGAAAGGACGCGTGAGTGTATGTGTCTGCGTGCGTGCATGAAATTAGATCAGCCCATGTTCTTGCGGTTGCCATATCCTCTCCGGTGTGTGTCCTTCCAGTTGTCCCAGTCACGTGCCTTCTGCAGTGCCTCTTCATCATCGTTCTCTTCCTTCCTCTCTCTTTCAGCTCTCTCATCCTCCTCTGCATCGCCATCAGCTGTGGAGGAAAGACAGAGGTACTGAATTGAGTAAAAAGGCAAATCTCCCCTCAGGTTTAGTACTATAAACTGAACACTAGGCCTGTCAGGGTTATGGATTATTGATCTAATTGCAACTATTTGAGATAAATGCAAATTTCATGATTTTGACAGGCCTACTGAACACTTCTAATTGAAAGTAAATTAAAGACATTGATTCTATTTATATCTTTTAATGAAAGATGTCCTGCAAAAGCACTCAATGCGTGTGTAAGCACCTGAGCTGCGTGGTATGCCCTGGTCCGGTAAACATCCTTGCCGTCTGTGTTGGTCATACCAATCGTCCACTGTCATGGTGGGAAGGCTGGGATATCCCTCACCAAACACTCTGCAATACATTCAGAAAAACACACACACACACTAGTACTACAGCACTGAACTCCACAGGCACACTCCAAATGCACACGTACTTCGCCTGCATAGCATCCTTAGTCAGGATAAAAGGCTTCATGGGCGGTCTTTTGGGTGGGGATGGCTGGGGGTTGCTCTACAGAGACAAACAAATTATTATTAAGGTTGTCAATGAATTGAAATTTTAAATTGTGATTAATCATATATGATTTTTTTATGTAAACACATTATACGCACAAAATAAAAGCACGGTTGTAATTCTGAGTATGTGGCAATGAAATACCTGCTTGAAAAGCTCCATCCTTTCCAGTATCTTGATCTCCTGGTTGATGGAGTCGATCTCCTCAAGGGCGAGTGTCACCCACCTGCGCACGTGCAGCAGGTAAAAATCTCTCACCACCTCTTCATCAGCTGAACCTGATTCAACTAGTCCCCTGATCTCTCTCAGCTTGGCTTCTGTCTCCTTACGCTGATTAAACCTGGAAACAACTTAGTGTAAATATGCCACACGTTTCCACAAAAATATTAAGCAGCACAACTAGTTTTCGACATTGATAATAATAAGAAATGTTTCTTTCGAATCAGCATATTGTAATGATTTCTGAAGGATCATGTAACACTGGAGCAATGATAGCTGAAAATTCAGCTTCACCATCACAGGAATATATTATATTTTAAAGAATATAAAATGACATCATTAAAATAGAAGAATACTTTACAATATTACAGTTTTTTTAATCAAACAAATGCAGCCTTAAGAGCATAAGCGACATTTTAAATAATCTTACCGAGTATACCGACCCCAAGCTTTTGAACAGTAGTGTAAAATAGTAATAAAAATGTTATTGGTGTACCCTGGGCATTGGATGATGGATGGATAGATAGATACATGTATGTTACCAAATGTTCAATCCTAACCCACCTCTCGATTTTGGCTTGTCTTTGTGTTGCCATGGCGACAAGGTCTGGCTGTGACATTGGCATGGGGACTGATGGATTCATGCGCTCCTCAGTAGGAGTATCTGTTGTGTTCTCACTGGCTCTTGGCAGCTGAAAGCTACATATGTCATAGTCCTTGCACCTCTGGAGGAAGTCCCTGAAGTAGACGTGGGCCGCCTGCACATGCTCCAGCCGCTTGCTGGGGTTCACTTGTTTCATGGTGAGCGCTCCCAGCAGAGCTGGCAACAGCAGGTACTTCAGGTCGGTTGTGGAGATCTCCTCCAGGGCCTCATTTTGACTACCCGAAAAATAACAGTCAGTTAATACAGCACTTCAGTAAGTTTTATATTGGCTGTTGTTTTATAAGGACCATATGTAACAAACCAAATAAGAAAATCAATGATGTTATTACATCACCATGACGTTTTGATTTCAGAGTAAAACGGAGTACACAGCCGAGTAATACTGTAGGAATTGGGTAACAATACAACCAGTTTTGCAGATTAATGCCCTTTTCTGTTTACTACTGTAAAACTAAAAAGCACATTTACTCTTTTAATTTGCAACGGATGACTAGACGAAAAATACTCCCATCATAATTAGCGCGTCACTCGCTTGTTGTGCTTTGACAGCAACATTGATTGTAAAATGAGCATTTGAATTGATCGCGTTCGTGTGCGAGAGTGCGTGTAAGTGTGTGTTGTTCTATCTAACCTGAACAGGTTCAGCTGATTGACCATCCTCGTCGCCTCCTCCAGTTGCACGATAGCGCGCTTCACTTTCACCTGAACCGCGTTGGAGCTGCTCGACTCATGCGTGGTGTCCACCTCATCATACAGCTTCCAGCCCCGATCCAGTAAATCCGACAGCTTCGGAGCATCTGAACCACTGGGGTTTTGTGTACTGTTTGTGTCTTCAGCAGCCGCCATTTCTCAAAAGGTTTTTAAGACCCAAATCGGCTTCCGTCTTTTCCTGTTCTTAGAGTTTGTATCCGGTCGGTTTTAGATGTTGCAGTTCTGATGACTGACTGTGGATGTCAGCAGAGATCAGTTATTGTCTGTTTTATTACTCGTTCTTGTCTGTTCTTACTGTCTATGGTGCTTATTATACCTGTTTAGATAACAAACAGCTATTATCCTTATTAGCATTGCAATAAATAAATAGCAAAATATATAAAAGCACAATAATACAAAATATAATTCAACTTAACTTAATAGCCTATTAATTGAAAATAATTTACAGTTTTAAGGCATTCGTTTTTAGCTGCTTTAGGTTTAAAATAAGTGCCACAAAACTTGGAGCAACTTACACACATTTATGTAAATAAAACTGACCAATAATACAAATATTCTTACACAAAAATTCAGCCTCTTTTTTTTGTGCAGAAAAATACCAAACTTTACAATGTGAGGTCAAAAATCAGCTATTATATTATTTATAACAAACCACTCGTACATTTTGTCCCAAAAGCGCCCAAGAAAATCAATTACTAAAAAGATTTTTGAAAAAAATTAGCCTACAAACTTACTCTTAAAAGTTCACTACATTAATTGTTTTGAAGTAACTTTCTAGGTTTCAAAAGAATTAAAAAATATTTAATTCTAATTTGATAGTCAGCTTTTGAAACCCTTCTAAAACATTTAGGCTATTTTAACAGGAAAAGGAAAATATTCTTTTGTAATTATAGTGACCTCAAAAAAAAAAACATTGTTTTTACATTTGCCATGATGAATTGTCGATGAACAGATTAGAAAAAGAGTTTAACCCATCCCTCATCTGAATGTGTTTACAATTATTTTAAATACGAGTTTACCAGGACAGCATATTTGCAACATCCTATCGTTTTTATGCATAAACAAGAAAAAAACTATTAGCCATTTAGGCAAAACAAGTCCCAATATCTTTACGCAAATTAAAAAAAAAAAAAAAAACTCTTTACAAAATTTGCCTTTTCACAATGCAAAAACTACTTTCCGGACGTGAATTTCTCTCTTGTTCTCCTCTGGACAGTAGCCTATATTGACAGGGAGTTCCCACACATATTTTTGCCTCTTTAATTTATCAAAAGGCTAACTTTAAACAGTGTAAATATTCAGAAAAACCTTTCCTTCTTAGTTTGCGCGTAAAAATGTTTTGCATGTAAAACCCCTGGTCTTTTTCTGTCAACATGACCATTCTGAAATCTTATAGGCTATCTTTAAAAATCTAAGTAGGAACAGATCTCCCACAGGTCAACTCAGTTTTCAATTTAGAAAGCTTTACACCGTGTCCTAACCAGACGCGATGCAATAAGATTCCAGCGACAAATTATTTGTATGTCCACACTAGATGCGACTCGACTACGAAATACGTCAAAATCAATCAAAACCCACAGCCAATCAGAACAGCGTGTGGCGAAGTCTCGCGGCAAGTGCACAACACCAGAGTTCGCACTCGCAAGAAAATGGATAGTAGGCCTAGCTAACGTTACATAATCAAATTCACAAATATTACACCGTTTAAACATGATTAAAAATACACAGGCTCGAGTTACTAAAACAATATTTGTAAAATAATACACTTGTTTGTTCACAGTTTGAACGTTCTTGTTTCCATTTGTTTAATTTCAAGATCTGAGGTAAATTAGGCTATCCATTGTTGCTTTCACAGCTACAAAGCTGGGAGCACTAAATGATATTCAAAGTCACATTACACGCTTTTAACATTAACTAAAGCACAAAACAGTACATGAGATTATCATTGCCACCACACTTTGTGTTTGTTGTTCCAGCGTGACGTCGCAGAAGAGAAAAATAGAAACCGTTTCTAAAATAGAATCGTCGCGGCTGGTTAGGACACGGTGTTACACCCAGTATAAACACAGATCTGTGACAACATTAGCATTAAGAAACTATTTGTTTCTGTGGTGTGTGCTGGATTATTTGTTTGTGTCAGTGCATGAGGGCAACTTAGCACAAATGGCTGATATTATTGATTTTGCCTGCAGTTAGTGAGTCTGGGTGTGTTTAACGGAATCATTCATACCATGTAGTACAAATAAACTTCATAAAGTAACATAGTCCAGGGCTGCTTTTACTCAGAATACTGAGCCTTTGTTAGGACAAAGCGGAAACTTGACTCAGTTTCCCATTGCTGAATCTCTGGCATGCTTAGCTGCTAGGAAACCAAGACACATTAAGGTGATGATACACGGGACAACTTTTTTTGAGCAAAGTAGCCGAGCGATGTTGCTTGGGAACTTTCACATTGAGAATGGGCAACAGATTTCTATCGGGATACTTTAGATCGGCCGTGGGCCCTGTGTCTACCTGCTTGCCCATTGATGGCAACATTGCCCAGCAAAATTGCTCAAAAAGTTGCCCAGGGTATCATCCCCTTTAAAGCCGTTATCGTGATTGATAAGAACTCTCTCTAGGCTGAGGCAAATGTGTTTATTCAGTTCACTGATCCTGATCCCGTCTTTTCTTAATCTAATGCTTAACCACACTTTTTAACTTCCTGAATGCAGCTAAAGGCCTTTGAGCAGGTGTGAGATCCTGCGCAATCTCTCATGTGTATATTTTTTAATCACTTTAATGGGGTCTGAGGTTATTTTGTCTTTCTGGCCACGAAAAGAAAATTCCCCTCATAGTGGAGGACTAACTCTAACCCAGTCATGACCTTTAACCCTGATCTCTACCCTTGGAACAAGCAACATACATCAACTGTCTATAGAATAACAGACAAACCGCATTCAAATAAACACCAGAAAACCCAGATGAGCTGAAGAGAGATGAAATAACAGCAAACGTGTGAATGTGATTTCCAACTTGCTGCTTTTTCTTGGTGCATCGATAAAACGGAATTTAAGTTCTATTTTTGTCATGCCAGGCTGTTGATTCTTCACATATTTGCAGTCAGTTGCAGATCTATTCTCAGCATGTGTGTGTGTGTGTGTGTGTGTGTCCGGCTATGTTGTGAAATTTACAGCCTTTTGTGCCCTTTGCTTTGTCATTGCAGAACCAACAATATGGGGGGCAGAAGTGACAGGTGACACACACACACACACACACACACACACACACGCACGCACACACGCACACACACACACACACACACACACATGTTGTGTTTTCATGTTTTATGGGGACTTTCCATAGACATAATGATTTTTATACTGTACAGACTGTATATTCTATTCCCTTACACCAACCCTATCCCTAAACCTACCCATCACAGGAAACATTCTGCATTTTTACATTTTCAAACAACATCACTTAGTATGATTTATAAGCTGATTTCCTCATGGGGACCAAAAAATGTCCCCACACGAACAAGGATTTCGGATATTGCCATCCTTGTGGGGACATTTTCCCCATAACGTAGGGTTTACCAGGCCACACACACACACACACACACACACACACACACACACACACACACACACACACTCAAATACACAGTTCATAAACTGCTTTCACAGAACTCATGTGGAACTTGTTTGTTAGAAAGAAAATGGACCAAATGTCCCTTCCACGAAGAGAATGGCTTAAGAAAGGGACTAAATAATGTTTTTTGAAAGGGGAAGGTTTATGGTCTAGGTCAATATTAAATTAAAATAGTATAAATTAATGGATGAAATAAAAAGATTTTTTCTGTGTGTGTGACTCAGGTTGATGGTAAAACCTGAAGCCAGCTACACTGTGGAAAGACCATCCCAAGGTCACCACGAGGAAAACGGTTCAGCGTTAGGGGATAGAAAATATCATCTCTGCATAAAACAACAGAAGTCAATGTAAATTCCCATGGTGAAGGAAAAACAAATGCGTGTTTGAAAAAGAGTCTGTCAGCAGAGATCGGTGGGATTGTCCTGCATCTGTTTTCACAAACAGTCACTCGGCAAACAGCTAAGCACCAATAAAGTCTTCCTCAGACTGTGTGTGTAAATACTCTTTGTGTGGGAGTGTGGTGTTGTGCTCTTAGTAAACAATACATGGGACCCGGTTAAATGGAGAGCTGCATTCCACAGAGATTCACACCAGGTGCACGTCAACAGGGGAAAAGACAGAATCCTTTTATTTCAGAAGAGATCAATATCTTTTAGACAAAAAAAGAAACTCCACTACACTCCTTCATCCCTGAGATCTCGATAGCATCTCACACCTCCTGTGGCCGATAAAGGCCTGGATAAAGTTTATAAAGCAAAAATAACTGCTGCTATTTTAGCAACATCACCGATTCTTCTCTGCCAGTATATTTTATTTTTCAATAAGCATCTTTGATATAAAATGCAAAGCCTTGTTAACTGTAAAACGCTGAGGAAAAGCTAACCCCCCTCTGAGGCTCAGACCTGTCCTGCAAAGGGCCCAGAAGTCTGTGTGTGCCTTTGTCTTTCTGTAACAATGCAGAGATAAAAATCAGGCAAATCAAAGGACAAAAGGAACCGCAGAACAGGTTGGCCCTCTGTCTCTTTCTCCTGTAGCTGCTGTTGAATTACTATCTGGCTTCTTAATCTCTCTATAGCACTGATATCCTGAAAATGTCTTTGATGTGAAGGAATGTTGATGAGAGATCAGAGAAAACATGCTAACGATTACATACAGGACTGCTATCCAATTCTGATCAACATAAATCTACTCCAACAAAACAGCTTCAGACAAACTAAGCAAGAATTTAAAATGCACACAAAAATGAAAACATGGTAATTTACAATTAGGTTTCATTTTTTAACATTAACTACGTTAGTTGATGAACTAATAATGATCAATACATCTGCAACAATTATTAATCTTAGCTTATGTTAATATCAACATTTACTATGTTTTTAAAATTGTAGTTAACACACTGTGAACTAACATGAACAGTGAATAAATGTTCAGAAAATTTATTGCTCATTGTAATTTCATTTGAACTAATGTTAATACCTACGATAACAGGAATTTACATTTATGATGAAAAATTCAAAATTAGTCGCTTCCACATTAAATATTTTTAATAAAATAAATACAAATTTTCATTTTTACAGAAAATGTACAAGTTTTCCCAGGGTGAAAAGCATGGACTTCATCTTTGAATTTAGTCATTCAACATCACAAAAATAAAGAACACTTACTTTGCAATAAAACTAGTGTTATCAACCTTCATAATCAATACTGAGTGCAGAGAATTAAACAGTTTGATTTCCATGTCTTGCTGCTTTGTAACTGGTGTCATGAAATGTATGTGACCAAAACAGATCCGAGCAGATCAGCAATGTGAAGTATTACCGCGGTAAAGTCACTCTGTACCAGCACAGTCCTCCCCTCCCCCCAGTCTCTTTCTCTGAGCTGGAGTTGATGAGTTTTTCTGTGAGCGGCCACTGCTTATCACTCTGGTTTTCCACAGGGTGCCTCGAGGGCCTCACCGCAGGGTTCTTTGTTTACAGCCATTCATGAACTCTTTCACCACCCCATATTCCTCAACTCCGGCTCTTCTTTCTTCACTTTCATGCCACCCTTACAGCAGTTAGAGGATTATCCACCCACTTATGGCTATAACATGATCATACACATTCGCCCAGCACTGCAACATGCCTCTTTGTCTCTGTCGATGGAGACAGTCCATAAGGTGGTTTGTCACTTGCAGACGTATCTCTCAACGGTGCGGTGGCATGTTTTGCAGGACACGTAACAGCACCAGTGATATTTACACTGGCAGCGTTCCACCAGCACCTCCGTGTAGGCATTATAACCCCGTCCACAACACATGAGTCCACAGCTCTCACTGCCAGTTGCAGTCTTGTTACACTGCCTGCAGAGATGATATAGAGGAAATTATTTACACATAATTTACTTTAACCAAATAACTCAAATGGCAACATTTGAGCGTATTTGTGTTGTGAGAATCAGTATTCATGCCTGTGTGTGTGTGATAATGTTTAACCGAGTCTATTCATGTGCCTCTTTTCTTTCCGCTGTTCTCTGTCCCATCTGTCAGATCAATGATAATCCCTCATTCATTACAGTGAATAAGAACTGATTGCTCTCTCTCTCTCTCAACTCATCACTAATCAATAATCCTGATTGATGATGGATATCTCACCTGTCTGTGGTTCCGAGTGACCCCTGCTTGCCGTTCTGTGAGCAGTAATCCGGCGAGCTGACCAGGTAGACAAGTTCATTCTCTCCGACCGGCCTCACCTCCATCTCTCGGGGGACCAGCTGTCGGCGGGTGCCTATCTGACGCGGAATGACCTTTGTGGCCGACAGGTATTTAGACTTGAGGTCGGCGGAGATGCTGTTGATGTCTTGAAGGCCCTTCCAGCAGGTCTTCACAGAGCAAGAGCCAGAAACACCATGACATTTGCACTTCATCTCTAGAGCATCCATGAGTGCCTATACAAAAACAACAAAACAGACACAATTAATGAAATGAAATTGCTAAATGATGCCAGTGACGCCGGTAAGCACGCATTTGAAGTTACCTGTCTTCCCACTGCATTATTGTGAAGCTGCATGAGTCTAAAGGCCTGTGGTCCCGAGCGGCGGTTCCTCATAGGCGCGTCTGAGAAAGCAGAGCCCATCTGCAGGCCGTAGCGCACATTATCCCCACATCCACCCCAGCGGAAGTCTGGGGTCGCCTGCTCCGACGGAGCTGCTGCACACGAACAGCTGGGCAGGTCTCCAGAAGCACAGGCACGGGCGATAGCATGACTGACCACTGCAGCGGCCAGAGAGAACACAAACGCTGTCTCGCGGGTCCCTGCACAGAGGCATCACTGTTAGACCACCTGCAATAGCAACCTGAACTTTGCATAATGTGTGGAGTGCAAGTTACTGGTTTTTAATTTTAAAAAGCTGAAACTTATATCTAAAAAGCTGGGTGGCTGCTGATAGACAAATCCAGATGTAATCACCTTTTGCCAGGTCCGGGGTGAAGTGAGGGGCGCTCTCGATGGACGAGCAGTTCCAGCGCATGTCGCTGAAGGCTCTCTGGCACGCGCTCTTGGTGAGTTTGGCTGCGTGCACAATGCTGTGCATGAGCTCGAGGTTCCGTTTGCAGAGCTGAAGCTGATCTGGCACGAGCCCGTCCAGGAGTTTACAGTGATGCGTCTGATTCCACCCGACAGAGCTCCCGTTTGCCGTTAAGCCACTGCAAATACAAACACCATGGTTGACCGATAGTTTAGCTAAACAAACTTTATTTGACTGAATAACGCTATATTGTACTGTACATGACTGGACTTGTTTTCAACAAAGTGATCGACGAAAACAACAGACAGTTAACAAAAACAGTGAAAATCAAGTTATCCAATTGCTTTAACCACTTGGTTAACTTTTAATGAACTTCAATTCATTGTTTCATAAATAAAATTAATTATTCCAATTAATTCTGGAATAGAAGTTATTCTGTTCTCGAATCAATGTGCCATTTAAGACATTAAGACATATTTAAATACCCAGCTAAGCCTAGAGCTGGAATAAAATAGCTGAAGATGTACTTTTTGGTGAAATATCAGATATCCTAAAATAATTAATTCATCCCCATGTAGCTTGCCGAATAAAAATAAATACTTACAGCCATGATATTCCTGTGCATGGATAATTCGCGCTCAAAGAAATAGCGAAAAATAGTAGACAATTCCTGTATTCTGTCATATTGTTCTTCTGTCGTTTAGAAATCCTAAGGAAGTCCGAATTGTTGTCTTTGGTCTGTGGTCAAGATGCTCACCGAACTGCCTGATGCCACCGGCCGCTGAAATATGTCCGAGTCCAAGTGAAGCTCTCTCTCTCTTTCATAGGACAGCTATGGGACTCGACCCGCCCCCTCCCTCCCTCCCTCCCTCCCTCCCTCCCTCCCACGGCGCTTAGGCGGTCTCAAGATTCATATGCAAGAAGCGCGCGGAGGGATTACCTACTCTATAGTTAATTTATATAGGAAGGAAAACAACATACTGGAAAAGAACAAAATTAACCACATTGTCTTGTCACGCATGATAGAGTTGAACAAAGCTCACATATTTTTTGGCTATCACCCAGATGATGCAGATCAAACCCAACTGGCAAAGTTTTACGCGTCTTTCTTACCCTTGCAAATCAACAATACAAACACAGTTTTTTACATTAATTATGTTTTTTACATTAAGACTTAATGGTTTGTTTGTTGTTATTTCCTTTGCGCATATAGCCCTGTGAGCAAACAACGTTTTAACCGATTTGTCAAGGTAAAAAAAGGCCATTAGCAACACCCTCATCGTCTGTAAAGCTCAGCTTTCCAGGGTGTGCGCCTTCCCAAAGGAAACAATTGGGCTTTAGTCTTTTAAAGATTTCTGTCCGAACGGGATCAACAACCATTTACATTAAAATATGTTTGATTCGGCTTTTCCCTGAAGATAAGCCGGATTTCTTGTTCCTCAAGCCTTACAAGCGCAAACAGATTAAAACAGCAGAGGTCACTGTAACCAGGTTAAAGCTGCTGAGAGCATTTTATCAATTATCCATAATTCTGTTTTATTCTAAACATCACATTTCCCTAGTCCTGCAGTAAATTTCCAAGTTATAATTCAGTTTACCAAGTTTGCGTTAATTATACATAAACCGTTCAAGTTTACGCAGTGAGGCTCGTTGGTCTAGGGGTATGATTCTCGCTTAGGGTGCGAGAGGTCCCGGGTTCAAATCCCGGACGAGCCCTAATTTTCAAAACGTAGACTAATTTGATCGTGTACTATTAAGTAAACACATATACAATTGTTATACATCGTAAACTCAAATCTATTTTAATCGTACGGTCAGCCGATGCTTATTCAGAGCTGAATGTGCCTCACGTGCGGAATGCAGCCTGGCGCATGAGAATGGTGGCGCTGAGACGGTCCTGCCGGTGCTAATCACTCTAGTCTGATCATCACATAGGTGTGAATATTCACAGGTCCCAGAATGGTCATATCTCAACGAGACAATCAGAAATAACATATCCCTCATCTATGCGAGCAGCTCAGCCACTTCAGGGAAAGGCGAGAAAAGCTTTTCTTTGATTCGTCTCGTCTCGTCTCGTCCTTGCATTCAATCTGCTGAAATGTGTCGGGACAAAACTGTATCAAGAATAGACTGCTTATTGATCTCGCAATGGGCCATCAGTGCCCGAAACTGCAAACTGGAATTTTAATTTGTGTATGCGAGGGCATGAATTAGTCGGGATTAGGATCAAACAAACCAGTTCTCCTTTCTTTGCATCTTTAACGGAGCTAGAATAATACAAATGCCTCACGGGGGTCCTAATCCGATCAACAAATCCTGCCATAATCGGAGGTTTTTATCAACAGGTTTTTATGAGCGTTGTGTGCTGTAAATAGGCGCCCTCCCTGTAAATAAACCAATGAGATTTTCTTATATTGAAACAGGTCTTATATGAATCCATATAAAAGTGGAATGATCAAACACACTTGTGTATATTTCTTTAGTGAAAATCTTTAGTGTTCATGCAATGCACTGTGCTTTTCCAAGAGAACATGAGACATAGAATCTTTCAATTTAATTTGACCTTTAGTTGACCTGTCGAGATCTTACAATCTCATCACAATACATTTACATGCACAAAATTCACATTATGACAGATGTATTCTCGGACCAAAAAGGTTTTAATTGTTTATAATCATATTTAAGAGATCAATGAGGAGTTTGTTGATTATGGAACTGTAAACAAGAGCAACATAAAGAAGTGTGATGAATGAGGAACCATGCAACATGGTGTCTGGAAGATATTCTCTCCAAAATATACCAATGAAGTAATTGTAGAGAAACCTAATAGATTTCTGAATTTACTGTGGACTCGATTTTTAACTGAGAAATGTTATGATGCATCTTATCTACCGCCATGGTTTAGAAAATCAGTACTTAGTGGACATGAAAGAAGAAGTATTCATCAACAGCACATCATATAGGCTACATACTGAGCAATAACAGCATCATGAATGACAGTGAGGTGTGAGATGCAGGATGGAATCGCACCTAGAAACTGCTGTTCACCTGTTTGAAGCAGTCAGCGGCCTTGTGAGGACGAGTCCTTGCTCGGTCTCATGCTCTTTGACTTAATTGTCCTGAGATTTTACACAAAAGCTTAGCATCAAGAGTGTATCCTGTCTTTTGTATCTGTGTGTATACAATGTAGACAGTAACACAGAGGAATGTGGAAGCAGAGGTGACGAAACCTTCATGTTTGTGAAAGAATTACATTTTAAGGTGTTATTAGCCATTACGTCACCCCGCAGACCACTTAACACTGAATACACACAGGTAGAAAAGATGTTTCTGTTCTATACACTATGGAACAGCAATGAATCTGACATGCGTTTTAGTGAGATGAATTTGGTTCCTCCACTAAAACTGAAAATTAACACAAACTTACACGGATCTGATGAACGAACACCATAACTTGAACCAAATTAGGCCACAAATATCTCTGCATATCAGAATCATACAAGCAGATACTGATGATTATTGTGAGTGAAAAAGGTTTTTTTGACACTAGGGGTCACTGCACACCAACTGCGCCACTCTTTCTCTTGGAACATAGACAATTAAACCACTGTTTAAAAACAATCTTTCAAAAACAATTTAATAGGACATAAAAAAACACAAGAGAGCAAAATATCTTATGTACATATATACAGTCCCTGTATAGTTTACAAATATACATTATCTTCAGTAAAATAAAGAAACTTGTATCTAAAACAAACACAGCAGAAACAAAAACTAAAACAAGCTGTTGGTTGGATGTGATGTTTAAGGGAAGAAAGAGAGAGAAATAAACAAATCTATCAGGACAATCACATTCAGACTCTCCTGCTTTTTTTTTTTTTTACATTTCCATGTGGAGACAGAAGGAACATGCAGAGGAAACCTTAGGGCAGATTACCAGCTCCCTCTAGAAAGTTCCAGATAATTCCCACGGTTCTTTTTATTCCGAGACCTTTGAACACACAATAAAGCAGTTTGTTCTCACTCTGAGGATCTTGGATCTCATTGCTATTAACTAAACTACTCTCTTCATTCAGTCTTTCTCTAAAACCCATTCAGATCCACAATCCTGAGCTGTCAGTCAGGCGCTGGAGAAATCAAAAAGGGCTGATTCATGATTTTTATCAGTATGTGTTAGAGTCAAAGACAGAGGCTCAAATGTTCAGAATGGAACAATAGGTTACTGCTTACTGTATACTGTGCAGTATATACTGAATACTGCAACCTATTAAAAACAGTATATAACAACGGATTATGAAATGTTAAATGTCTCAGTAGTATGCCACATTGTACCTCATCAGGTTGCATGCTCAATTTGGCGAGTTATTATCTAATGTTATTTAAAAAAAAATCATATTTTGTATACAATTTCATATTTGTCATCAAATCATGAGGATAGTGATAGTATTTTGCATTGTGGGATACAGTATTCAGCAAGTTTGCTGCTCAAGAAACATTTCTTATAACAAATAATAAATGCAGTTGTGCTGCTTGATATATTTGTGGAAACCCTGAAGATAACTTTTTATTTTTTAAACTTTTTCTAGGATATTTTGATGAATAGGAAGTTCAAAAGAACAGCATTTATTTGAAATTGAAATCTTTTGTAACAGTATATGTCTTTACTGCCACTTTTGATCAATTGCAGGTCTCTTTGGATAAAACTGAATAAAA
This sequence comes from Meda fulgida, assembly GCA_030578275.1. Classification (NCBI taxonomy): domain Eukaryota; kingdom Metazoa; phylum Chordata; class Actinopteri; order Cypriniformes; family Leuciscidae; genus Meda; species Meda fulgida. The sequence continues at coordinate 26,910,433 of CM060620.1, forward strand.
GAAATGATCGAGCCCAAACTTTTGAACAGTAGTATGTATGTTAGTTATACTGCATGCACACTATATATTGCAGCAAAAGTAAGAGTAGTACAACAATAGTCTATTCCGAACACAAGCCAAACTCTTCTAGTCAAACTCTCAGTGCTACATTTACAATAGAGGAGCACTTCTGCCCTCTACAGGAGACATATGGTATTGCATTTTCAGGATGTTGATGGAAGAAAACATTATGAAGTACCATTAATTTCAGTGCCTGAACCACTGCCATCATATGCACAAACTCAGTTTTTCCTACAGGTAATGACAGTTAAAGAACATAGACTCATGCCAAAAAACTTAAAATAAAATAAAACTGTCAGGATTTCACAACTTCATTTTAAAAATGGGTGTCTTGACTGTGTGTGTGTGTGTGTGTGTGTGTGTGTGAAATATCAGATATAACTGAACATAGATATTCTGTTTTACATATATTGCCAACATCAGTGCTTATTTTAATAGAATAGTACACAGGTTCACTATTTATGTGGTGCTGAATCAAATGAAGTGTGTGTCTGTTACGACTGAGTAGATTTCTACTGGTGTCAGTTCCAGTCACTGTTATCACTGTAGGTGCACTTTCTCCCTGTGCTAACGCTGGATGGGCAGTGTGTGTGCCTGAATCTACATACACAGACACGGCAGCTGTGACGGCGCTGAGCTCATCCGGTCACACTGTTTATTCAGGAAACCAGTGTGCCCATCTCAGTTGTAAATAGACTGTTTGATTACCTGTGGTGAATGTTGTGCCGCTAATGTTTGAGGACTAACGGAGGGTGTTTCAGTGCTCAGAGAGACTTGAATATTTTGTCAGTGTTGGTGATGCTACATCGTCACGTTTGCCTGATGCTCGACAGATATGTTAATAAATTGCTGGCTGTAGATTGGTGGTGTCCATGGGGCGGGGATGGCTCAGTTGAGTTCAGTGGGTGTGGTCTGTGAGCTCATCAGCTCATGCACATCTAAAGAGCGTGATCTGCGTGTCTGATTATGTGGACCTGCGTGCCGATGGCCTCAGGTGTGTCCAGCGGCCGGGGCGTCCCCTAGACGGATGCTGCCGAGGAAGGTGGTGTGGTTGCTCATGGAGATGGAGGTGTCTTCGTACACCATGCGAATGGAGATCCTCTGGCGTGCTCGCAACAAACACACACCCGCGGTGTAGCAGGTGTTGAACTTGCGCTGGCCGGTCTCGATGCTTCGCGTGCAGCGCAAGAATGGAGTCTTATCTACCATCACTTCATAACTTGCTATGTCCGTGAAATTCAGGTAATATACCTGTTGCACACACACACACAGAAAGCAAATTGGGATAATGGTTATTGATTTCTAATGTTAATATTGTTCAAATAAAATGTTGTTTGAATTGTATTTGTATGAAATGTATACTGTATATGTTTGTGTATAAGCAGTAGAGTTAGTCCAGGGACTGTACTCACTTCTACCTGACTATATATAAAGTATGTTCCGTCAAGCAGGACTTCCAGCTCTCCAGAGCGCGAGTGCATTTTAAACACTCTCTGATGGATTGAGATCATTCTCCAATTCTTCAACACACCTTCTGACAAATCTCACAAACAGACACCAGTAAATACTCAATCATCTGTTATGACAGCAGCGACACATAATTAACACACATACCCACTCTAAGGAGTTTTTACAGATTTCTACTTGCCTTGTTAACATTTTCACTGACCCTTACACCAAAAAAACTATACATTTCACATTAATAATTTAATTCTTAATTATTATTAATTTCTCAGTGTTTGGGAGTAACTAGTTACATGTAACGGAGTTACGTAATTTAATTACAAAATAAATGTAACTGTAATTTGTTAGTCACTGAGTAATAAGTCACAGTTAGTAATTAAATCACAGTTACTTATAAAAATGTTAACGATTACAAAGGGGGCTACATCTGAATATTTTCTGTAAAAAGCTAGGATATGTTGAATAATATTAATTTGTTGATTTGACTGTTGATGTAAACTATACTTCCTGCCATTTAAACGCTGTTTAGTAAAGCGATGCTATTCTGATGCTTTTAATTGATTTTCTTGATTGAATTTGCAGCTCACGACGTCTGCCAATTACATCGATCCACATTGCCACTGAAAGGTTTCGGCTACAACCTGTCTGAGATTTGCCACCATGGCAAGTGATAAAAATACTTTCCAGAGCTGGAAATTTAAAAACCATTTCATTCAGAAATCTGTATGTAACTGAAGGGGGTGGATTGGAATCCACTGCTGCTTCAATGTATGAGTAATTATAATCAAGGTATTAATCAATATTTTTCCTTCTAAATATTAAATGAGTTGAATGACTTCTCTAAGCTTGTGAGATTTTACTTTGTTTCTAAGTTACCAGTGTGATTACTGAAATGTTCTTTTCATGTATTCTTTAATGTCAGTATTTGATCTCTGAATGCAGTAACAGTGCTTGTTTATTTAGCTCGGCTTCCAGAAATGAAATAGGGACTTGTTTTGTATTTGAGAAAGGTCTTCAACATGTTAAAACATATATTGAAGCCAATAGTTTAAGGGATAATTTCTTTGTTAAAGCCTTACTTTCCAGTTAGACTAAAGTTGAGAGAAAGAACACATTATCTTGATGTTTTGAGAGGACTGGCCAAATCCAACCTTGGAGTAGCTGTTTGTTGGTGTGTGTGTGTTAGTCTTCTTGGTTGCAGGGTAAGGAACCACTGGCATTATTGGAGATAGAGTGAATTGTTGTTTGAGACATGCTGGCGCCCCACAACCCAAATCTGCGACCTGGAAGGTCATGACGTGCCTAACTTCAGGGTCCGAATGTGTCAGCTGCATAATCGATGGAGATATGCTTCCGTCTATCTGTATATGTGTGGAAAATTACTGTGTTTACCTATTTCTTAGCCAATGAGAATCATTCAACCTGTAAACAATGACGTAGCTTAGACCTTGAAAATGGTATAACTGCTTTGATCTTTGTAACTGTAAGCGGGGCGGCCAACAAACTCCTGTGAGAGTCTTGAAGCTGACTTCTGCTGAGGAAACTGCAAACTATCTTCAGTAAAACTTTTCTTTAATTTATTATAATATCTGACTCTGGGTCTTCATTCTTCATATCTGGTTCTGGGTCTTTGACTGCAAACCCCTTACATAACCCCAGAACAATCTCAAAGAAAAAAGTGTCTGTGCTTTAAAATGACATTTTTATAATCTTAATTCAAGTGATGGATTTTGAAAGTCTGACAGTAATCAGTGTTGAGTACTACTGTAAGGTTAACCCTGCCTGGTTCAAATGTTTGAAAATGATTAACCGTTGAAAACATTTGTTAGAAATTTAGAAAAGTAATCAAATGTAATCAGTTACATTAAAGACTAAGATTTTAAATAGGGTAACTTGTAATCTGTAAACTATTACATTTCAAAAGTAACCTTCCCAAAACTGATAATTCTGAATTCTTTAATTATATTATAATTTAATACTTCACACACACGCACGCACGTACACGCACAATATTATTACAATTTAAAATGACTGTTTTCTTATAGAAACATTTTTTTTAGTGTCAAGGTTGAAAACCGTTGTGCTGCTTAATATTTTTCTGGATAATATAAAAAAATATAAAGTTAAAAAATATTATTTACTTGAAACATTATAAATGTCTTTACTGACCCTTTTGGTAAATTTAAAGGTGCTCTAAGCGATGTCACGCGTTTTTTAGGCCAAAACATTTTTTGTCACATACAGCAAACATCTCACTATCCGCTGGCTGCCTGTCCCCTGAACACACTGTAAAAAGACGCGGTCTCTGCAGACACCCCAGGCTCCACAAACAGCAACAAAAACAAACTGGGATAACCCGCACCACGAAACATAAACTGTTCCAGCCAATAACCGACAAGAAGGATTTGGGAGTGGGGTTTGGGGGGTTAGTGCGTGGAAGAGGAGGAGGGAGGGTCGAGCTAGCCTCCGTTTTGTTTGACAATACTTTAAACGTCAACAAGAAGTGACGTCACCCGACATCGCTTAGAGCACCTTTAATGTGTCCTTGCCGAATAAATATATTAATTTCTTTCAACAACAACAACAAAAATTACTGACTACAAACATTTAAACAATAGTGCATTATATTGTCCCATCAAATGTTACTTTTTAAAAAATTTTTACACGATGGCCAGTCGGCCATCCTTATAGTTGAACCCTTCGTACAGCCTATAACAAGTGAATGTCATGCCAACACGCATTATCAATAACCATTTTCAAGAATATGGATGTAGGTGTGTATGCAAGGGATCATTATTTAACTCTTACCTTCTTTCACTTGGATAGTGGTTTCCTGACCTTGAAGATGCACCACAGCTGGCTACAGAAACATCACAAACATTCACAAATTCAAAAGCACATTTTATGTACAGTCTTATATATGCTCATTATCACGATCTACACATCCAACTTTTTTACTGAGAGACAGTAGTATGGAGCGATGAGCAGTGTGGTGGTGGAGCAGGTCAGGACATCGACATACCTGGGTCTCTCTGTGCTTGGCTTTATCGGCGCCACCTGTTGACACAAAGGGGAAATGAAAGTAGTTGCTTTTGGATAAAAAGCATCTACTAAATGACAAATTATTTACAATACTCAAAGTTTGAATCGTGCAATTAGAATATGATAAACAATATTGAATTAACGGTAATTATGGGCACTGCTTATGTCAACTGTCTTGCACTATGATCTGTTCACACCAAGAATGAATGAATCTTTGCAGCAACAAGCCTTTCCATTTAAACACTGAATTCCTATGGATTGCGCAGCAATAAAGCAACATTTAGGTTACATTTAGGACTTTGAAATGGTGTGTTGCATCGCTCTTGATGTGAACAGCCCTTTACACAAGCAGCTTGCTGTGACTACTTGTAGAGGCAAGTGTCTGTGTTAACCTGAAGGTCCCTGTGGTCCAGGTGGACCTTGTGGTCCAGGTGGCCCTGCGGGTCCAGGAGGGCCAGGTGGGCCAGATGGACCCATTGCGTTATTGCCTGGGATCCCTGGGATGCCCGGAATTCCAGGTGGACCTTGTGGACCAGGTGGGCCTGGAGGTCCAGGAGCGCCAGGGGGCCCTTTCTTGCCTAAATAGAGAGAAAGAGAGAGGGGAATGCAATATCAGTCTGACATAAAGTGAAACAGTTAAAGCACTAAAAAAAGAAGAGAGAAACAAAACAAAACACCTCAAAACTGACACTCAATTTTCAAATAACAGTGAAAATGAAATTACCCTTTTTCCGATCTCCTTTCCTTTTCCCGCTATTTTCTGCAAAAGGGATAAGTGATGATCAGTTGGAAATGTATCATTTTACATTCACAATTGCAAGAAATGTTTCCTCCTGAATGTCTGCTTCAGATTCCAGAAAAGATGATTTATTCAAAGAGACTGTTCATTTGCTTCAAAGTAGCTAAACTGATAAGGACCACAAGAAAAACAAATCCAAGTGTAATTTTGAAAGACAATTGCTTCTGCTGCCTATAAATAAATAACACACACACACGAGACAGATCTGTGTTCCTAAGGCCTGAGGTCACTCCTGTGTTTGTGTTGGCTAGTATTCAGGGGTCTTTTTTTCGCAATAAAACTACTTCAACTCATTTGTAAATGACTGCTGCTTTAAGTGTGTTGTCTAGTGGGCTTCGCACGCAATATCTCTTTCTCAAAACACAGAATATCAAAAGTGAAGAGAAACATCTTGCTGGCTTTAATCTTTTCCAGTAATCTTCCTTTTTTCTCATTATGAAAAACAACAGAAGGGGAGGGGGAGCTTAAGTTGCAAGAAAGACCAGCAAGCACATATATAAAATCAAACATGCACAACCAAAACCAAACATGCCACACGTAATAAGCATGCAAAAAACTTGATCTGCAGAAGTCTCTGTGTTCTTTATAAAACAATCAGGGGGGAACTCAGCAAATAGTTATTTCATGCGCAAACCTTTCATCTTATTCACACACCACCCGAAATTCAGTTTCAGCCGCAATTGCTAGGTGCAATAAACACAACACAAGCAGATGGTTAAAACGGTTAAGAATTATATCGGTTACAGCATAACATTTATTTAAAAATGTGATTCAAGTGATCATGCAAGTTCGTTTTTTTTTTGCCAACCATGTAAATTTTTACTTAAGTGTATTAGTGTTGGCAGGTTTTAAAAGCTTAAGATAAAATGAACATGCAAATAAATTTAATTGAATTTCGCCTGTTTTTCAAAACCTTTGTTATTATCTACATAATTCTTACTACTACTCGAAAAATTCTCTTCATCAGAAAATGTTTAAATGAAAAGACTACCAGATGTAATGTCTATTTAACAGAGGGAATGTACTCCCTCCGGTGGTGACGATGAGCTTCAGAGAAGCATCAGAAAAATGTACCATTTTGTAGTTGCAACTTTTGACTAATTTTACACATAAATATAGAGCCAACTGAGATCATCTTTTAGAATTATTTTAATCATAGGATATGCATAGTAGTAAGTGCTTTTTACTGCTGAAAAACAGATCCATAAAAAAGAATTGGTCCGCATGTGTGCACGTTCGTCAAAAGAATATCAAGGGAGGGTTACTTGACAGTGGGTATGTCTGTGTTTGTTTTAAATAGGAGGAAAAAAACGAGTGTTAAAAGTCTTTAATGAATGGAACAAATTAGCATCAAAGACAGACAGTATTGGAACCATATTTCACACCAAACATGCAGCTGCACACACAAACACACCGAACACCAGCTGTGCATTCACAAAGTGCATGTTTATGAGGCCACAAAGTGAGTGAGTTTGTGTATGTCCATGTGCAAGTGCTTTGACCCATGAATCTGAGAAGTGGGAAGAAATAAGTGTGACTTGATCACAAGAATGGATTAGAAATGGCTTCCTTATTAAATAATCATGCATGTAGACACAGACGCTTCCACACAGTTTTGGCACTAGAAGGAGAAACTCATGCATTAATACTTGCCTAACAGTCTGATGGTTTGGTTTTTATACTAAAATCTAATCAGTTAAAATTTGTTGTCAACATTTCATGGAAATTAAGTGGAACAGAATTAGAACTAAGCCATAAAAATCAACTTTAACATGAGTTATGAGTGTGCACGCTCTTCAAAATGAGCTCACGGCGATGAGTGAGGTCTATAGTTTCAAACACGCACATTGAGCTGTATGTAATATCCTATATGTCTACATAACAGTATGTTAGAGATTTATTAACATCCATACACCGCTCTGCTGTCAAATATACCGAGATTTACAGCTCAGCATATTACAGGCATTGTTTCCAGAGGTCATCTGCGGCACACTTGAGTGCGCCATTCTACTAGTGTGTGTAAGAGAATTTAATGTGCAATTCAGTGCTAATTTAGTTGACAAATAAGTCAAAGTTGACATCAACATAAAAATAAAATCACTGATGAAAATGAGACGATAACTAAATAAAAACCAGTTTTGACGACAAAAACTATAATGAAAATCTATTTACCTTTTTGTCAATAAACAAGAATGAGATGAAAATGTTAGGCATGGACGATTTGCGGAAATTCTTAAATCCTACAGTTAATCTCTGCATATAGGGAGGTTAAAGGTGCACATTGGCAAAGTAAGCAGAATGGCAAAGTACCCGACGAGTTAACAGCATACACTTGTTGCATGTATTATAAAACGCTTTAAAAAGCCTGTGAGAAAGAGAAAAACAGACATGAATAAAATTCACATCATGGAAAACAAGACCATTTATAAACCGTGTCGAGCACCAATTGCCGGTAAAACAAAGAAACAAAAAGTTTATCATGCATTTGCACATGTTAATGCTCATTTAATCAATAAAGCAATTTTAAGCTATTCAAGTGCAAGAAGACGTGAAAGATCTCAGTTCGGGACGGTTTACTGTGTGCTCACACGAAGCGGCTCTTTGACAGTGCGCGAGTGCTGAATTGAGATTGTGCTTGAAAGGACAAACACACAAAAAATATATCAAACTGATTATTCATTTAAACAGTCGGTTATGTCTTGTAGTGAAAATAAACAGTTGGGAGAAAATTGGATGTGTATCTTTGGAGTCTTTAAATGTTAATTCAAACAACAAAAGAAAAAGAGAAAATCACTCAATGCTCTTGACTGCGCAACTTTAGTAGCTTTAATAAGGATGTATACAAAGAAGACTACGCACTGTTATTTTACATTTGATCACTTTATTCAACTGTAGGTAGTATTTCTTACCTAAGTACTACTGTTAGACTTACCTGACAAACTTAGAACAAAGACAGAAATAAAATAAACAGTGCTTTATTGTATTTAAGTTTTTATATTGTTTCTTATTTACTGACTAGAAATTTAGTCGACTAAAATCTTAGATTCAGTCAAATATAACTATAGACTAAAACAATTCAGGTGACTAAAACTAAATCACTTGTACAATTTAGTGCACAAGACTCCCACACACATACAGAACAATAATCTGAAATACACTGGGTCTAATTCACTAATAAATTGTATATCATTTTACTGTAGCGTGTCATAAGCAACACGTACAAACTAGGAATATTTTAAACAGACTTCAATGATGAACGCAGGAAATCGTTAAAAGAACACAAGGAAATAAACAACACATTACATACAGACAATAGGGCGTATACTGTATAAGCAGGAGATAACAACAAACTAAAGACACAGCTGATAATTATAAGGACCACATTGGGGCCGAGGGAGTGGAGAGCTGGGGCGAAGCCGACGGGGCTGACAGGTCGAGGTGGAGTCAAGGGCCTGGAGGACTGATGTTAAGCTGGTGGAACCCACATCATCGTGCCGAGTTGGTGATCGGGAAGCCCGAGATGAAGCTGAACTGCTGTACGGAGTAAGCGGTTGGGGCAGAGCACAGGAGCTGGACGACACCAGCGGAGCCAGGGGACCGGACTGGACGGAACCAGCGAAGGAGATGGGACCAGGCAGTCGGGCGGAATCTTTGGAGAAGGTAGGTCTTAGAATGGGAATGGAGCATCCAGACAACCGGATGAGACCGGCAGGGAAGTCGTCAAATCGAAGGTGGGGGCTCGGGAGGGAAATGGATTCGCAGACCACAGTGCGTGCAGTGCGTGCTGATGATTTATAATATTTTTGACTAGGAGGGAAATGATTGATTTGGAATATTTTCAACATTCATGATTGTGTTTCATATTATTTTTGCATGCCACACACCAGAGCATGTGAGTAAAGTGGAGCGGGGTGACGCAAAATATAAGTTAAAAAACTCAAACATAGCCTACGTTTCATATATATGTTTAAATAATATAATGTTTTTTTTAATTATTTCATCTATTTTTATTAGCTATATGAAAAGGGAACCGCATGAGATGAGTAAGAGGATCATAAGATGCCCAATATATCGAAAACATTTGGAATGGGATCAGACATAATTTTGGCCACTTATTAAGTTGTGTTTTGTAGAAAGCCTTTCTTTCAAGTGAATTTCGTTTTGTATAAATTGTATCTTTAATCAATATTTCATCAACAAATAATTGCCTAGATTAATAAATAAGAAGCAAATAGACAATGTAGGCTAATTGAGGAGCCTGCGCGTGAACTGCAGCGCGTCTCATACCGAAAACTGACAGAAAACACCTGTTTATTAATAAATAATTCAAATGTTTAATGCATAATCCTTACTTTGGCCGGTTCTTTGTGGTAAAGTTTTAGCTTCTTTACAAGATTAGCATAGGCGTACTCCCCTTCAGACTCTGGTATTTAAGATTGGGTGCACACAAAACCTTCTTTTCTCTTTTTTTTTTTTAAAGAAAATGAAAAGCTTGTCTTCACTGGATGATGATGATGATGATGAAGTGTCCATGTTTTCTCAGCTGTCGGCGCGAAAGTTTTGGAATGTTGAAACTCTGAACGTCGCAAATTCGCGTCGCGGCTGATGTGAATGGTTTTGACGCGAACTATTCGCACGCGAACAATTCGCTTTTCCGTTTCGCTTTTTCGTTACGCGTCTGGTGTGAAAGGGTCTTTACTGTGTTTTTGACATGCACAAAAGAGTAAAGCCAATTTTGCTATTCTCAATACCAGTTGAAACACAATAATTGCCTTTTGTGTTTATATTGCTAACTTGCCAAGATGGGCATTTTGACCAAAAAGTGCATTTGACTTCACACACAAGCCAAGGTAATATAGCACAACTGTCTAGTGCTGAAATGGGGCAGTTCATGACAGTTTATGGGGGTAAAACAATACCATCTCCTACCAGACTTCTTTTTTTGTAATAGGACAATTACAGTAAGTGTTGTCTACTGACCTCCGCACCACAAAAAAGTAATTATATAAGAGCCCATATTTTAGTTTGTAAGCTGTTATCTCAGAAAAGATCTCAGGCAAAAAGAGACAGTCATAGTCAAGCTCTTTTAAGCCAGCTAACAATAATAATAATGTATAATATATAATTATAGTTTAATAAAATAATATTATTAGTAGTATCGTATGATAATACTAATGATTAATATAACAATTATTAATGTAATTGTTTGAATGAAAAGTTGAATAAGACTAAAGTGGACAAAAGAAAGATTTGTTTTATTATTTAAAATATTTTTATTCTTGTCATTCTACCAATGTGAAATATAAAGCTATCACATCATTTATAGTATAATTCCTTCTTGATCCACATTCCACATTCATTTAAAAGAAGTACATCTTAACATGTTAAGTTAACATTTAACTGCTTTATATCATATACTGTATATCGCATCGGTCATCAGTAACCTTGCTCTCCAGACATCTGCTTTAGCAGTGGTTGCGATGGCATTTGTGTGTAGTATGCATGCATGTTATCTGTGTTGTGTCGGTATTTGCTTTGGCACATGACGCACACAGGTGCAAAAGCTGAAACAGTAGAACTCCCGATTAGAGCCAGTCACTGCACAGCCATAATCAAAGCCAAAACCACCTGCCAATCAAACTGCTGCCAACTGGAGCCGATCATGGCTGTGGAAAGCGGAGTAGGTAACCAAAGCTGGAGTCGGCAAATGAGAAAGAGAGAGAGAGAGAGAGAAAGAGAGAGGTGCAATATCACTTTGTTAGAAGCTACTAGAATGGAAAAAGGAGAGGGATTTCACATATAAACTACTGGTGTGCGCAGCATAGCCCAATAATGAGTAAGATGGAAGGAATGAACGAGGGGGAGAGAGAGAGTGAGAGGTAGCATGATCAAATGAAGGAAATGCATCTCGTTCTGAACTCTAAACCACATCAAAGAGAAACGCTAGCAATCTCACAGGCTTTATACTACACACACACACACACACACACACTTAATATAAGCTCTGAATTTCATGAATACCAACAAAAGTTATTTTTTTACCTGAACGTTTGGAACGATGAATGACTCTCTCCAGCCCTCTTGTGTGCTCATCCCTCCATCTGCTCTGTGAAGATGAAGGAATACTTTTTTTTTTTTCAAATACAGTGCAGAAGAATAAAATTAATTCATGGAGCCATTTCAAAGCATTTTACTTTATAACTCCAGCTTGAGTTTGAGCCAAGGCATGATCAATGAAACTAATCCACTTCTTCATAAAATAAATGTCACCATGTAAATTAAACTACACATGCACACACACACATACCTCTACTAAAAAGACAACACATAATGAACAGTGTGTGTGTGTATGTGTGTTGAGAAATCCTGTGGATTTACAGCAATAAGACATTCCATTTGTATGATCTAGCACACAAACACACACACAAAATCACATAAACATAATGAATTATTTAAAAAGGAAATACTTTTCTTATAATCACACACATGTTGTGTTTTCATGTTTTATGGGGACTTTCCATAGACATAATGATTTTTATACTGTACAGACTGTATATTCTATTCCCTTACACTAACCCTATCCCTAAACCTACCCATCACAGGAAACATTCTGCATTTTTACATTTTCAAACAATATTACTTAGTATGATTTATAAGCTGATTTCCTCATGGGGACCAAAAAATGTCCCCACACGAACAAGGATTTCGGATATTGCCATCCTTGTGGGGACATTTTGTCCCCATAACGTAGGGTTTACCAGGCCACACACACACACACATTCAGGGATAACTATCAGGTCAGGATACTTCAGGTCAGTCTGGAGTTCCCATGTATGTTTATACACAGTGAATGAAAGGTTGAGAAAAGAGAATGGGTCAGTTGCAGTAGCACATATCCGTGTCTGTGTCAGTAAGACAGAGAACATAACCCTGTCGTGCTTCACAGTAGTCACATTACAAGACCTAGACTGCCATTGTTATCTTCATTGCAGTATTGTTGAAGGAAAAGGAGTCTGAATTCACACACACGGACTCATTGAGCGGGTTAGCGGGGTCATGCAGCTGTGTCTGGGTAAAATGTGTTATTTATGTGATTAGAGAAGCCACTAAATCACAAAGTTCAGCCCTAGAGTGCATTGGGTGTCATGTGTATTCACGTATCCGTCTAAAACATTTGACGTGCGAGCGTGAACATGAGTTTGTGTGTGTTTTACCAGTAAGATGACACTTTTAGATCTGTAAACACCTTGCTGTGTTTTTTAATCCACTGTGTGTTTGAAATCAGACACTGTATGCCTGTCTTCCTGCCAGATGATGTTCCAGCCTTTGGACATGATGTTCTGGCTCAGAGTCTCTATGTGTGTGTGTGTGTGTGTGTGTGAGTGTGATTGTGAGTGAGTGAATGAGTGAGAGAGAGAGAGAGAGAGAGAGGATTGAAAACATTTCTCCAAGCTTACAATGCATTATTTACAATTGCGATCAGCAACAAAAGAAAGAGAGTACGCAGGTTTAATTACATGTACTTTAGGGACCAAACGGACCCTAGAAGTTAGCCAAATCTGACAAAACCTGCCTTTGGGGACATCCAAGTCGCCATCCTAACTAAATGGGATTTAAATAATGTGTTTCTAATATTAAACATGCAAAATGTTTTCTTTTAGGCGTATGGTTTGGGTTAGTGTGCAGCAATTATAATTAGCTTTACATATATACAATAGAAGTCTATGGTATGTCCTCGTTTAGGAAGACGTGTGTGTGTGAGATATAAATTTGTGCAGTCTAGACCTTGTAACTCGAGTCTAGAGCGAGACATCTCATCTGTCTCTTTCACACACACACACACACACACACACACACACACACACACACACACACACACACACACACACACACACACACACACACACACACACACACACACACACACACACACACACACACACACACACACACACACACACACACACACACACACACACACACACACACACACACACACACACACACACACACACACACACACACACACACAATGAGGCATTGTACCCTTTTTAACTGCACACCAATCTCTTTCACTCTTTAACATAATTACAAACTTTGTCTTACTGCATTATCATGAGAGGTGCACAGTGCTATTATTTATAAGGTAACACTTTATAAAAAAAGTAGTTCACATTAATGTAAAAAAAAATGTATCAAACATAAATATAATCCAGTAACGTTCAAAACATGCATCACAGCTTCCACAAAAATATTAAGCAACACAACTGTTTTCAACATTGATAATTCTAAGAAATATTTCTCCAGCAGCAAATCAGTATTTTAGAATGATTTCTGAAGGATCACGTGACACTGAAGACTAGAGTTATGATGCTGAAGATACAGCTTTGCCATCACAGGAATACAACATTATAAAATATATTACAATAGACAACAGTTATTTTAAATGTTATACTATTACTGGTTTTACTGTACTGTTTATACTGTACATCTTTCAAAAACAAACTAAATCTTACTGACTACAATCTTTTGAGTGGTAGTGTACCAAATACATGAACTAATATGAACGAATTGAACCTTGTAGTAAAGTGTTACCAAAACACACTATAGGACACAATAGCGAGAAAGAGAGATTTGTCTTTTCGACCACCCACAAACCTGATTGGTCAAATGCTCCATCAAGCTAAAATTGCTTCCCTCAAATGTGTGTCCGCATGTGTGTACAGTTCTTTGTGCTTGTAAAACATGAGATTGTGAACAGATAAACGCTTCTGCATGATGAATACGTGCATGTGATTAGTTTGTCAGTTGTCACTGAGGACAGATAAACTCACACCCTCATACATACACACATGTAGACTCACACATACACATGTGTTGCTCTGTAACAATATTTATAGTAAGGGTACACACTGTATGAGGCCTAATTTATTTCTGTTTGAATTGTATGACATTGCGTGTTGAAGAAGTTGTGTATGTGTGTGGTCTGAGCTAACGGTAGCATCTATTCCACTCATACTTATTTTGACATTTTCCATTCTTTCCGCTGACAGCCAGAGAAAAACGACCTTTTTAATCAGTCTGACCACACACACATACTCGCAACACAAACACAGCCCAACAAAAGAAAGCGTGTGTATATCACATTAATACACTGCACTTTATTTACAATTTTCTTGTTTTTCTGAAACACTATGGGCAATTTTTTTCCAAAAACATTCCCTCTACGCAAACAGTTTTAACCTGTTGTTGACCTGTTCTGACAATCTTCACATTTAAACACTTCTCACAACGTAATTAGGGCTTCTTATTCTGTTATTTGTGTCTTAGCCCCTGCTGGTCACTTATCACTTGGTTATTAACTGGGTCCAAAATGCTATATGTTTGCATCATCAACGAGTCTAACGTCGCTACACAACTCAGGAGTAAAGCACAGCAACATCTCAGTGTTAAATATTTGATTTGATTCTGATTCCCACACTTTCTTTCAATTTGATTCTAATATTTAAACTGGTTATATTTTGGATATATTGTAAATTTTGCTTACATTTGGAAAAAAAAAATCTCTTTCATCTAATGCTGTAAATGATTCAGGGACCCTTATTATTTGGTACATTACAAAAATACTATTAACATAACATTTCCAAACATATATTAATCAACAAGTAAAAACTGCTCTGTAGATATCGACTTTAAATTGCAAATAATTTCTAGAGCAAAACGTCTCGGGTAACGACTGTATCCCTTGTTCCCTGAGAAGGGAACGAGACACTGCGTCGACTACGACACTTTGGGGAATGCCCTTAGCGTAACGCATCTGAAGTATGAATTAAACTAATCCAATCTTGATTGGTGCCGTGTCATGACGTAACATGTGACGGCATACACAGAAGCTACAAAGGGAGTCGCTCCCAGGCAGGGGAAGGCGTGGTGGAGGGACGCAGTCTCTCGTTCCCTTCTCAGGGAACAAGGGTTACAGTCCTAACCCGAGACGTTCCCTTTTGAAGAAACTCGAACTGCGTCGACTACGACACTTTGGGGAACGAGTACCCACTATGCCACAACGAGCTCTGTCTGTCCCAGTGTGAGGCTGCGCACAGGCACATTTAGGATGAGAGCACTAGAGTGGCTGGAGTAGAAGGAATGTCCAGGCTATAGAATCTGATTAAAGTTTGAGGGCTGGCCCATTCTGCTGCATCGCACACTTCTTGTATAGGGGCCCCTGAAAGGAGGGCTCTAGAGGACGCCATGCCTCTGGTGGAATGAGCCCTCACAGCCAAAGGTGAAGGCTAGCTGCACACCTGATAGGTCATAGAGATAGCCTGAACGACCCAGTTACTGATGGTCTGTTTGGATGCGGGAAGCTCCTTCTTGTGCGACCCAGAGCACACCAGCAACTGGTCTGACTTCCGCCATGAAGAAGACCTCTAGATCGAAAACAGTTTCCGAAGTACGGACACGAACACTGCCTGGCCGCAAGCCTTTGGGACAGACACTGCAGTGTGCATTCACTGAAAACCGATGTGTCCCGAAGCGCACTTGATGCTGGATACAAACATCGATTTCCTAAGGGTTCCTCGGAGGAGCAATTCTCGCTCGTCCCTCCACGGGGGGACAGCCCTGCTATTTTAGTATCGTTTTCAATACCCTGAAGCGGAGGACCGGTAGGAAAAAAATCGAAAACGGAACACTGCATGGCCGCAAGCCTGTGGGGCAGAGAGAGAGCAGCGTGTGTTCGCTGCTCATCTATTTAATTCCTCAGAATTATTGCAGTCATAAACACTGGATAAGTGAAACACGATCTGAATCGTAGGCTCAATTAAAATATCTAACTTCTTAAAGTCAGATAATATCCCATCATTTTAATTTCTTAGAATTAAATGCAGTCATAATTTCCAGACAATACTGTTTTAATAATTATTCATACAGTCTCGTAATCTACACGCTGCCACGCCAAACACGAGATTCGAGTCGTTACAATATATTTGGCTTTCATCTCTCGGGAAGAAAGTCAACAGGTGCGAGGCTGAAACATCCGACAGCGCAACGGATGTACGCGTCAAGATATTTCTCAATGAACAGCTGCCAGCACCTTCAGGAGCTGACTGTGCATGCCTCGCACCCACACAGAATCTTTATTGCAGAGTAGACCCGTAATCTACGCGCTGCTTCAGCAAACGCAAGATCCAAGACACTATAGATTCTGTATTGCAATGCAGACCTTTAATCTACGCGCTGCCTCGGCAAACGCGAAATCCGAGCCACTAGATTCTATATTGCAATGCAGACCTTTATTTGGGACAATTCTTATGGGACAAACAACTCCAAATAGGACAGACAGTTTGACACAGAGCGCATGCTGAAGAGTGTGCCGGCGTCCCTTTGTAGCTTCCGTGTATGCCGCCACGTTACGTCATCACGCAGCACCAATCAGGATTGGATTAGTTTCATTCATACTTCAGATGCGTTACGCTAAGGGTCAAAATGCGTTACGCCCAAAGTGTCGTAGTCGACGCAGTTCGAGTTCCCTCGAAAGGGGACTATAATTGTTGTTGTCACGGGTGGTTGCAGGAAGCCAGATGAAGTTGAAGAATAAAGTTCCAATACAAAGTTTAATGAGGATAATAAAAATAATAATCAGACAGGCAGGGGCAACACACACTTAATGTGAGGGACTGTGAGGGAAGAACTTAAGTAGTGACACAAAGAAGATAATTAATGATGTGCACCTAAACAGAATGAACTAAACACAGTAACCATAGAAACAAAGGAGTGGCAGAAAAAACAAAGGAACACATGATGTGAATGAAAACAAACTAAAAGTCTATGATAACTAAGACAAACTGAATATAACTGTGAAAGTTAGCTATAGATGTAAAATGATTTTCGTAGAAAATAAATAATGAAATTAAATATTATAAATAAATAATTATAAATCAATGATAAACCCCCATGAAAGAGTCAAGGCCCGGGTGTAATTCATTTTTCCATGTTCCGCTCAGTCCTGTGCGCAGTTGAGTGCGCAAGCCAATCAAAGTATACTACTTTGGCCATGAGCGCAGAAAGACGTGTCTGGCACTTTGTAGTGTATTTTGTTTTCAAAGCGGTCAAGCCACTCGCACATGCGCTGCTTTAAGTGCACTGTCCGCGCAGTCACAATAATTGGGTTGCACGTGGACGGGGTGTGCGAACATCCGCGGACCCTCTTGATAATGAAAATGTCTTTAAGTATTCTAGTACAAGTCTAGTGTTTCAATGTTTACCCTATGTAAATAACTCATGTGTTGTACAGGTTCAGCAGTCTTTGAAGTTTCTGGCAAACCCAGCTATGCACTGCCACTGATGAGGCGATATGGGTAAAAAATGAATGTGCACATCTCTATTGCCAGATTCATGCTGCTTGCATTGCCATAAACTGTGATTCAGACTTGACTGAATTTTTTTTTGTCTGTCTTTGTAGGACTTGATTAGTTTCAGGGTGGTTTGCAAAAATGTTGGCTTGTATGCGAACACTTCTTGTGAATGCAAATCCCTCCCTGTTCATTTTTCACTTTCATATAATTCCAAAATATATGTGGCCATTACAGGTTATTACATAAAGCCCACGAGTGGTTCACTGACGCACATTGAGTTTAGAAAACCACTTTCACTCCAACCAAACAAACTGAAATGGACTTGGATCCGGACAAAATATCTATTATTAAAGCACCCAATTATTGTGTTTCTATCAGAACAATTTTTTTTTAATCATATCAATTATCACTTCAGTGGTGAAACCCTGAAAGATCAAATGGTCAACCACTACACAAAACCAGATGTACAATAAAAGACAATAAAATATTTCAATAAATCATCCACATAATGTTAATTGTCCATTAACACAAGATTAAACACTGATGGGCAGATATCTGTTGACAAAATGGTGTGATAAATCCTGAATGTTCTAGAAGAAGTGAAAGAAATGTCAGGATGGATTAACATGTTCGATAGTTTGACATTATGACCCAATCACAGAGCAAGACAGCACTCACTTTGAGCAGATGTTCTCATTGTTGAGAATGACCACAGTCCTCCTGGACCAATGAAGCTCACTTTTGACATCATACAATTAAACTCCTACTAAGAGATACAATCTCCAGAGACGCACACATTCAAGTGTGTGTATGAAATGTGTATGAAATGTGAAGCTGAATCAGAGGTGTAATCAAATAACATTACATATGAATATGTTTTATTGACGTGGACAAAAGAGACATGTGCGTAGAATCAACTGGAGAATCTGACAGACTGCAGTGGTAGTTTAGTGGTTAAGGATCTGGGCCTCAAGCTGAAAGATTGGAAGATTTATTCCAGGAAATGGAGAGTTTCTGAGATCACAGCCAGCTCTATCACCATTACAATATTGTGAGAGGCAGTTAATCCTACGTTGCTCCAGGGAGACCATCTCACGACCGGTCAATCATAAATCACACGTCATTACCATCATTAGACAACCATTTGCAGCTATTTAAGCCAAGAGTTTAATAATAAAAATTACATTTACCCCCGATTTCAAAGAAAAGCCTAGTCCCGTACTAAAATGCATGTTTGAGCTGTTTTAACTGAAAGCAACTTACACTGGTATATCTTAATATATGTTAGTGCCATTGTTTATTCTCAAGACGCACACCAGTAATGTTTTTTTCTACTGCACATTTATAAAAGCTACTTAGACATCCTAATTAAACTAAGGGAGAATACTGGTTTAATCTAAGCACGGTATGTTAAACCAGGCCTTAAATGTACAAACAACAGACCAAGCTCCACTTCTGAAAGCATGTAAGAAAGGGGTGAATCAGGTAAATCAGGACACTTTTTAAAAGGAATCCCAAAAACTGGACCAATTTATCAGAGATCACCTGAAACACGGGATGTAGCCTAATTTCGAAAGGCTGAATTTTCAAAACTAAAACAGGATTATAAAAGAGGTAGGAAGGGGGGGGGGGGGGGGGGGGGGGGGTCTTTTTTTGTGCGGATCTATCAATTTATTAAAAAATACAAAAAGCAATTTATACATACAATGACTGACGAACCTAAATTACTTTATTAAATCTTTTTTTGGGGGCCACAATGTCAAAAATTTCAAATATCTTAAAACCATAGTGAAGAAACAAATGTCTTTTGACATAATACTTATTATTATTTTTGACATACAATAACAACATACATTGTTTTTTTGTGTTTGTGTTACATCTAGAGCTATTATATGTTGTTACGGTTAATTCATGTAAAGCAAATGTCTTTAAACAAGTTCGATGAAGTTCTGAAAGGGTTTAAAAGAAAGGGCTCTAGAGTTTG
Source organism: Meda fulgida (assembly GCA_030578275.1). NCBI lineage: Eukaryota > Metazoa > Chordata > Actinopteri > Cypriniformes > Leuciscidae > Meda > Meda fulgida. The sequence continues at coordinate 26,930,135 of CM060620.1, forward strand.
AGCAAAGTATGCCAAAGTTGTCGAACAGTTTGTCAGGTTGCGAATGAGAGTGAGAGACCTTCACAACAGTTAATGATGTCACTCCCTCAGCGGAGGGATCTTTTTACCGTGGCAATCTGATTACAGCTCTGCTTGCTTTGGCTAAAGAGCACATCAGAAATCAAATGTTCTCTGGCAAGAGTTATATTTTCTCAAACACACACAAACACAAAGTGTCTTTCCGAGCACACGATACTGACAGGCAGGTCAGAGCCTGTTTGACCTGATAGGAATGTGGACTTGAGTTTGGTACAGGACAACTTTTAAAATAATGTACACACGTCCATATTGTAATGTGTGGCTTGAACATGCGAGTATGTCATTTCTCAATATGCTTACAATGGTTACAATGGCTTATTATAACGATTACAACAATGGTTAAATGGCTAGCAGTTTTGTAAAAGACACGCATAAAAGGAAAAGTGCCAGACCTTATGTGAAAGTGGTCTCAACATGTTCTCACCTCATAAGCGGTGAGTTTCTCCAGTTAGAGGCCAGTGTGACACACACACACACACAGCACGGACAGCTGGATGTGGCTTTTTACTCGTACAGCTAGAACCCATCTGGGACCAACACTGGATGAGATGTGCGTACACACTCACAAACACACATACACGCAGGCACAAAAGATGCAAAGAGTGATAAATTCTTCATCAATAGGCCCTTCTCTTCTCCTCTCCTGTTATATCCTCATGTCACCTTGTCTTCCTCTAGGAGGAATGCTCTTATTATCATTATGAAGATAAAATAACCAGATAGTCTATTAATATGATTGTATTCATAGGTTTGAAATCCAAACTATGAGCAAACCTTTGGAGAAATCTGGATAGATGTACAATAATGGAAACACAAGACAACCTTCTGATGACCTACTTGCTCTTCGGTCTGTAGATTTCAGTGTTGAAGCTGATCAAAGCATGTGTTCCTGCTTTGATACTGCTGTTAGTGTTGGATTCATTTCCCTCTGTCTTTTCATCTATTATTGCTCTATTTCATGTTACATCTCACGGGAGAAAAAAAGCATTATATCATCATTCCATCATGCAAATAATAAAATAAAATATATAAAAAAAACACTAATCTCCCATGCAGGCTGATCACTATAAATGTGTCATGGACATGGCGATAATAGCTTGACACAAAAGTAAAGTTGGTAAGATGCTATCAGATCACATCAGAACATAGACTGATAAAAAAAAAAAGTTACAATAGTTTTTTTTTTTTAAATGCTCCATTTTTCATTCAAAATATACATTCTGCTGATTTTAGGGTTAAGTATATTTTAAGGCTGGGTATCAAAACAAATTTTCGGATTTAATTTGGATTCACAATCTCTTGATTCGATTAGATTTCAATTCCAAAGTAGAGAAGGATTTGTCAGACTAATTAAAACAGTAACTCCTAAATTTGTGAGTCATTCTGAATAATCTATTAAGAGGATCAGCTCAAAAGAGTAATTTGTTCATGAATCAGACTTCACTGGTTGTGCTGTGTGCTTTTGATACACTAAAAAAAAAAAAACTACACTATCAGGAAAATCAGGCAAAACATGACTACTTTTGCCATGGGGCTGTATTCAGCCATGGAGATGTGTCACCTTTGAGAAGCGATGAGGTAAATACTGGCATAGATTTACCAAGAAAATATTGATCTGAGGAAATCCTGTAGCTTCACTCTCCAACAAACACACAGTTCAAAAGCTGGTTTAAAACAGGTTAAAAAGCTCACATTCACACTTAGGCGTATACACAATCTCTGGCCTGGGCAGAAGATCAGTTTCTGACAAGAAAAAACACTAAATACATTAAACAAAGGCTATGAAAACACAAAACCCCAATTAGAGCTTTGTTCAGCAGCAATTCTTATGATTCAGAGGACAGATGCAAGAGGTGGAGAGATAAAGAGACAGAAAGAGACTAAAATATGTAAAGAGCTGTTTTGATGATGTAGTCAACAAACTGATATAGCTGCCGTTTCTGAAAAAAAAAAATCTTACTCAAATTTGACACAGACACGAGAAGACGGATGCTTTGGGTACCACTGATATTGTTGGAAATAAATATACATTTACTCACATTACACACTCTCATGGAGCATTCTCATACAGCGAAACAAACCACACAAAAGATGCATTACTGGGCTGCATAGTTGTGGCCAACCAAACATCAGAGTTCAAAACACAGTAACAAAGGAATGAGAAGAACAGCCATTATGCCCTCTATTACAGTAAACAGACCAATACCCAATTTGAAGAAGTCTGTTTTTTCTTAAAAAATAACACTCAGCAGAAATCTGTGGTTCTGCAAATACTGTTACAAAGTAAAATAGAGCTGATTGAGAACTAATGGCTTTGTCCTAATTTTCCTTATTATACAACCCATATCCAGATATTGTAATTCTGTACAGTTGACGTCACCAAAAAGAACAGAAAAAATAGCCCCGCCACCATTTTCAATGGTAGCCTGCACCAAAGTCACTCCATTGGTTGAGCCAGAACACTGTGTGAAAGCGTCACAGTGTTTACGGGAAGGCAATCTTGGAGTTGTATACTATGCCGGGATAGTAGAAAGTGTGTTGACACAGTAGCTTTAAGTAGTGATGAAAGAAATATTCAAATACATTTATGTCTTTTGCACTGAACTGAAAATTGCAACAAAGGCTAATAATCGTTACCTACTGTAGTTATTAAATTGCCAAAACCACAAAATATGGGTTGACTTACAAAATGTACAACTTTTGCTACCAATCCAATCTGATCAACGAACACGATTTCATATAAATACATGAAATGCGTAGCAACATCTGAAAAAACGTGATTAATGCATTCTATATTTATGCAAAACAAAACAGAGATGTGTCAATAGCCTATTACACTCTCCTTCGTATCCTATTGCATTTCACTCGCAGTTAGATTGTCTGGGCATAGCATGCAACCCTGCACAAAAAAAAAAAAAGTTGTTATTTTTTCCTCACCCTCACATGCACGTTATGTTGCTGAATGTCCTGGCATCTTTTTTTACATAGTTGAATGAGAACCAGAAGTGTCAAGCTATATTCCAAGTCATCTAAAGCAATAGCTTCCATAATAATAATAAGTAATTCTATATAATAATAATTATATCATTTATACATATAGTATATTTTACATGACAATACACAAACAAAATCAAATTTGTATTCTTTATTATATTTTTATAATAACCTGTGGTGTGGAGTGAGAAACTCTTCTAGTTTATTCTAAAGGCTAATTCACACTGCACCAACAGACGCTGACCAACGGCAATAGACAGTGCGTTACCCTTGTCTGCATCTGTCTGTGTTGTCTGAAATGTCTGAGAAGTGACGTACTGTAATCTGGTGACTGTCACCATTGGTCAGTGTCTGTATGAGCCGTGTGAATTGGTCTTGCGTAAGATCTTACGGAGCAAGACAGACCCAGATTGCATTCACATATTTGAATAATTACTTTTTAAAATCACTAATTTTAAAATTGTAAATGCATGCTTTGAGGCCCAGTTCAAACATGAGCTTGTTCAGAATCAATGCAGTATTTAAAATGTTCCTTTCTTTGGGTGCATTCTGGATCTTAAAAAAAAAAAAATCAAAAAGTTAAAGTTGTGCATACCTAGTTAACTTGTACATTTAAAATCAAGTTCAATGTGAGATCTGGAATCTTTTTGACAAAACGCACTGTAGAAGCAGTCATCCCTGCTCCTGCTTCTATATACAGAGCTTGTAATGGAATCCTCTGAGACCTCCGCTAAACTTGAGCAACCTCTAAAAACTGTTACACCCTCCCATGAATATTGCCAAATGAGAGCAGCATGTGCTCCAGAGGTTGCAATCAGATCAGGCCATGACATTAGACACAACTTTTTGGATTCACAAAGAAGCATCCCAGTGAGGTTTATGTGTGAACACTGTAAAAAACATCAGATCATGAGCAATCTAGAGTGAAGACAGAATCTAAATGTGAATCTAGAAATGTGACAGGTTCAACTAGCAGCCTTACGCAATCTCTCAAATTGGGTTAGTTTGTCACTCCTTCTCCTAAGCATTGGCACATTAGTTTGATATCTAGAGATGGCAAGTGATCAACATTTCAATAAAACTGCAAACGAGTGTGTGTGTAGTCACATGCCCATTTCGCCCGATAACTTTGTCTCATCCATGCCCAGTCAGGCTATTTCTGCCTGTCATCACTGTAGCTAAGCGACAACTGTTCTAGTGAGCAAAAGTGTGTGCATACGAGTTTGTATGTGCTTGCATACAAGTATTTGCCATCTTAACTAAAACCAGACCCTGGGCTCCATTTCCTCTCTATCTCTCTCACTCGCAAACTCATTCTCCAAGGGTCGTGTGTCTGGTGCCATAAGTGGTTTGTAAAGTGAGGCGTTCCCGTTTGTCTGAAGGGTCTGAGTGTTTGGAAGGATTAAGACCATCTAATGAACAGAATACAACAGAACAACTGACAGCTGCAAAGGGAGAGAGAGAGAGAGAGAGAGAGAGAGAGAGAGAGAGACAGAAAATCAAGGACAGCTCAAAGAAGTCATTTCTGTCATCTGTTAGCCTTCACCTCTGAGCCCCATCTAAACCTCTCTGGGTAGTGGGTACATGGTCTGTTTCTTTACAAGCTGAATCAATAACACACCACAAAACTACACACGCCACAGTATACAAACATGCACATATGCTAATACAGACTATTACAAATGCACACACACACACACACACACACACTCTTTACCAACCACTTAACCATAGTTACACTCACTTTCCTCCCAACAAACGACATGAGACAGTGTAATCGGTGTCTGTGTGCCCAGACTGAACCCAAAGGCTATTTTGGTGTAAAATTGCGGAATTCTGCAGAATGCATTTAAAATGTACTACACTCATACTGGTAGCCGAAAGCATAATCATATTAGCCAAAATATTTAATTAACAAACATGAAAGGGGTGAGGAATGCGTCAAGCTTTTGTCAAAATTCTGTGTAAATCTGCAGAGTTCTGCAGGCACAGAGCCCATGTGAGCCTGGTCATCTGTAACAAACTCTTGAGGCTTGGACAACACTCACAGACTCGTATGCATACATCACAAATATTTATCCTGGACTTAAGACGGGAAACATGTAAGCAAGAGATCACAGAGGCCTCCAAATATTTTTCAAGGATTACACGTCTCAGCGTGTGTGTTGTGCTGTGTTGTATGCAAACCATGACAGCTTCAAACAAAAGGCTTGGCACATCAAGCACACAGAAGAAAGAATGTCCCTCTTTCTCGCTCCTATTTTTGATTTCCTAAATTGTTCTCTCATTATTTCTCTTCTCTGATATATTTTCCTCCATATTCATCCTTCTCATTCTCATGTTTGTTGCGTGAGTCACTAGAGCTGGCTTTAAACTAGAGAAAAATTAACCTTTGTATAACACTGAAATCCCAGAATACACACACACAGATAAGGGTCTCATAATGAATTCATGAGTAATGGTTGTAATACAGGACCAACAGATATGGTATTAGTAATGTACAGAGCAAATCACTTTGATTATACTCTTGTGAGTATACAACAATTCAACTTCACAATGTTATTTTATTACAATCCATCCATAGCCATTTACATCCTGTACAGGTTTTGTTTTAAACACATATTTTTCTTGAATGCATGCATGCTTGAATGTTCAAAATAACTTTTTTACTTTTTTAACTTTTTATTTAAACATATTTTACATTTTTGTAGCAGCTGTCAGTAAGGCTCTGTTCAGCCCCTCCTTCTGAAAAGCGCAATGTGCTCTGATTGGTCGGATGGATCAGTGTGATTGATCAACGGCTTCGAGTGTGTTTCGGAAATCTCACAGCCCTTACCATAACCGCATTAGATCCAGGGTGGAAAAAACTGCATCTCTTGGACACGGTGACAACGGGACACTAGGGCTGGGTGATATATGACAAAAAATATAACCACAATATTTTTTTCCATATAGATTGATTGATATAGATACTTATCACAAAATATTTGGTAATGCTGGCAGCTTTTTCTACAAATTTGAGTAAAAAGTGCAGTTCTAAAAAGTGTTTTTTCTATGTAAACATGCTAGACGGGTAGTGTCTCGTGCATGACACTGCGTTCTAAGAATGAGGCACTCAAGTAAGAAAAAGTTAAACTTTAAAAAGTCTCAAGAACTTGCTTTTTTGTTCCACTGACCTTTGTCTCGGGTTTTCCACCACAAAAGCGTGTTATGTGCGAACCAGCTCTTAATCTGCACTTCGCCGCTTTTAAGAAACCAAAACCACTTCCACTAACGTCATGGTACCTTTTTTCCAACGATTTCCTCAGCTTTGGAGGGTAAAGCAAGTTCGGTTTGGTGTCCATTGGCGCGGAGCAAGCAGATCAGAGCGAGTGTTTTCCAGTTATTCTTATGGAAGTTGAGCCTGACACTCGTGCTGTGAATTGTGGGATTTACAGCAGAATAGAGAAAGCATTGGAAGGTTGGGTAGTTCTTGACATTATGCAAATATCAAGGGAAAAACGCTGGCGGCAGCCAATCGCTGTGAGGTTCAGAATAGTGAAGTCTTGAGCATTTAATGTAGGTTGCGTTTGGACACTTCCAGTGTGATTATATTGGCTGGGTTTACAAAAGTTTGTCAGAAACAAAGCTTGCCTCTGTCCAGCTGTAATCGTTGTATCTGTGATGATTATATTGGCCGTGTTGAAAAAAAAAATCAGATTAACAGAACTCCAAAACGGAGACATTTTAGCGTTGTCAGCGCATTGAGCGGCACCGTGGCTGGCTGTTGTCGTGTTTATGCTGTGTTATAGACTGGAAGGGTAATCCTATCGAGTGAAAATGTCCAGAGCTAATCATCATTATTGACATAACATTTATAGAGATCTTGATGTGATATAGTTACTAATGCAACTCAACCAGGCCCTTTATTTTGCATATGCCTTGGGCAGGAATTATTTTAACGATGAATATTGTGACGTGTACATTCCCGGAAGAACACTTAAGATTACAATCAAGATGATTCAGGGAGTTCAGAAAGAGTGCTAAATTATACAATTAATGCACAACTCCCTTTGGTGTGGACCTTTGTGCTTTTTCATGCTCAAACAGCAACATTAAACGCCTAAGAAAGTTGAAATTGTAAAAAAGCATACTAGGTTTAGCTTTAAGGCAATTTGACAACAGACCTAGTGAATGACTTAATGCAGAGCACAAGCACAACTCAAAAAATAATTACGATTTTATGTATGGGATTCAACATAGGACATCGCAAAGAGCAACTGGACAGTCCTTAGAATTTCTACAACTATTTTTTCATCAGTGGAACACAAAAGAAGGTGTTCGTAAAGACCTGAATGCAAGTAACGACAGAATGTTCATTTTTGGGTGAGTAATTTCTTTAAAAAGAGACAACGACTGATATTAACACATACAAAAGTTTGCCTCAGCACCAGATCCACTTTTTATTGATGAATTTATAATTTTGGAGATGTCAGTTGGTTCTTCTTGGAGACTCTTTTTAAACATGCCAGATGATTTGTGCTCCAACCACCCACCAACATGCATGCATACAAACACGCTTTGACTATCGTGATCACTCACAGATTCACAACATCATCATCAGCCTGGCCTTTTAGAACAATCATTAAATTAACATGAGATCTAGTGCCTTTCAAGAGAAATGTGTGCATCCGTTCACACACATGTGCATGGAACGTGTTCTACATGTTGTTCAATACTGGAGTTTCTGCTCCACCTTTCAATAGATTTGTTTCAATAGTGTTGTTAATGCCAGACTTTAATGGGTTCAGTAAAACACCTTAAAAAAAAAAGAAACATTCTTTCCTCTTGAGAAATAGTGGGGCACGGGAGACCTCGGGGATAACTCTTTAAAGCTTCATATGATATATTTTTTTCAAGACATCCAACTTGAAAGAAAAGTGCCAAAAGACATCATGTCAACCAATCATAGGAAGAGAAAACCCCCAAAATCAACAAATAACAGAAGTTTCCCTGACCCCTGACCTGAACGGGTGGATTATGCCATTGTGGGCTTGTCAGGCGATCAGAAAGTACGGTGCTGATCAAGTGGTTAGTAGTATTTTACGTGCGAGGACAGCTCGTGTATGGCGATTATGTCGAGGCTGGGCCGCACCTGTCTGCAATTTGGCACATACTCTTCTCCACCTGCTCACTTGATTTATTCTCCCTCTCGCTGGCTTTGTTCCCCCCTCCTCTGCTTTGCCTGGTGTAAAGGGCTTTGTGTTGTGGCTTTTTAACAATTCCAATTTGGGACAAACCACAAACCACATGAAACAGAGAGAGCAAGAGATAGAGAGGCTAGTAAGTGAGCGAGAGAGAAAAAGAGAGAAGACATCTGCTCAACAGCTTGACGAGCACTCAAATGAACATACCGCTTTTGGATAGAAGGGAAGGAGAGAAATAAAGAGGGTGAGAAAAAGAATGAAGAGGAGAGGTAGACAAAGTTTTGTGTCCATGTATGAAGTAAGTTTATAAAATCACGGCCTGTGCATCAGTTTTTGATTTCACCATATCCAAACCACCGATAAAACATGATGTCACGATTCCTTTATCAAAGACGACAATACGTCTATGTCAACTAACTTTTACTTTAATACCAGCCTCTCTTTTAATATCAGAATCATTTCATATGGCCTACATATTTAAAGAGCAGAGAAACTTCCTTATATACCCAATTTATATTAATTTCCGGAGTCTTTCTAGATATATGACGTAGGGCATGGATCTAGCCAGAAAAAACATGAACAATCATCTAAGCTGTCATAAATCAGTGATATAATCTTAAAGGGCACGTCATCCATATTCAGGTTCATATCATTACGGTCAGCCTCACTCAAATGTCACCATATGTAAAACAACTTCATGATAATGCAAGTGAGGCCCCTTTCAAAGTACACAGTACATTTGTAACAAAAGGTTAACCATTATATTTAGACTAATTTCCTTAAGATATGCCAAAATGACCATCTCAGGAGGTGGTCCAACTATATGAACAGAAAGTTTACTAAGGCCCCAAGTAAAGTGTAGGGGTTGGCCATCGATATATATCTACCGATCATGCACACATGGTTTACACAGGATACAATGCACACTTCAGAAGATCTAACATTTATATATAATTTAGTACTATAACAGTTCTGTCTAATAATACAATGTCAATCTGTCTGTAAGTGGCACATGGACTTCATTTAACCAACTATGTTAGCTGGATTAAATGGAAAAATCAATAAAAAATGCATTGATTACAATTGTACTGATTAGAATAAATTGAACACTACTTACCATTAATACGACTTCTAGTAATGCATGGTTTGAAAAGAGTGCTTTGTAATTTGTCTTCACATTAGATATTTTAAGTGAAGCAATTTCAGATTCACTGCTGAGCAGATTCAGATTGCTTCACAAATCATAATTCCTACAGACAGACTGCAAAAAAAGATACCCATCGTAATTTTTTTTTATAGCTATTTTCATCTTGGCTAAACACTACAAACAGACTGTGTAGTTTTAAGAAGCGTCTCTAAAAGCTGAAAGTGTGAAATTCTTAATATTAATTCCAATAATTACTAATAGTGTTACATACATTTATACTTTGTATTGTAGCACAGAGCGCAAGTGCATTTATTCAGCAACCACAACCAAAACCAATATGTTAGAGAATCATGTTTAGATTTATTACAGTTTGTCACAGAGAACGATCGCTCGCAGATTTAGTAGAAAACAACAGATCACCAGCACCTTTTTTTGCAGCCCAGAGAGAGCATGAAAGGTATGGTGGTCAGATTGACAAGAGTAAAACACTCAGCAGAAAATGTAACTTTTTAAGAAAAAAAGCTTTTGAAATCTGGCAACCTTAAGCAGGGAGCGTTCCATTTTGCTTTTAGACTTCCACTCATGAACTTCCCTAAGCACTTCCCCTCGGCGAAATCCCTGCCACCATTTTGAAGTGAGTTCCACTTTGTCAAGTGGGCAAGGGAAGTTTATGTGGATAAGCCCTCGTCCCCTCAATTTTGACAGAGGGAGTGAGTCTACTCCGATGTACACTTCAAGCAGCTCCCACAATTCAACTTGATTGTGAAGTCACAACATACCGCGCTTAACTGTAGTGTATGATATATTAATTATTTTGAGAATGAATTGCATAATAGTGTATAATATATTAATTAAGTTGAAATTTAAAGGCGCAATATTTTATTTCTCAAAATCGTTGCATTGTCGATATTTGAAAACAACCCAAACAAACACGCCCCAAAGCTCACCCTCCAATCCTAACTGCCCTGCTCAAAGTCGGTCTCGAACCCCGATCATTGGTTTGCGAGACGGGTGCACTAACAAGGACGCTAAACAGTAAACACCACATTCTCTGTACAACTCTTACTAGGTGGCCTCTGTTAAACATGCAATGCAAGAGTGGATGTCTATTTATCGTAGCAGAAGTGCAACAAAATAATGCTTCACGAAAAATAAACCGTATATGATGAACGAACGACATAAAAAGCACAAAAAATGAACATGCATACACCAGAGTCAATACAAACTAGAGTTTGTTGTTAGTTGCCAACAGCACAGCAGCTCCAGATAAACAGTGAGACTCAAAACCAGTGTTACTCACGTATTTTCAGCCCTTCCCGCTTCGCTCTCTCCAGTGCTGGAAAGCTTTTCTAATATTAACGCGGGTCCTGATGCTCTTTCCTGATCAACATTACCCTTCATTTTCCAGTGATATTCTTATGAGCTTTTCTCTTTTGTAATGTCTCTCAGCCATCTCTCTTTCGACAGTCTTTCTTCAAATCTCCCTCTTGCTCGTTCTCTCTCCTCCCCCATCGTACGCCCCCAATGCTGATTGGCTACACGTTTGCTTTTGTGGCTGGTTGTGTCGATCCGACCAACTGTCAAACAGCGTTTTTCAAATATTGCTTACCCCACCTTTAATTGCAAATTACTTGTAGCTAAGTTTATACTATTGATATTTTTTTTATTTGTGTACATTTCTTTTTCTTCAACAGCTCATATACCTTTTATATATTTTCTCAAACAACTTATATGTATATAGAATGGTATATAAAAACAAATTCATAAGTAAAAATGGGGTTTAAATAATAAATCAGCTCCATAGTGAATTCCAAGTGATCAATGGCTTAGTGTGTTCTATTTAAACCTTATGCACGAGTTCCACCAGTAGTGGGGAGTAGCGCAAGGTAAGCAGTGACGCACACCCGAACTGCATCTCTGAATCAATAAAATTCACCTTTGACTGATTAATAGAGATGCCCAGATACTACATTTCTCTGCAGAGATAGCGATAGCCAATTATTTAGAATATCTGCTGATACCGATAGTTTGATTTTCTCAACTCTTTCCCCGCCATTGACAGAATTTTCTGGCTTTCTGTGTTTTCACTTTTATACAGTAGGGGGTGCTCTTATGCATCTTTGAAAGAGTACAGAATCTCCAGATCCAAACACAAGCAAAAAAGGAGCAGAAACAAGTGATTAAGGCATTGCTTATGCACATTGTAGTCTTTTTTTTTTTAACATGATTTTCTCAGCTTTTTGTTCAAAATGTTGCTTTTTTTATGAAACTTGCCCACATTCAAGTGTTGATAAAAAAAGAATGCATGAATCTAGAATAAAATGTTTGTTTTGCTGTTGTTGTTTAAAAGCAAATGCTCTGTTTTTCTTTTGATATATTGGCTGTTTAGATATTCTTACAATTAAATATTCTGGGGACCATTACATTTCTGTGAAAATTATCAAAAATGCTGCCGGTGACTGGCAACAAATTTACTCAAACATACATATTTAATTTACAGTAAAAGAGCTCTTCTCTAGTGTTTTTTTTTAAAAACTAACTAACGAACTGTGAACACTGGATAATTTTCAATGTTAAGTGACATTTTGTTCACAAGCTGTTTTATTGACATCTTTCTGCAGTTGAAACATTGATTGAGACATGATTCATTTCGGTAAGTTGTACTGTATCTTTCAAAATGTTCAAGATGTTAATGCATGTTTTCGTGCGCTATAACTGGTATTGAAATGGAAGAGATGACCCGTGTTGCCGCTTGAACTGAGGTGCTACAGCGATCTGTCACATCACATTTAAGAGTGTTTTATTGTTTGAATTTTTTTTTCATTTATTATTTTAATTTTGGGATAAAATAGAACGAATTTGAAAGCTGAGTAAAATACCGGCCAATACCGATTATTGGCAGATACATTGGTGCATCTCTAATCATTAATGATTTGCATAAAGGGGACACAACACCGAGCATTGTGAGCAAGAAATCAGAATTAAGGGCACAGGGCACAAGAACGTAGTAATAAAAGAATATATCTATGATTATGAATGCCACCATCACTCTTACGCCAGCCTCATCTGGATCAGATTATTTTCAAACACACCCCATACAGATGTGCACGTCTACACATATAGATTAGAGCAGGTTTAGATTATGAGCATGTTATCACATATGGATTACATTATTGAGAACAACATTTCATACGATTCTCAGAGGACCATCAAGAATATGCTGGTAATGACTCCAAAAACAACACAAGCCTCTGCTCTCATCTCAAACCACAGGGAGGTTCACATATCACAGTCAGACACCGAGATAGATTGTCCTGTTTAGTCAAGCTTTCACTCATCTTCCCTTCTTTTTGTCCTGTACCTCTCCAAAAGGAGAGAGGTTTCCTTAAACGCAACAAATTATCAAATACACGGACCCAGCTGTGTTCAAATTAATTTACCATACAACATCTAAACTGCTTTTATGGAGGAGTCATTTCAACGGAGTGATAACAGGAGGCCTTGTCAAAATATACACACACTCACACATGACCTCTTGATCTCTAAGCTTAATGACAGATCATATCCTGGTCACAGACAATGATGTTTGTCTGGAACTCTCTCAGTCGGTGAACTCCAGGGTGAACCAAACTCGTTTAGGATTCAACAGAGGGAATTACATTCCAGTGTAAAGACACACACACACTCACACAGATTGTGTGACCACCAGGAAACACAAACCGCTGCGAAAGTTTAAATCACCACAACAGAGACAAAATACAATATTAACAGATACAGACGCATACATACACACACATACACACACCACAACAGAAAGACAGAGCATTCCTCACAAATGCAAAGCAGGACCAGAATAATGGGTGTTATTATACGTACAACGTCAAACATACACACACAGGCTCTTACAGACAGACTGATATGCACATTGCACACCCAAACAAATACAAACACACACAGGCCAGCAGAAACACATGCTGCATGGGTTACTTGGGGACAGTCATGCTGAAAATGGGGCAGTGTGTTCAGACTCCAGTCACAAACCATTTAAGCTCACATTAATCACAGAAAAACCTTTTTAAATTGACAGATTTATTGATTTATAGTTTATTGACAGAGAGGCCATTGAGGTGTTTCCAGTTGTTTTTGAGGTGGCAGTGCCATGGGGTCAGAGGTCATGGTTTAGTAGGTACAGGGCCTCCAGACGGCGACCGAATGGTCACATTTTGCGACCTTTATTTACAACTGTATTTATGATTTACAACTGTATTTTCATTTGGAATGTGATGGCTGTACATATTTTGCTAATTTTTATAAGTGCTTGACTGAGGTAAAGCAAGCAAATACTTTTTTACAATTAAATGAGGATAAGACAGTTCATTATGTTTGGGAACAAACAGCATGGGACAGGCCTGGTTGAAAGTTTTGGACTATTGTCCAACAATATGCATGGTTAGGTGAAGAACCTAGGAGTAATTTTTGATTCTGAAATCCGATTTGATTGTCAAGTTAATAGGGTTGTAAAAACATATTTTCTTCAGTAAAGGGCAGTTAAGTTTTTCAAACAAGGATTTGGAGACTGTTTTGCATGCTTTTATTTCCACACGGCTGGATTATTGTAATGCTCTATAGCTAGGCATAAGTAAATCTCTGTTTACTCGTCTTCGGTATGTCCAAGATGCTGCAGCGAGAATCTTAACAAACACCAGAAAATGGGATAATTTAACACCTGTATTTATATCTCTTCACTGACAATCTAAATATAGAATACAATACAAGGTATTAATGTTTGTCTTCAAAGCATTGCATGATCGGCTTTTGAGTAATCTCAACGACATCTGCGCTCCTAGCATGTGCCTAACCATCCCACGGTCTCGTTTGAGGGGTAGAGGAGATTGCGCCTTTTCTGTTCAGGCTCCTGCACTTTGGTATGTGTTGCTGTTATCAATAAAATCCTCGTCAAGCATGGACATTTTAAATAGGACTTGAAGACTCACTTATTTTATCTAAATACAATGCAATTTTAATGTTATTTTTAATGTAATGATTTGTAAAACCAAACATTTCAACATGCACAACAAACACTTTTGTTTTCTTAAAAAGACATTAAATTACCACTATAACCAGTAGATGGCGGCAGAGGAGCACTTATTGAAAGTCAGTCTCATGAAAAACAAAAACTTTGCTGATTGCGACTGATCAAATTGCGACTCAATTACACATAAAGCAAGTAAAGAGCACTCCTTTTATGATCACTAAAGCTGTCTGTCATTTCAGTACAATACTATAGAAGAACAATGGTATATTATTAAGAGTAGAAATTTTCCCAATAAAATTTATGTTTTTGCACGCTACTGTTGTTAACAAAAGTTTATTTTATCTGAATCTCAATTCAAGCTCAGTGCTTTACTATAAAATTTCTAAAAAATTATTATATTATTAGCAAATGTACTTATTAATGCAAAACAATAGTAAAATGATTAAATTTCCTTTAAGATTAAAAATGCCCCCAGCGCTACCAAATCATGTGCTGGCGCCACAATGTGTAGAACTGCTCTCAAATGTTAGTCTGGAGCCCTGAGGTAGCATGTGATGCGCATATGAAGAGATCATGTTTAATGTAATTGTCAATCAGTGTTTCAACCACTTTAAGACGTCAATAAATAAGCTTGTGAACTGTCACAATTACCTCAGAAAAGCCATTCAGTGACCATAGATTTGTTAGTCAAATAGAAGAGGAGCAGTTTACTAAATATATGCATCATATTACACATTCATGATATATATATTTTTTTTTTTTACTGTTCTTCAATGTTGAATGTTTGTTTGAATAACTACATCAAGTTTTTATGACAGCCACCATTTAAATGTTTATATTTAATAATAATAAAAAATAATAATAATTGGAGTAAAAACATAATTATGTAATTACTAAGAATTGTAAATAATTAGCTAAATTAGGGTAAATAATAAACTATAATTTTATTATTATAAAAACGTTTGTTCGTATTCGAATCATGAAATTTGTGTCAATGCCCAGCCCTACAGTGAATATTTATCCATTTATTAATCTGAAAATAGTATTTTCAGAACAGTATTTATCTGCTACAAAAGAGAGCGAAAGAGATAAAGAACATTTATATTATATTTTCTTTAATTATTTTATTTTAATAAATACTAGAATATTACTTAAGAAACAAAAAAAGTGATTAATGTCGTCATGCTGTAATCTAAACAAGGTCTGTGCTTAAATGAAAAAAGGGTTTTGAACTGGTTTATTTAAAGAGCATATTGCAGGTAAAAAAAAATCTAAATTAATATATAACCTTGTATGAAAATACCATATGAAAAGGTAATGGAGGATTTAAAATGTTTTAAAACGACATAAGGGCACCAATTTAGTAGATAAAGTGAGCGTTTCTTTGACTGCTCGTAAAACCGCTTTTTTTTCAACATCGCGTCATTTTACGTCACGAGAGGGAGCCTCAGCAGCGCAGAGTACTTGGTATTCAGTAAGAGCCGTCGTGAATCGGTGGATTCGGTAGTTTTTGTATTTTAATTTATCATCGTCATGGTAAATTAGGTAAATTATTGTGTCAGGACATCGAGTCCACAGGTTTCCTAACAAGAAAAAGGACGGTGCTATCTTTCGTGCCTGTGTGCGGTTTGTGCAGGTGTTGAGACGGAGGAACAAAAACGTGTATCAGGAATAAAAAATTCTCTCTGTCTCTCGATGAGAAACCGCTCAGTTATCACGTAACGTTAGTCTGGACGGATATTAATGAGCATGTGATCAAATCTTAGTTTCTGTTATTGGTAAATTCAATACTCCTAGATCACCAATAATAGCTTTGCTATTAACTGATGTACGATGGTAATAATCTGTACAATATTGTGAGCACAGTGTATATAGTTAGCGAACATGTATCTATAAGCTAACTCTGGTCTCTCAACAAGACACCTGCCGTTCTCAGTGGCAGCGTTTCACAAAAACCTAGACTGTGCATGTAGAACAACGACATTACCGAACGACCTCACATTTTACCAAACAAAATGCACGACGCACTATTAACTATTACACTATTAATTAAAACTCACAGTGAACAGCAATATAAAAACACAACCCTTACCTTTTTGTTGCAGTGCAGATTTTATTGCATAAGTGGTAGCCTATAATGTTTTGCTGACAGCACTACAGTCCTCATTTTTTTATTGCTGCTTCCAATCTCCTGATAGCTATTATTTCTTAATTAAAAAAAAAACATCCAGGGAAGATTGAATAGGCCTATTTTTAATGTTTACTCAGTATCTGACAGCTAGGCTAATCAAAAAGACGCGCGATTAAACTGTGGCTGCGCACACTCACTCCACACTTTTTTTTTTAAATAAAAAAACTTTTGCAATAATGTGTGTATCCTCTGACCGTTGTTCTGTCTAACATTAATCCTGGCCTATCCTTGCTCTCTTGGCAGCATAGCAGGCTCATAATTGTATAGCTGTAGTCCGTCATACAAATAAGTCTGAGATGTCATTGCGATCTATGATTGCGATCCATTGTTTTCCTGTTGTTTGAATGGTTTGCATCGACCGCTCTCCCTCCCTTTACGTCACGCCCATTTTTAGATGCGGAAATAAAATTCTCACAAAAACGACTCCAGAAGCCAGTGTAGCGTATTTATGAGTAGATTTTAAAGAAAATCTAGTTACGACATTGTTTGTCTATACATTGACTCGTTGGGTCCTCTAACCTAACGAATTTAGATTGATTAATGAGGAATTTAGATTTTTCAATATTTTATGAGAGAAAGAGAATTAACATTTTAGACAAGCATTAATAAGTTAATTTAGCTACAAAGTCAGAAATAAATTAAAAAAAAAATCACAGAAAAAGGCAATGTCACGTGACATCGCTACATGCAACTTGTTAAAAAAAATTAGCTTGTTACTGAAAAAGCCATACTGTTATGAAAAGAGTTGAAAGAATTTCATTGGTGTGACCTATTGTAGTCAGGTTGATTCAGTGATTTTGATCTATTCATCCATCCATCCATCCATCCATCCATCCATCCATCCATCCAGCCACTCTAATGTGTAATTTTAAAGCTTTGGTTCCCAAACTTACGCACACATCTGTGTGTTGGCTGTTGTCTGGGACTCCTTAAATAGATCCGGCTGTTTAAAGTAAAGCCATTAATGTCGTGCAAACATTCTGTTTCTTCAGAGCACAGCTCTCTAACACCTGTTTGGCTGAGGTGAACTCGCTCTTAGATCCCTCATTAGCACACACATACACACACACTTTTGCAATCAGTCAGACAGAGCAGCGCTCTGGGATATATGTTAGCCATATCAGATCTAAGATGCTGATCAACAAGCGCATTCCTTACTGCTAACTCCTCACTGTTAACTCGAAGGACAAAGGACTCGGGCTAACACACCGACAGCATGTGAGAAACTTTTCTGTGTATTAGTTACAGCGGTAAATAGTTGAATGGAGAGTAATTAGAGTGTGGCTGACTCCATCCGTTAATGCAATATCCTGTCGAGGAGGAATCCCATACCTACAAAGCTTAATAAGGAATAGTGTGTGTGTGCATTAGAGAGCTCACACTGCGATCTGGCCACATGCCATAATGCCTGAGAGAGAAAGGGGAAAATATTCCCTTCATTTTCCCATGCTCCCTCTCACACACATATAAACTCTAACAAAGGAAAGGTCCGATCTACACTGTAAAAGAAAAGCAGGTCTGATCCACTGTAACAGGTATGACCTTCACTGGAACACAAACAGAGAGATGGATGTGCTATAATTAGACATCATTTTTAAAAACAACATTATAATGAACAGTACAAAAAAAATAATATTTTGATTTGGTAAAGATTACATTTAACAGTGTTATTAAATTACTAGTGTTTTAAAATATTGACTTTAAGTGTGCATTAGAAAGCAAAAAAGGTCAACTAAACATAAAAATAGGGGAAATGAGCAGCACAATTAAATATTCAATTTCAACCGATATATAGGCTACATTATTGACAGTGCCGTTATGCAACTTTACACCATTGCACTGGTATTAAGTAATAATATTTTGTCATAAAAACAACATCAACCATAAAAAAAAATTTAAAGATGATTTTTTTGTCCAAAGGAAACTATATTCATTATAGCAGTGGTCATGTTGCACACACACTTTCTCTCGCTCTGTGGTTTCTATGCATGTCATCTTTACTCTGGCAGACTAACCACGCTCATGCCTCCTTCCATCAATCAGAGTTGTCATGGTTACACGCCGCCTTCTGTGCAATACTCACAGACACATATTTGCATGCACATGCACACAATAACACCATGCCTAGTCACAATACTTCCAAAATGAGTGTCCATCCCACACTGATGCTGTGTGCGCCGAGCTGCTCCATACACTCTAAAATCACATATGAAAATTGTGAATTCAAAAATGTAATGGACAATTAGGATGCCAACATCTATATAAATATCACAATAAGCAAACAAGACAATTCCTACAGCCCTTTAACACTAACTTTTACTGTATCGTTTGTGTGCACCAAGGACGAGATGTCTCTGCACCCTGATATTCACTTCAGAAAGGCCATAGACGTACGTTAGATTCATTCATTCATTCACTGCAGGAATTTGTCTGTTTGTGTAATTCTACCTCCAGTTATGTCTAATAAAACGCATCCCTGAGCCAGGCGCTCTGGATTCAGCACTAACACACTGCCCGCGGGGTGAACATCAGGAAATGCTGCGACGAGCCTGGCCTTTTGCCAAAGGAATCAAACACGAGTCCGGGCCAAACCGCAGCGAAGGCTAAATAAACAGCGACCTGTGCCGCCTGACAGTAAAAGTGCGTCTGACGAAGAGAACTCGTAAAAAGGACAGATGTTGTTTAAACAGAACAAATGTCCCCTGCAGGTGAACGATTCACAGTTACGAGAACCGCGTCACCCACAGGCTTTTGACGCACAATGTGAGTGGGGCGAGAGGCAAATGCTCATTTAAATCAGTGACTGAAGCTCAGCGTACAAACTAGGTGGTTGTCATACCTAGAGGTTAAAGGGTTAAAAGACTGAACCCTGCAAACTGTGCAATTTAAGTGCCTTTGAGCAAAACCCCTAAACTGTGATAAGGTCATATAAATGACATAATATACAAATAGCAAATCTGGTAAATACTGATTGCATTTTGTGCCTGAATGTGCATATTATAATATTAATATATTATAATACTACCAATAATAGTTGTATACAACTCCAGAATACAACAAATACAACGTAAAAACATTTGTTTTTACTTCAGAATTTTGTCATTTGTAGTCAATTTTGTGAAATTTTCAGCTCGATTTATTTCATCAGTAACAAAGTTATGTAAAAAAATACAATGACCTAATTGTTGCAGGCACTAGTTTGATTTTGCTTGAAGTTTAATTGCTGATTTTAAGTTGTATTATAGTGGAGTGATTTTTCGTGTGTAAATGTAAAAGTGCTATGGCTCATGAAACTGCTGTAAAATGATATATTTGTCAATTTAATGTCACTCACTTAATGAGAGAATTTCTGTCTCATACAATTACTTGTTTTTCAATCCTGCTCCTTAATAATGCTAAGATGTTTTTACACCTGATTTTGCATCAGCTCTGCTCAGTAGATGCTCAACGAACTTAACTGGGTGTGTCAAATAAAGGGAGACCACTAAATGAACAGTGCTGTCTGCGACACTTCAGAACCAGGATTTAGAAGCACTGACCTAAAGGAAGTGGAGTCTAACAAACACACACACACACACACACACACACACACACACACACACACACGCACACACACACGCACACACACACACACACACACACACACACACACACTACAGTCTGGGAGCAAGACAATAAGAAATGATCTTCTTAATAACAGAAGCTGAAGCAAAAGTGACAAGAGAGCAGGAAGCAAGTTTTGTTGTCTGCCTGCCTGCTCTTTGTGTAGAACAACAGATAACTCAGTTTACCTGCTCGTCTATTGTTGGGTGGTCGGTGTCCGGTAACCGGAGCACTGGCGCTGTGGCTTCATAGTGCGGGTTTGGCCCCGTTGATGGCACCTCATCTTTGTTTTTCTGTGATATTTCGCGTTTGAGCTCAGAGCGCAGGTCCAGGTAGCAGAAGAGCGTTACGAGGTGCAGAGAGAGCGAGAGGATGAATAAACTCAGGAAGATTTTGCAGCTGTTGCATTGGCTTTGGCACTCACACGCCGCCTGCGTGCGCTCGCGCTCTTCTAACTTCGCCGGCTCGCGCTTCGGTACCATGGCTGCGTGCAGGTCAGTCAGCATTGCCTCTCATACCGAACTTCCTCGTCCTCTCAGCGACTGTTGGCTTGGGCTGGTCGCGGTGAGCAATTGCGTCTCTGCGGGCTCATCTGGCTTGCTGACCTCGCACTGCGAGGATTCAGGCTGATAACCTACTGCGGCCAGTTCCAGAGACCGACCCCTAGGAGCTGATTGGTTGCCGGCGTGACGTCATCTCATTGAAAATCCTCCCGCGGAAAAGAGCGCGAGGCACTACAACAACGACGTTCATCAGAGTAGAAGATGCAGACAAGACAAACACAAATCATTGAGGCGCTAACAATAGCGTCACACGTTCACTGCCGATTACACAATATTTCCCATTTCGTAACCCCTAGGAGGAACAATCTGTAAATAAGTTAGCTGATGAAGTCAAGAGAGTTTACGTTTGGTTGTGTCTCTAGGGTTTTCAAAACTTCACAGAATAGCTACTCCCAGACAGTATATAGGCCTATGCTTACATTTTAAATAACTAGCATTATTAAATTAGACTCTTTGCTTAATAAATCATTAATTAGAAAGTTAGACAAATTGGTGTAAATTGGAAAATATTTCACAGACACCTAAACCCATAAGGGACTCCCAGGACCCTAAGAAAACTCTGAACCGATCATAATTTATTTAGGCTATTTATTTATTTTACTCTTAAATAATCTTTATCCTTCTTGTCAAACTTTCCCTAACCACATGCTTGTATTATATGAGGCTTACTCAGTGAGAGTGTGTGTGTGTGTGCATGTGTGAGCGTGCAAGTGTGTGAAGTCCACATCTTTAATGTGTTAAAAGAACTGAGGACTGGTAGTGTAATTGTGCATATGTTGATAATCAGAGCAGACTGAGTGTTAAAAGCAGGACAGGACTGCCAATCAAACAAAAGCATCAAATGACACACACATGCACAGAAACACATGAGCACACACATGCTTTTCAAACAACTAAATGATACACATAGCCTACATGCACTCTAGCTTACACACATTTATCTTACTTACTTCAAGCACCAAAGCGCGCGCGCACAAACACACACACACACACACACACACACACACACACACACACACACACACACACACACACACACACACACACACACACACACACACACACACACACACACACATTACTCTAACTCCAAAATGCACAGTTATTTATTATAATTACTTCTGCTGTGTGTTGTTTGAGTAATGGTTTTCTATGGAAACCATTTTATTCTATCTCTTGCTTTTTTCAGACTTGTCACTCTGGTTTACAAAGAGTAGCAAGGCTGAAAATTTCTTGCTTTCTTTAGTTTTTTTTATGTTTTTGCAAACATGGAGCAATATCATAATCTGAGTCAGCATTAGGCTACTGCATGCACAGGTAAAGTCTATCTACGGAGCTCAACAATGTAATTCAGAAGAAAAAAATCCAGTCCAAGAAGGTTTGTGGATGCTGCTGACCTCACTTCATTGCTTTCTCTCTTCCTCTTCCTCTGTTCTCGCTCCACTCACAGCTGTGCTCTGTGTACTACAGATCCTCTGTGACCTCATAAAGCTGAATCTCTTTAATATGGTTTTATATTAAATCTGGGCCGCTTTTATTCGACTCCAGGCTCTTTTTAAATCTTAAATCACTTTAATATTCACAGCTACACTGCTGCTGAATCGATTCATCGCCACACACACATGCACACGGTGTAGCTGTCTCACACTCAGGCAATGTCCTCTAACAATCCACGATGTAGCTCTAAACGCAGACATTACTAAATAATGTAATAAAAGCATCATTACAATAGCTCAACCCACCAACAAAGTCTGGAGCAAGTTCTAAATACACGCACTCATTCGCATTTACGCGCACGCGCAACAAAAACATTTGCCAAAAACACGCGCACGAAGGCGCACACAAACACACAAATGCATTAAAAAAATGCTGGAGTGAATATTCAAGTATGGGTCTGAGGACCTTGGGCAGTTGAAATTAAATTATACAAATTAACTTACAGAGAATCCAGCCCATACGGAGCCCAGAGAGGCTGGAATCAGGGTGCTAAGAGTTTAAGAAAACAGCAATCACACAGACACACAGAGAGAGAGAGAGAGAGAGAGAGAGAGAGAGAGAGAGAGAGAAAGAGAAAGAGAGAGAGAGAGAGAGAGAGAGAGAGAGAGAGAGAGAGAGAGAGAGAGAGAGAGAGAGAGAGAGAGAGAGAGAGAGATGCAGACGGCACTGGAAACTACTAAATGTTCTAGGTTTTTGAGGAACCTAGTGGTAACACTTTATTTTGATGGTCCCTTTTGAACATTCTGGTGACTATAAGTAACTTTGCAACTACATGTCAACTAACTCTCACTAGAGTATTAGTAGACTGTCTGCTTAATATCTGATGCAACTTAATAATGATGCAACTACATGTCAACTTATTCTAACCCTAACCCTACCAGTCTACTAATACTCTACTAACACTCTAATGAGAGTTTGTAGACATGTATGTGCAACATTACTTATAGTCAACAGAATGTGTTAAAGGGACCATCCAAATGAAGTGAAACCAAGTATTATTAGGCTATAAGGCCAGTAGCCTATACAAAATTCAGCAAACGATATAACAATGGCCATAAAAACATTAGATTAATTGAATGTTAAGATATGATTGCTTTATTTTAGTGAGAGAACGTTCCTCAACATTTTTTAATATAGAAGATTACCTAATGATCAACCAATAAAATGTTTCGATTAGTCGCTTGACCTACAGCTATTCTTTTCACTACAAAAAGAAAGTGGTATTTACAGTGTGAAGTAGAGATACAGTGAAGTGGATAAACTGATGTTGATTAATCTACAAGATACAAGATAACTACTACATTCAAACCCAACAAACAATGAGAAAACACTACCTCCTACTGGCCAAAACTATCACCACACAGGCCTGAAGGATATGCTAAAAGTTGACGGGTAAATGAGAGAAAAATGATGTACACGGCTTATTGGTTTGCCACAGTGCAGTCTCGAAGTCCGTACATGGAGAACTGGCATCAGAATAATCATCAGAATCAGAGAATCTGAATCTGAGAGATTCAAGTATGTGCTCATGCAAAACATCTCTTTTTAGGAGTTAAGATCGTGGAGAAGATAATTTCAGTGGAAAAAAGGCCCAAAGAAGCGGCAACAAGAGAACAGATCTAGTGACTCAGCTCACAGACAAGAAAACTGATGAAGCCACAGAGATAAAGGGCTAAACTTCAACAAATGGATAAACAAACCCAGCTGCTATTTAGTAAATTCTACCTGACGATTAATAACGGCCTGGATAGCTGAAAAAAAAAAATCAGAGAGATGTACAGTCACATGAGCAGAGGAAACAGTTTGATATGTTTAATCAGCTGGTCTATTATAACCAGACTTCCCTGTTTACCGGGGACTGTTTACCCGTTTTTTGGTGTCTTGTGTTGTCCCTGACTAGAGCTGCCCCTGGAAATGTCCCCGTATTACAACATGCATGCAAATACTGAAAATAGTATTTAGAAAAAAATCCAACAAAACATGGCACCGCGACTACACTGATTACATGAAGAACTTGAAGGTATAGTAAGGGATTTCTGAGAAACGCTTTTGAACGTGGATCGCACCGCGAACCACAATACACTTGTAGCCAATCAGCATTGGGGGCGTATACACTCGTGATGGGGGAGGAGAGAGAGTGAGCAAGAGAAAGATTTGAAGAAAGACTGTAGAAAAAGAGATAGCTGCGACATTACAAAAGAGAAAAGATCAAAGGAATATCACTGGAAAAAGAAGGGTTATGATCAGGCAAGAGCTTTAGAACCCACGTTAATATTAGAAAAGCTTTCCAGCGTTTTTGCTATGTTTCACAGAACCAAGATATTCTGGTGTAATGTAAGCTATAGTAACAGGACAGTTTTGAGTGTCAGTGTTTGCCTGGAGCTGGTGTGTTGCTGGCGACTAACAATTAATTCTTGCTTGTATAGCCTACTCTTGTACTGAATGTTCATTTTTTTGTTCTGTTTGTCATCTTCACTTTATTTTTTCACAAAGCCTTATTTTGCTGTGATAAAGAGACATCCACACTTGCATTGTATGTTCGTGCAATTTAAATGGAAGAGCAATGGGTGCGTTTTTTTTTATTTGAAAGACTCACTCATGCTTAGTTTCTGAATGAATCTGTTTTTGAATGAATTCTTTAAATTAATCATTTGGTGACTCACCCATAAAGCCAGTGGATGCATCCAAAGACGCATACTTACTAGTAGGCGAAAAACAGCATGCGTCAAAAGATGCCAGAATTCCCAGAACTCATAAAAACTCACAAAAAGTACCCTGATGACCTACTACTTCAGGGGAGATTCTGAAGTGTGCACATGATGCACACTTGTATTTCTTTCAATTAGTGCACTTTGAGTTGTTTTGGAAGAAAAGCATCTGCTAAATGGTAACTACCAAAGCCCCTTTAACAGCTCGAAACATCAAGACCACCATAAAACCCATGAGTAAATGTGAGAGGCGTTAATATGTGTTGGCTACAGCAGTGCCTTTAAAGAGAAAGAGAGAGGAATAGCAATGAACAGACCATGTAACAGAAATAATACTGTTAAAAGACCTACAAAAGAACATGTCATAGAAAATGCCAGCAGAAACCACCCTAAATTCAGTTGCAACCATGCTCCTGTAATATATAAGAGAATCTATAATAACTATGAAATATTTGAAAAACAATATGAAAAATGTCTCCAGTAGAGTTGGTTTTATTAGGGGAGAAATGTAACAATTTCATCCATCCATTCTTCATCCATTCGTTTTTGTTTCCATGAATGTTGTCTAAAACAAAAGAAGATTGACAATCTTCTTTTGTTTTAGACAAAATTCTTGAACTGTTTTGTAGCATGTGCAGTTAGTCCTGATAAAACAAAGTGAACACTGAAAAACAGTTAAAAACATTCACTCGCTCAAACAAACACACGCTCAGATCAAGCCAGATGTTCCAACCCTCAAAAAGACAGGCACAGATGCTTCAGCAGTGCTGAGACTGTCTGTGTTTTCCAGGCATTTGGTAAGGTTCGTCTCATGCACAGCAGACACAAACACTCTCACAGTATGTGCGTCTTTCAACAGGGGGAGATGTTCCAGTCTCTTACTCCTCCCTCATGGGAACTTCTTCTAGAGGTACTATTGCCTCCAAGGAGCCAGTGCTGCAATGCTGCAATGTTGTTATGGAGATGACAGTGTGCAGTAAGAAGAGAACAAGCACACACAGTTTCAATTTACTGCCATGAAGGCGATTTGTACACGACACCGCTCCTGATGACAGCCTCCTATGCAAAGACAATGAGCCCGGGAGGCGTGTCAGAGCACATGCAGCGCCTACAGCGGAGTCACACCCACTCCATCTGACATCACAGCAGTCTGGACCCTGACGGCTCAAAGACTCCTCTTCAAGCCCTGATGAGAAAGAGGGAAACACTGGCTTAGAATGGGACCGAACACTGTACACAGAGCAAATGGCGCTTAGGAGTTGTGAATTTTTGTGAATCAAAAACAAACATTTCAGAACCAATATCTCCAAAAAGCTGGTTCTTCTTAGTAAATCACAAACACTTGCAACTCACTCACTGAGCAGCACGTCATTCATTTCGTCATGTCCAGCTCCATCAACCCAATGTTATTTTAGTATTATTTATTTACTAATAATACTACTGTTATAGTTTTTAATTAGCGTTTGTTTATATATTTTCAGTTCTCATTCACATTTTTGATATATATTTTTTTTTCAATATTTTTTTAACAATAATAGTTTTACAATAACACATTTGATCATATGAAAATGTTTAGTCAAAAGACACACATGAATTTTTTAGTGATATTTTATAAAAAATAAAAGAATTGTTCTTTGTTTTACATTTATTATTTAATTTAATTTGGCAACAGAGTTTGTATTTTCCATAAGAATTCAACTTCATTGTTTTCTTCTGTCAACATTTTGAAGAATGCCCAGTTCTATTCCAGCAAATGGAGCCTGTTTGAAGTGTGGTCCATAAAGAACACTTGGTTCTCAACTTTTTTTTTAAAATTGGCTTTCAGTGAAAAGCAAGCACATTTATATATTTATATTTATTTATATCTAAAAAAAATCTTGTTTTTGATGATTTACATATTTAAGCCCATTTGACTTGAAATCTTGCTTTTTTAGATGTAAGTGTGATGTGACTTAAGATAAAAGTATGCTCTCTGTCCCGCTTTGTAAATGTGCAAAACAAATATGAAAAAGACAGTTAAGACATTTATAATGCCAAACATTTTTAAATCATTTAAAATAATTCACATTTCTATTTTCCATTTCATATTTCAATCTTTCTGTTCATCAAAAAATGTTCAGCCAATTGTCACGTGCTGGCTTGACGCAGACCAATGAAGAAATCACATTGAATAAACACAAGGAATCCCCACGACCAAGAACAGAAGATAACTGGGGTTTTAGGGAAGTTTTTCCTTTGCTTTTTTTTGTGTACAGACGACTATATGTTCTCAAACCGATCCCCGTTAACACGCGAAAATGATTAATGATTAAAAACGCCATGTTATGCTGCCATGCCAGTAGTTTATGTCATGAGCCTATAGCAACATGAATATGTAATACGCATGTGCATGACGTCACCGTTTTTACAAATTCCTGTTTTGGTTGTTTAACATTGATGATAACAGTGTCATATTCAAAAACTTGCACTTTGAAACACAATTTTAAAAGCTTCTTGTTTCAGGCCACCAAAACGCTGTTGCAGTGTAAATGAATGGCCAAAACGCATAAAAAGCTTTCCGTTTTTAAATGAAAACGTTAATGGATAAACAGCCCCTTATATACACAAGATGACAAGGGCCTAAATGAAGGACAGGTGTAGGTGATATGTTGTCATAGTAACAAACAAGGGTTGCTATGGAAACTAACAAGACATCAATGGAAACAAGCGAAACATGAACTAAACCACAGGAACTGAACATGGCACAACAAGACAAAATAATATCAAAATAAGAGTCCATGAAACAGACAGGGAATCATGACACTAATAAGACAATATATAATATATATATTTATTTATAACATATATTTTAGTGTATACTGTTATCATTAATATTATTATTACTAGTACTATTATTCACCAATATATAATTTAAAAAGGATGTCATTGAATGACACATAATATATTTGATTTGACTGGATAGTTAAAATATCATTATCATTAGTTTCCCAAGGAGCACAAAAAGCATGTGAATAGAAATATTTATGAGTGTTGAAGCTTTAGAAATTTGTTATTGAAACTTTCATTATGTAGATTATTGCAAACTGCAGCCAATCAGCAAACAAGAAGCATACATATACATTTTTCTAACTGTAAAACAAGAACAAAAAAAGCATATCATGTTATATTGTGCCTGAATGCTAGACACGTCTCGGGGTCTAGTCCTGTGTGCTAAACGGCTTTACAGAACTTGAAATAATAAATCTAAACCAAACTGGACCAAGGACAAAAAAAGCTATTCATTTAGAAGACGAAGGGAAAACACCCAAGCCTGCTGCTAAAATCATTCACTCTTGTGCACAAGACAAAAGCCTGGCATGAGATTATTAATTCGAGCGCACAGTGGAAGTGATGAAAAATACTGAAATGCTGTTGTTCATTTGATTTGAGTTTTGACAAAACATGCTGTTGCACTCTTCCGCCAGGACTAGACTTGTGTGCGGCTGTTACAGAAGCCAGTAATTACAGTTTATACATTTATAAATATGGATATTTTTCTTACAAAAACAGATCGCTTCGCTTCAGAAGGCCTTTATTAACCCCCTGGAGCCGTATGGATTACTTTTATGATTATGCACTATTTTGGGTTTCAAAATCCATTACCATTCACTTCCATTATAAATCTTGGAAGAGCCAGGATATTTTTTAAATGTAACTCCAATTGTGTTGAAAGAAGAAAGTCATACATCTAGGATGGCTTGCGGGTGAGTAAATTATAGGATAATTTTAATTTTTGGGCGAACTAACCCTTTCAATTAAGAGAAAATACTTAATGACAGCCTTAAGGTTCCTTAAGTGGATGCTTAAGTATTTTTCTTGCAATCCATGTCTAAGGGTACCCTTAACTTTATAACTTTATCATTTAAGGGCTTTCATGTAACCAGGACCAGACATTTGCAACAAAGTTGGAAGCACACAATTATGTACATTTACTGCAATAGAAGGGGTTGTCCATACAGTTTTGAGCCTTATAGTGTATGTACAGTGTTACCTGCGTTGACTGACGTTTACCTGCACAGAGAAAGCTGGGCAGGCCGGCATAAAGCAGACGGTCGTTGTCAGGTAGGATGAAGGGGCAGCTAGCAGTGACCTCGCCACAGTAACGCCTGCACGGAAGCCACCTTGCACACTGCCGTTGGGGAACCGGAAAATATTCCGCA
The DNA here is from genome assembly GCA_030578275.1 of Meda fulgida. Lineage (NCBI taxonomy): Eukaryota > Metazoa > Chordata > Actinopteri > Cypriniformes > Leuciscidae > Meda > Meda fulgida. The sequence continues at coordinate 26,959,336 of CM060620.1, forward strand.
CAAAGCCAGGCTTTATACACTGCCTGAAACCACACATATTACCATGCTCACGTTATTTATGCTTAATGTTTCACTCAACCTTGTGGGTGGTTGGTATTACTACGTGCTTTCTGAAGAGCATTTAAATCCATCTACACAACCTCATCCAAAGTGTTGATGGTGTTAACTAAAAGCGCCTCTCACCTGACACAGGTGTGTTTGCGAGCGCACTGAGTAGTCATCCGCCATGTATTTGCGCGTTATTACGTCAAACTCCTCATATTTTTCCTGAGCATGTTGGTCGAGTCGGATGTACGCGTGAACACAAGCGCTGCACACGTCTCCGTCCTCCGGGCCGCCGCTGAACAGGTCATGAATGACACGCGCCAGGTTGCAGTTGAGCCCGTCCGGACTAGTCATGCTCTCCAGCAGGTCCGCTATTGTGAGCGCGTCGCAAAACGACAAGCTGAAATTCCGGAAGTACTCCAAAAACGCGTGTGGCGACACCGTGGGTACCGGTATAGAATAGGAGGAGCTCACCGAGCCGCTCTTCTGTCGGTAAAGCGTAGAGCACGCGGACTCCAGAGGTGCGCAGCGCCGCGCATCAGCCTCCACGCACTCTGGCCCGGTTTTTGTTAGATTGCTCAAGAGGACCCCGCAGTCCTCATCGCGAAGGCCCGTATGGGCGTCGTGACTCGCGTTACTCCACGTCCTCCGGTGAGTCCGGTCTCTCGAGCGGAGCTTGCCTCCCGCGCAAAGCCAGAGGTGATCGGACAGGAGCGCCGTGAAAAAGAGCAGCGATGCGAGGCTCATGCGCCATCTCTGCACCTTCTCTGGCTCACAGCACGGTTTGTCGATGGGTTCGGTCACGCGGCAGATTTCTAACTCAGCGTCAAGTTTCCTTCCACACCGCCAGGCGCCCGTGATCATATTTTAGAGGGGGAGACAAAGCGCGAGCTCACACGAGCGGGTCTCCTCCGCAATATTCCCCACCGAGGCGTTTACATGATGGCTCGAAGCATCCCTTTCACCTGCTGCTCAAAATGAATCTGCACTACAAACACCTGCGTCTGAATTACCGAGACAGTGCATGATAAAGCACATGCCGCGAGACTCCATCACCTACCCCGCATCTCCTTGACAACACATCGTACGCAGCCGTGTCTTACTTATTCACGGGCATCTCTGAGGCGGCGGGGTGAAGAGCTTGTGCGCGTTTGTCTGTCTGAAGGGGGCTCGACATCTTTCTGTGGTCTCCTTCACTCTGTCGCCATCTTCGCTCGCACTCAGCCAAACCCTGAGATGTTTTAATTATACGCGGGGGTGTGGCGCGTGCGCTGTCGCGCGCATCCTTGCCTCCTCCATTGAAACTTCATTCACTATGCGCTCACCATTCAGTAGCGCGCATCGTTGTCCACCCCTCGAGGAATCACCCCTCTCGCCTTCCTCGGGCGGGCAGACACGGTTATGAGCGCAGAGCATCGTCATAGCACTGATGGAATGTGCTTTCTTTTGTCTTCCGGTCATTTTACGCTATTATTGTGAATACCACTTGGTGTTAGTATTGGAACCATACATTGTAACGTTAACCAACATGTTGGTTTTATTATAATTTATAATTATTGAATATTGTATTATTTTTTTAAAGTTCATCTATTAATCCGTTTTATATTACCTATTTTGCCCTCCTCCCATACTGTACTAATAAAGGAAATAAAACTGGGGTAAAATACTAGAAACTAGGGTAGCAATTTTTCAACATGGCAATTAAACAACTACAGCACTTTCCTCAACACCGGTAGGCTAGTACTGTAAAAAGAAATGGGGATGAATGGATTTCTTTTAAAGGATGTGCAAAGTAAAAAGAAGCATGGACTAAAATGGTTGCTCTAGTCTAAGATGTGCAGTTTACTTAATGAAAGCAATACAGAAGATTTTAAATATTCCGAAAGTTGATTACATTTAACCTGGAAAAAGGACACCTTTTGTCAAAATTCTTTACCTATTCTATTCCATCAATATTCAATGATTTTTTTCTATCATCATTTCTATAGGGGTCTAGATGGATGATATATACATAGGTAGATAAGCTTGCACAGACTTTTCACACTAGATGGCGCTAAACCCAAATAAGAGACTGCAGTGCAACATTTGGCAGCAGTAGAAGAGAAACAACATGGACTGAGGGCCTCTGGAAAGTGTAGAGAGGAGAGGGTGGGATTTATCATCTGGACTTTTGATACTCTGCTATAATAAGCCCTGGGGGGCTAGGTGTGTTTCTGGGGCCGAGCTCTTTCCAGATCTTTTACTGGTTTTAAATAAACTGTAGAGCATTTGTGAGCCCTGTAGGGCTTATAAAAGAGTTAGTATTCTTCTCAAACAGCATGTGTTTTGAGTGCTTTTGTAAAAGACGGGGGCTCCTCTGACTTCTTTTAAACTGGAAATCAGTGTTGAAGTTTGAGGTCATGTTAGTTAGTAGCAGATGCTAAATAGACTTTATCCAAAGCAAAATACAGAACACTAATTACAGGGAGAATCCACTTGGAGCTACTTTTTCACAATCAAGCCCACATGAAATCTGTGTGCACTGACATCTATGGAACCTTCTGTGGAATTCATTGTGGCCATTTTCCATGTTGTTCTGCTTGAATGGCATCATAATGCTGGCCATTAAAAAAGTTTTACACATCCCTGCATCCCTTTTTTTATTTGTCAATTTTTTCAGCTCCCAATTTATAGTTTTCAGTCATGTGACTGGTGTGGCAAAAAGTCCATAAAACTGCAGCACAGACCTGTTAATTTTCCAAAGGTATTTAACACCTCTCAAAAGAAGAAAAACAAATTTATGTGAACAAACTAGAATGCTTAACACATAAAACGCTTAATGTATAAGACAGTGATATTGAAAGTCCAAATCCAGACACCTTATTGATGATCCATACAAGAAAGCAGATGAACCCAATAGTCTTTTGCATTAAGGAATATTTAGCATTTTCATTTAAATGGTTTTCTATGGAAAAACACGTAATGTACAATTTAGCACATTGCTTTCACTGTTTGCCTGTTTCAGTGTTTGCCTGTATATAGTATGCATCATCAATAATCATCAATTGGCCCCCTGTCCAGGATGTTTCCCTGCTTTCATCCTCATATGCTGGGATAGGCTCCTGCCTCCCACGAACCCTAGAGAGGAAAAGTGGTACGGAGAATGAATGAATGGATGGATGGATCATCAATAAGGTGTTTTTTGAATTTGGACTTATAATCAAGTCTATCAATTTTAATCAAGATTGGCTTGGCTTTTTGGAGATTGCGAGAACTGAGGGATTTGAAATCTAAAAGCGATGCTGAGATGGCGTTTTTATTACTCAACAGCTCAATAAGGTATTTTTATTGAACAGATAAATTGCCATTGTTCATTTTGGGAGTCACACTTGTGTTGTTCACAGTCAAAAGGTCTAGAGTCCCACGGAGGAGCTCTGGAAGGATGGAAGGATAAAAGGAGGAGTGCCGACAGTGCAAGTCAAGAGAGGACCAGGCCTGGACTTTATGTTGTTGTTTTGTTTTAGTTTAAGAAGTAGTCATCCGTAAGGAGCTGCTGCTTTACTTTCCTTTGTTGATTATGTTTATTATTATTAAAGTTACGTTGATCGTTTGTACACTGTCGTCGCTCCTCCTTTTATGCTTCCGTTCCGTTCCTCCGTGAGCGGTACAAGACCGGTGCGTCATGCAACCAGGTGAGAGACTCACTCGCAGTGCCATGCGATGGTACTGGACATTCGTTGGGGGACCCCTCAACCTTTCTCTGCCCCCTGGTGGCCGCTGATGGCTCCTCCGGTCGAGGGCAGCCGGTAGCGAGTCTCCTGTTCCCCATCATGGAGGATGGCAGCAGGCTCCGGCCCATGGCGAACGGGAGCGACTCCTCCGGTCCCTCTCGGACGGCAGCCACCTCTCCTTTACCCAGGAACACGGCAGAGAGCTCTCCGTCCCACCTGCTGTTCAATCGCTCCAGCACAATTGTGATCTGCTATCCCCCTCAGCAGCGAGGGCTCTCCAACAACGTGTCCTTCCTTCCTCCCGGGTTTTGGTACCAATGTAACGGAGTTCGTTTTTATGTGAATAAGGAGGCGAGAACTGGCGTTCTCATTTACATTTAAACATTTAAAGACTTTTAATAAATACATAAACAAATACAAAATGAAAGTAAAGGCAGCAGCCCCTCACGGACGACTGCTGCCACATATAATAAAACAGAAACAAAATACAACATAAAGTCCAGGCCTCTCCTCTCTCGTCCTTTACTGTTGTCGCTCCTCCTTTTATGCTCCCGCTCCTCCGTGAGAGATACGAGACCGTTGCGTCACGCAGGTTTAGCTCATCATCTATCACGCCACCGGCCTCGCGTTGTTCACTCACGGCCCACTGCCTCGTCCTGCTTGCCACACAGGGCTTAATCAATCTGGGTCTGATCTGATTTCAACTTCTTATTTGATTTACACCTTCAAGGTGGAGGAGGACAGCCTCCGCTCCAACCTCTCTGGCAGGAAGGATAGCACAGAGCTGATCGGGCATCTCTGGGGGTCTTCTTGGCAGGAAGAGCACCACTCAGCAAACAGACTCCACTTCAAAGTATAAGCTCACCCAGTAGAGGGAGCGCTGTCTTGAGGGTTAGTGTCTACCACCGCCGGCCACGTAGGTCCTCTGCGTCCCATCCAGAAGCCACGTGGAAGTCCAAGAGATCTGGTGCCATGTGGTGCCCCTAGGGCTGTCATGAGGAGCATCAGGTCCAAGAACCAGGTCCGGGTGGGCCAGTAAAGCGCAACCATCAAGATGTGCTCCTCTTCCTCCCTGACTTTGCACAGTGCCTGTGCAAGCAGGCTCAAATGCATAATTATGCAAACCCTGGGGCCAGCTGTGTGGCAGTGCGTCTGTGTCGAGGCATGCCTCGGTCAGGGAATAAAAGAGCAGGCAGTGGGAAGACTCGTGGGAGGCAAACAGGTCTACCTGTGCGTCCCCGAATTGAATACATATAAGCTGAGTCTCAACTCTACCGAGAAGTGCGAGCTCTAATGTAAGCGCGTTTGCCAAACAAGTTATAACATGCGACGTGAGCGTACACCGCATTTGTGATTTGCGAGTAGAACTTCCAGAAACTCTAGGTAATTGATATGCCACTGCAGGCAAGGTCCTGTCCAACAATAACGTGCCTGGACACTTGTTCTAAGGGCACTCCGCTCCCTAAGAACCAATCATCTAACTGAAGGCCAGCTTCATCTTCCTCTCCAGTGGACAATAGCCCACACTCCGATGCAATAATCGACATCTGGTCCTCACCCGGAGGACCGAATGACACGCTGGATCCCCCTGAGAAGGGCCTGCCCAGGGCTGGCCCGAGGCATAAGCGAACTAAGCGGCTGCTTGGGGCCCCCTGGCCACTAGGGGGCCCCCCAATCGAGTTAAAAAAATTTTTTTTAGATGACTTAAACAAGTGACATAAATGAATGAATATGACTGAATTAATGAATAATTCAAGACAAGAAAATTCTGATTTAATGATCAATATACCTGCCTGCAACTGCTGCTGTGTCTGCCAGCATTTAAGTCATGCGCATAATCTAGACACCGTGCGCAACTACGCATAGTCACGGTATCCGTTTAAGTTGGAGAAAATAGACGCAGGGTAACTTAACCTTCTAGGTGTAAGGGTAGCAGTTTGAATAAATAATAAACAGCAGTTTGAACTCTTCTCCACTTTATTATACCACACATCAGATCACTAACTGCAAAAACCCGCGACACTCCAGTACCAAATGCGCACGACCCATTTCCTATCTACGGCAAGCCCGGAGGGGAAAAATACATTGCATACACACATACAACGAGCGCCAGTACATCATTACCAGTATTATAGTGACTTTGTTGGATGTCTGTTACAATAATAATAATAAAAAAGATTTTGAGGACAGTTACACTGTATTGAGACAGTTGAGAAATAATAATATTTTTACAGTTTTCAACAATCATTGCCATTGTTGAACCCTTGCTCTTATTATGTTTCTGATTTCTCAGTTTTGTCATTATTTTAGCAAATAATTTATTTTATATGTTTTGAGACAGTTTGTTTAAAGAAGTTTCAAATAGTTGGTAAAAGAGTAAAGTAAAAGTTAAAACTTTTTTTATTTAAGTAGGCATCTATTTTTTATTAAGTATTTATTTTTTCATTAATACATAACCTCACTGTATTCATTTATTATGTATCATTATTGCATGACATTTGTGTCAAAAATCGTCAAGCACAGGTGACTTCGTGTAGTGGGAGGGGGCCCCCAAATCAAATTATGCTTAGGGCCCCCAAAAGGCTCGGACCGGCACTGGGCCTGCCCCATCTTCCGGCAGCTCGATGTCACACAACACACTGGAGGAGCGGGACGTGCATTGGCCGTTTTTGTAAAACTCAGAGGTGATTGGGGCTCCCAAGTGAGACCCCATTTGTCAGTCGACATTACGTTGTAGTGAGCAACAGATAGGGAACCATATACATCTAAAGCAAAACCAAAACAATGTTCTTCCACAAAATTCATGCAGTTTTTTTAATCACCAGAGGGACAAACCTTTTCTTTAAAAAATAAATGGTGAGTATAGTGCATAAAAGCCTTGTTTTGCCCTCCAGTTGGGTGTTCTAAGAGTGTTACATATCATGAAAGCTATGAATAATTTGCTATGAAAGCTATGAATAGCTTTATTTCATACATTTGACCATGTACACTCACCTAAAGGATTATTAGGAACACCTGTTCAATTTCTCATTAATGCAATTATCTAATCAATCAATCACATGGCAGTTGGTTCAATGCATTTAGGGGTGTGGTCCTGGTCAAGACAATCTCCTGAACTCCAAACTGAATGTCATAATGGGAAAGAAAGGTGATTTAAGCAATTTTGAGCGTGGGATGGTTGTTGGTGCCAGACGGGCCGGTCTGAGTATTTCACAATCTGCTCAGTTACTGGGATTTTCATGCACAACCATTTCTAGGGTTTACACAGAATGGTGTGAAAAGGGAAAAACATCCAGTATGTGGCAGTCCTGTGGGCGAAAATGCCTTGTTGATGGTAGAGGTCATGGGAGAATGGGCCGACTGATTCAAGCTGATAGAAGAGCAACTTTGACTGAAATAACCACTGGTTACAACCGGGGTATGCAGCAAAGCATTTGTGAAGCCACAACACGCACAACCTTGAGGCAGATAGGCTACAACAGCAGAAGACCCCACCGGGTACCACTCATCTCCACAACAAATAGGAAAAATAGGCTACAATTTGCAAGACCTCACCAAAATTGGACAGTTGAAGACTGGAAAAATGTTGCCTGGTCTGATGAGTCTCGATTTCTGTTGAGACATTCAGATGGTAGAGTCAGAATTTGGCGTAAACAGAATGAGAACATGGATCCATCATGCCTTGTTACCACTGTGCAGGCTGGTGGTGGTGGTGTAATGGTGTGGGGGATGTTTTCTTGGCACACTTTAGGCCCCTTAGTGCCAATTGGGCATCGTTTAAATGCCACGGCCTACCTGAGCATTGTTTCTGACCATGTCCATCCCTTTATGGCCACCATGTACCCATCCTCTGATGGCTACTTCCAGCAGGATAATGCACCATGTCACAAAGCTCAAATCATTTCAAATTGGTTTCTTGAACATGACAATGAGTTCACTGTACTAAAATGGCCCCCACAGTCACCAGATCTCAACCCAATAAAGCATCTTTGGAATGTGGTGGAACGGGAGCTTTGTGCCCTGGATGTGCATCCCACAAATCTCCATCAACTGCAAGATGCTATCCTATCAATATGGGCCAACATTTCTAAAGAATGCTTTCAGCACCTTGTTGAATCAATGCCACCTAGAATTAAGGCAGTTCTGAAGGCGAAAGGGGGTCAAACACAGAATTAGTATGGTGTTCCTAATAATCCTTTAGGGGAGTGTATATATCCATTTTGTAGTCATTTGAAAAAAGGAAAAAGACAAAACACACTCTCGCTAGTTCTTTCTGTCTCTGCACTATTTATATAAATCTTTTCCTCTGTTTCTCTCTTTTCTTCTCTCTTGATGTGCATACTCGTTTTGTGCTGTGCTGTTGAGAGGACTGAGAGAACTTTTGTGCTAGTTTTGTGAATGAATTACCCGGCCCCTCCGCAGCTTTATCCAACAAGGGGTCACAGTTGAGAGGGCATAAGTCAAACTTCAAAGATGAGATAAAGATCAATTGAAACGCACACCAACTAAGAACACTTGCTGGCATTTACTTACAAACGGATGCAGAAACATTTAGTTTCACATGATATACACAGTTTTAGAAGACGAGAGTGTTCAACTGAATCAATCACACATGGCAATAAAAATCTTATTCTAACCCTGAATTTGGAGGAGGATATTAATTGGCTGACACTTGTACACTGTTGTTGTGCCTTTGATTAGGGGTTGACCTGAATGTAAGTGCCCCCTCTCCCACGCTACTGGGTTACTCATCATGATCCTTGACATCTGACCCCTGAAAGATAAAGGTCAAGTTGGGAATGTGCTGAGGTTTACAGAACACAACTTATCAGAAAGAAACAGCTCAATCTGTTTTCATGTATGTCATTCTCAAAAACGAAAAGAAATATAGCTGCGAGCAGCGATTGCAGGCCAAAGCTGGCGGCACCGCCACCCCGGTGCCTTTAGGTAAAGGCACCGGGGTGGCGGTGCCACCGGCTTGGGCCCGCAAGGCTTAGGCCTTGCTGCTCGCAGCTATATATATATATATAAAAAACAAGCCGCCACCCCGGTGGCTTTAGGGTTATTGTGCACAACGTGCAAAAACGTAACCCCGCTTTGACTGTTGAAAAGAAGTGTGCTGTAGAGCTTGCATCAGTGTGGGCTCTGCAAAAGTGCGCATCCAGGGCACATATCAACCACAAAGTATGCTTGAGCAACCTTCTGAAACCTAAAATGAAAAATGAGACAGCCTACAGTCTCATGGATTTAACAGACACATGAAATAAGTACACAAGACCGAAAATTCATATGAAGTGTGCCATTTGGGGACAGGGCCTATGATCGTGAACCACAATAGCCACATATATGAGATCATTTACATTTAGAATAATTTTTAGGTCAATATGTTTTGCAGCACTTAAATGTGTAAATCCAGAAGCCCAGTATTTGTCTGGAGGTCTTTGTCCTTTGCCTGTCAACCTGGTTTGTCTCTGCCTTTTCTGTTCTGCCCTGTTTGCCATTGTTCACCCTGCCTGTCTTGACCATTCTTAATAAAAAGCTGCAAATGGATTCCCCTGGCCTGACCCTGTCTCGATACAACATATATGCTGCATCCGCTCGCTATCTGCCGAACGGCTCTGGTAGTTCCGCGTCAGCAGTGATGATGTTGTAGGAATAGTGCGCTCTGGTTGGTCTGGATTATTCGGGAATTTTTATTTTATACAGAAATAAGTTATTTATAATTCAGATGATATATATATATATATATATATATATATATATATATATATATATATATATATATATATAAAGACACAGAGAATATTACTTGCCTTACCTGATTAGAACAATGAATAAATAAATAAATAAATAACTAGGTAATCACTAAACCGAGAGAATTATTCTGATTTGATGATAAACTTAAAATATTACACAAGCAATCCTTTAAATTGAATGATATTCAGAACAGAACAAGAATTTAAAAAAATGTCTCGGTTACATATGGTAACCCTCGTTCCCTGAGGGAGGGAACGGAGACGTAGGTCATGACTGACCAATAGGAATCTCGCTAGAGAGGCCAATCTACTTCGAGTGAAACTAAAACAGGCCAATGCACATTGGCGTGCAATCATTTGCATCAGCTGCGCGGCCTCGTTAGCGCGGGTATTTAACGAGCAGCTGAGCGATTGCACAGTTAGTTTTTTGCTGAGGAGCCAGGCCTGAGAAGGCGGGCTCACTATCCTGCGTGAGCATATTGAACGGTAGCTTGTGTAGGCTCCGATTCAAAACTCGCAGATCCAAGATCGGTCGTAACCCACCACCTTTCTTGGGTACAACGAAGTAGGGACTGTAGTGCCCTGACCTCATATCGGCTGGGGGACCGGCTCTATCGCGTCCTTCGCCAGCAGGACTGCGATCTCCACACGCAAGACATGGGCATCGGCTGCTCTCACTGTAGTGGAGTGGATGGCCCGAAACTTGGGGGGATGCCGGGCGAACTGAATCGCATAGCCGAGCCTGATGGTCCGAATGAGCCAGCGAGACGGACTGGGGAGCGCTAACCAGGCTCTCAGAGACCGTGCAAGCGGGACCAAAGGGACCGCAGGCGTACCCGGAGTGGGGCAGCGAGGTGGAACACAGGGACACGGCTCGGGGGGGTCTCTCTGGGAGGCGGCCCGTAGCGGGGTCTGTGTGCGCTGTGCAGCACTTACCTGGTTCCACAGGGCAGGAGGTGCAGGAGATGCACAAACTGCACAAACTGAGATTCTCGAACTGCACACTGCTGCTCACTGGCGATAGAGGAGGCGGATGAGATTGGTGAGGATTCTGTCCCCCCACTGCTCTCCGGGTCCCCTTCGGACCCAGAGATGGTAGAAACTGCTCTTTTATTGAAAATTTGGGTACCGCTGGTTTTAAGGCCAGCGGCGGAACACAAACAAAAGGAAACAAAGGATTTTCCACCCGGCCCTCTTCCGGGGGAGGGAGCGATGCGGTCACCGTCTCCTGGAGAGCAGTCCCTTCCATCTCCGGGTCGCCCGCCCTATGGCCGCTTACCCTTGGCTTTGCCGGCCTTCTTGGCGGGGGCCTGGACGGGCGGGGCGCCCTGCCTGCGACTGGCTCCACGGCGCCGCTTAGGTGGAGGCTGCTGCTGCGGCGCGGGAGCAGGGGCACTGGGGTGGGTTGCTGAGAACCAGCGCGCGCCACCCCGAGATACCAATCATCCAGCCTCGAGGGCTCGGGACACGGTGGAGGGTTCCACACGAGCCCGATCCTGTTGGCGGCCCGGGAAAGCATGGCCATCATCTTCGGGTCCGACTCGGGCACAGCTGGCACACCCGAAGGAGGCAGCGGCTCTGAGCCGTCGTCCGCGGAGCGGTCTGACCCACCCTCCGATGCAGCGATCGACATCTGGTCGTCACGGGGAGCGCCGAACGAAAAGACCGGTACGCATCTCGAGGATGGTCCGGCACGTTCCGTTGGCAGCTGAACTGGCTGCGGAGCATGAGAGGAGTGAGGGTTCTTAGGGGGTTGGTTCCCCGAAGGAAGCACGCTCACTGTAATCCTCAAGTCACCCATGTCACTGCCGGAAGCAACCCGCGAAGGGGGGTTGGACCGAGGGGCAGGCACGGGGACACCGCCCCTTTGCAGGAACGAGAGTCTCGACCTCAGCTCCGAGATGGTCATCTTCCCACAATGGGTACATGACTCATCCACAAACGCTGCCTCTGCGTGTTCGAGGCCCAGACACACAAGGCAGCGATCGTGACCATCCCGCGATCCCAGGTAACGACCGCATCCAGAAACACACAGATAGAACGTCATCTTGAAAAAGACGCGAACTATCTGTGTTTGCTCTTTTAGGGACTACTCTCACTGGTGCTGAAGCATGCAGGGGAACAGCCTCAGCGATCACAGGGGAATGTGCACCCGACTGTGCGCTGGGAGATCTTACCAGCCGTTAAAACAGCTTTTTTTGTTTGCTCTTAATAAGAGGAGGCTGCTCAAGTCCAAAAAAAAAGCCTGTCGAAGTTTTCCACCGTCGCTGTAGAGGCATCGAAGTGTTTGGCTCCGAAGCAAAAAGCTAACTGTGCAATCGCTCAGCTGCTCGTTAAATACCCGCGCTAACGAGGCCATGCAGCTGATGCAAATGATTGCACGCCAATGTGCATTGGCCTGTTTTAGTTTCACTCGAAGTAGATTGGCCTCTCTAGCGAGATTCCTATTGGTCAGTCATGACCTACGTTGTAGTGACTGACCGATAGGGAACTATAAACAAGAAGTAACCGAAATAATGTAAAGCGAAAGTGAAAGTAAGCGGTGTTGGGCTCACGTAACTCTCTCATTATAATCAAACTGTTTCAACATTTGCGATGTATTTGGATGCTAAACTATTCTTTATTACAGGCTTTGTACTTCACTCACGTTCCAATATGTGTACCGAGTTAGGGGGCAAATGGATGAAGTCCCTAGGAGGAGTAGTTTAAATTCCATAGTATGCGTTTCCAAACAACCCATAATAACTGACTTCCTGTTGGGCTGACGTAAAATTTAGAGCACGAAAGTTGTTCGGCCCGATGAGATCTATATGAGTTTCTTATTATTACATGCAAGCGTGTTTGATATATGGACAAGTGTTCGAATCCCGTTCCAGGGGGCGCTGTCGAGCCCCTCTGCCACGCCCGGGTACCATCTTCAGCCCTGATGGCCGCGAGTTCTGACCCGTGTGCAAAGTTTCAAGAGTTTTCGGGTACGTTAAGGGCCCCAAAAGTGCCCAAAAGTTAGTAAAATAATAATAATAATAAGAAGAATAAATAATCCTAAGGAAAACAATAGGGCCTTCGCCTTTTCAAGGCTTGGGCCCTAATTAAGTGAAATAAGTGTTTCTGGATATAAGTCAGTGTAATGTGTACTGTACGTGGTGCACGTGCTGTAAAGAGAGTGGTGAAAGGCTGCAGTTTGTCAGAGTGACAGAAGAGGGCAGCAGGATCTGCATTACATACCTCTGTGTGGAATGTGTGTGTGCTCTAATGAAATGTGCTGATTGATTTTGTGCTTTGGAATTCTCATAAATACATCCAACTGCTTCATAAGGAGCCATAGAAACCGCAAATCTGCACCAAAAACACACATAAGTCAAAGCCCTTCAGTTAAACTGTTTCTTATAACAGTATTCGGGTTCCCTTCAGTCAGAGCGGATTTCAGTCTGTCTATATATATTCACAAATTGTGGGGTCAGAAATATTTTTTTCTGAAAAAAATTATACTTTTATTGGTAACACTTTACAATGTGGTAAAATATATATTTTTTTCTGTTTTATTTATATATTGTGTTTTGCTTTTTAATTCTTATATTTCTTATTGTAAAGCACTTTAGATAAACTGTGATTGTTAAATGTTGTCTTTAAATAAAGTTTGACTTGACACTTTACAATAAGGGTTTGTTTGCAGCACAAATTATTTAAGCATTGATAATAAATAATACGATTTTATTAGCATCAAAACAGTATTGTGACGCCACATTTAGATGTTGGTTGTATGTATCTGAGTGGCCAAGATTTTTTAATAGAAAAAAAACTTAATTCATCTATATTATCCACAAAGACAATTGAGCAGGGCCAGTAGAAGCCCCCCATGTCCAAGCCATGTGACCCCACACTGTGATTCACAGATGGAGTTGAGTGATGGGCTGTCACAGTTTTTCCCCAGACTCTCTCAGTACCAGCCATATTCATTGCATTAGTCTTTTAGTCTTGAATTAATCAATGTAGCCTACATGATACATGCACTCAAGTGTTCCTGGGTCTGTTGTGTGGCCGTTCGGTGGAATATTCATTATTTGTTTAGTCAAATAATTAAAAAAAATGTTCAACAATTCAAAAGGAACAGGGTATAACTGCTACTTCTGAATATGCAAACTCACACAAACGCAAGTGACACCTGTTAATATGTCAGACCCCAGACCTGTAAGACCCAACATGTTGTGTGTGTTTGTATGAATGAATGACAACGGTATGTGCTTCTCTGGAGAACCGCTGTTCTGAGCTGATGTTTGGAGAGCCAGTATCCGCTCAGCTATACAAATACTGACTCACAATTATATTACAGGCTGTGTGTATGAGTGTATTTGAATGTGTGGTCGACGGCCCCGTACACCTTCCCCCAATGACAGAAAAATTGTCCTCTTTGCCAAGTTACATTAGTGTCAGTGCAAACAGGAGGTGAGGTAAACCATGTGCAGTCAAATCAGATTCAGTGTGAGTGTAGGAGTGTGATGGAGAAAGATAAAATACTTTACAATACAGCATCAGGAAAATTACCACCACATCCTGTCTCTCTAAATTAAACGAGGTCTGTAATATCTGGGATTTCTCCATTAACATTTCCATTGATCTCAATGGCAGTCGATGGTTGGCACAGGTCAGGACCCTATGGAAGTAAGCAATCGGCAAAGTGTCATCTTAAGCTTCTTTTTTCCCCAGGTCAATCACCTGAGCTGTAAATGCCATGTGACTAATCATTCTTGAGTTGATTGGCTGAAGGCAGCACAAAAGCATTTAATGTTCAAAAACTTCCACTGAGTTGTCAAAGGCAGCAGACAGGCATATGTCAATTTCATGCTTTTAAGTAACAAAAAGTAAGTAAAAAAAGTGTTCTATTTAATTTATTTTCAAATGTAATTTATGATGGCAAAGTTTGTTCAGCATCATTACTCCAGTCTTCAGTGTCACATGATCCTTCAGAAATTATTCTAATATGCTGATTTGCTGCTTTTGACTTAAATTTAACGTGCTCTTGCTGAATATTTATGAATGATTTAAAAATATAATTAATTATTATTTCTTATTAAGTAAATACATATATTGTCAAATAAAATGTAGAATTGCTTGTAGTGTATTTAGAATGGTGCACACATTCGAAGAAATTACATTCAATGACACTTTCAATTAACTGTGTGTGTGTGTGTGTGTGTGTGTGTGTGTGTTTTGTTTTGAACTAGATATTGTTTGCATTTACACAGCCCAGACACTGCACACACTACAGTCTTAATTTTATCTATGTTTCTTGAGGTTGACACACAAAACAAAACAACTTTAATGGAATACCATGAAAAAAAATGGTTTGAATAAGTGAATAAACGAGTGTGTGTGTGCATGTGTGTGTGTATTCTAGAGACACGCAACAGAGAACCATCTCAGAGAACACATATCGCTGTATCCTTTACCACTCGTCTTTCCCTTTGACCCCTCTGTGCTGACAGATTCATCGTAAGCGGTTGCCTTCCTGCTAAGAAAACTTTTAACACCTTCTATTTGCACAGATGTAGGCATGCAATGCTCAGCCTAATCGTCTTTTGTAGAAGTGCTGTGGCTTTCACAGCACAGAGATGTATGTTACCCACGATACCTAAATGAACCACATTTAAATATTTAAGACATTTAATACCGAATCATATGATATGGACAACACCCAGATTTAAGCTCTGCTTTACATATCCAAAAATTATCCAGTGATCACTTTTTTGTGTGCGTCTTATTTTAATGGGAAATCAGGCTGTTATTGTAATATGGGGTTGCAGTTCTGACCATATTATTTTGCAACATGTCCATGAGAATGGAGAGAAAAGATGTGGGAGGACAAAAAGACATTGTTATATGAAACATGTTGATAAAAGACACACAACGGCAGTTTGTGCAAGATTGAGTATGTCTGTGTCATTATAGTCTTCTCTCCAGAAATTTTATGAAAGGATCAACCTCAAAGGCTTTACGTACTGAAAATCTGAAGGACTTCAAATCCCATGATACTCCACTGAAATAAAAAAGGAGAGAGATGATGAACTCATGGAATAGCTTCTACAGCTGAACGTATTAGAAAGACATAAAAGCTCATCTGACATCTCATCTGTTCTTATCCTGGAAGAGAGAAATATATATATATATATATATATATACAGCTGTCATGGTAACAATGTTTCATGTGGTTTTGTGAGGTGACATTTCTATTAACATTAAAAAAAAAAAAAGTAAAAACATTATTAAAATTATAACATATATTTTGATAAGTACTCTATTTTGCAAATATTAAAGCAGAGATGAAACAGGCGTAGCGGCAGATCTTTCCTTCCATATTGTGATGTACATCTGAGTGAAACGATTATCAAAAAAAAGTAAAAAAAAGTAAGATGCATTTAGAAAATAATTTAAAAATAAATTAAATAATTTTTTTCAATATTAAGAAAGTATTTGAAATATTATTTAAAAAGTTAAAATGTTAAGTATTTAATTAATACATAAATAATATTTAATAAATAAAAAGGAACTTAATTTTTGTATTTATAAAATGCATTAACATTTTATATATATATATATATATATATATATATATATATATATAAATATAAATATTACATCTATAAAAAAATGATTTAATATAATTAATGTGAGCTCGTCATGTGAAAAGTACTGCATGTCTAAATCAACACACACACACACACACACACACACACACACACACACACACACACACACACACACACACACACACACACACACACACACACACACACACACACACACACACACACACACACACACACACACACACACACACACACACACACACACACACACACACACACTATGTAAAATAAACATACTGTGACAGATCTAATATCAAAGTATTTCTCATGAGATGAAGCGTAAGCTAAGGAAACCTTTCTGTCTGTTTTTCTCGGTTTCTGTCTGACAAACATTCCTTTGCATGTCTCAGTCGCTCTCTCTGTCCGTCTCTCTCGGCTCTTCTGTGTATAAATGTGAGAGACAGAGTCTCTTTTTGTGTTTCTTTGTCTGTCTTGCTTTGTTAACTTTCTCCTTTTCTCTCACATTCACACACACAAAAAGCGAAGAATTGTGAAGCTCTGACCCACAGAAAAGTCAAAGACGGAATTAAAGGATACTTCAGGAAGCAGCCGCTTACTTGGGATGCATAAACGCAGTGAAGCCAAAACCCCCCATTCTGGTCAAAACATCCAATTTACTCATCAAAGTGTTTAGGCTGCCGCTACTGCAGCGGATGGCTGTGACAAGGCCAGAGAGGAAGATGACAGTGTTCTACAGTGAAGGCTGAGGCTTTATGGCTGGAATAACATAGCAGATCTCTAATAATGGCAACACACACTGTTGAAACCACAAGCGAGTGGCGTGATTAAACCAGAATGCTCAGTGCAATGGTGTCACATCATGCCTAAATGAATAAAATACATCATGTAAATAAACACTTAATGTAACCTGTTAATTGGGGGGTACCAAAATGAGCTTGTTTTAAAGCGTCGAAAAATATCGAAATTATACAGTGCAAAGCAAGTGCAATGGTCGATGGATTATACATTCATATTCATTATATTTCCATACAGTTTTAAGTTGTTGACACATGCAGAGGGTGTTTTCCTACTAAATCACCACAGAACATAACCCATACTTACAGAAAGCAAATTCAGATTAAAAGTCTCTCTTTCTCATAGCTGGCGGCGTGTATTTGCGGTCCAGCACAAACAATGATCTTAATCCTCGGCTGGTTTTAGGCATGTTTATAGAAGTGAACTGCAGTGGTCTCTCTGTGGTTTGTGAAATGAAGCCTCTCCCTGCACAGGCAAACGCGTTCTGCCGTGAAATCTCTTCTCTTAATCAACCACAGACAACAAGAAAGGAGGGCCGCAAATAATAGTACATGCTGAGCACTGCAAAAACAAACTTCCTGTCTATGGAGGACGCACATTCCTCTGTCCCTCATATCTTCCTATTTCTCTTTATCTCTGTCAGTATTTATTTGTCCTGAGACAGTGGAAGCGATGCTGTTTTTCAGCTCTTGTTCTCAGCATGTGCAGATTCAGCCCTTACTGTGCCATTAAAGGTTCAGTCTATAATGTAGCATTAGAGGGTGGAGCATTACCAGTAGCAACCCCTACTGACATAAAAGACCTCAGAAAGCCCCTCTTTTTTACTTAACTGTTTATTTTGCATAACAAACGTATTAGGAAAGGGGGAAGCTCTACTCTGGGCCTCCATACTGGGGTTTAGTAATGCAGCCTACTTTGAGGAGTTGTGGTATTCGGTTAAACACTAAAGGCGACATCATTAATGTTTAAACCAATGTAGGCTTGTTTGAAAGCAGTGTTCCTGTTCAAAATCATCCAATCAGCATAGTTTCGCGTAGATGTCTGATTAGCCTGATATCATTATTATTCATATGTATCATTTTACTTGTACAAAATGACAATACTGAGAGCATCTAAAACATAAAAAGTATTCACATATGCACAGCTTCAGACACAAATCATGTTGAGCCCCAAACCCTTTCCACTTTTACAACAATATAAAAAATGTAATAAGCAGATAAATGTACAGCGACTGTGAATTTAGTTAAAATACACTATTAGACAGATGTTTTTAACGTTATACTTGCATAAAGATTTTAATTATGGCCTTTTCCTTATCCTTAAGTTATCATGTGGTTTCTGATGACTTGGAATAAAACACACAAGTAAACGGATTACGTTTATGGTAATTTTACGGTGCCTTTGTCATTTTTATAGCCAAATTTAGGCTTGTGTAGAGTGATAAAATCCTCGAATATGACACAAAACAGAATGAAACTATTATAATGTAATATAATAATATAATATAACATAATATAAATTATGAAAATGCGTTATAATGTGATGGTATTAAATACATTTAATGTTATTGTTAAAAAAAAGTAAATCAACCTACTAAATACATGAAATAAATGACCTAAAAGCATTGTTTATTGATTTTAGTCCGTGTCAAAATGTTAACACTGTACTCTACCGTTCAAATGTTAGGGTTAGGGTTAGAAACTAATGCTTTTATTTAGCAAGGACACATTATATTGATCAAAAGTGACAGTAAATAATTTGATTATGTTACAAAATATTTCTATTTCAAATAGCCTAAATGCTGTTCTTTTGATCTCTCTATTCATCAAACAATCTTGAAAAAAATGCCTCATGGTTTTCCACAAAAATTTTAAGCAGCACAACTGTTTTCAACATTGATAATAATAAGAAATGTTTCTTGAGCACCAAGTCAGTATATTAGAATGATTTCTGAAGGATCATGTGACACTGAAGACGAGTAATGATGCTGAAAATTCAGCTTTGACATCACAGGATAAACAACACTTTTTTAAAAGGTATTCTGATAGAAAACAGGTTTTTAAAATTGTAACAATATTACTGTTTTTAAATGTAATTTTGATCCAATAAATTCAGAAGAATAAGAGACTTATTTCTAAACTTCCTTCCCCCAAGAAACTTTTGAACAATAAATCACAAACTTTTGAACAGTAGTGTACTTTTCAATGTCTATGTAAACTTATTCACTCCAAACAAGGTTTCAACAGAAGTCGGTATACTAATAGACTAGCGTGAGATGTCTCATATTAATCCAGTGCTAATGCAATAGCCAACTATTTCAGCAGAGACTACAGCCAGACATGAAGCCAGCGACCAAAGCCAACAGGGTTGGGAGCCAAAGCGAGGCCGGGCCGAGCCCTGTTACAAACCCACACTCAAAGAGCTGGCTTACAATTCCCTACGCTGTCAAGTCCCTGTTGGATGGGGGAGAAAGAGACCCAGGGACAGCGAGACAGCAGCACATGTACGCAAGTGAGAATGGGTATGCTGTGAGAAATATCATTTAATCTCCAAAGCAAACAGTCATCAAGTTCATGTCAGGTTAGAACCAGGCAACACCCACACACACACACAAAAGACCAAAAAACAATATTGTCCGATATATAATGTGGTTAGCTGATTGAAGTTTTTTTTTGTGTGTCTTTTCACTGTTCACTCAACTGTAAAAGGATCTGAAATAAATGGAAAGCAATTCATTTTGCGGCTATTTAGATTCACACAAACAAACTGCTTCTCTCTCTCTGCTTCCCTCCCCTTGTGTGAAGCTCCAGCTAAAGAGACAGGAGAAGGGTGTGTGAGTCTTTCCCGGAAGTGGTTGGCTGCTGGGTTGTGTCTGATTCCAACCCCAAGGAACAATCAGCGGGAACTTTTACACAGGCACAGGAAATGAAGAGGTCAGGCGATGCTCACACACACACACACACACACACACACACACACACACACACACACACACACACACACACACACACACACACACACACACACACACACACACACACACACACACACACACACACACACACACACACACACACACACACACACACACACACACACACACACACACACACACACACACACACACACAGTACAGCATGCAGCTGTTTGTAATTCACACTCTTGGATAAATAAGAAGGTTGGTTTCGGGATGTTTGGGAAATCTAAAGGAGCAGCTGTATCCTCTCAATACGAATAGAGGAATAAAGGTGCACACACACACACGCAGACACACACACACACACGCACACACGCACGCACGCACGCGCACACACACACACACACACACAAATGCTTTCTGGGTAATGAATATGAGAGACGTGAAGAATGAAAATGTGTATGTTGCTTCTTTGATGAAAGAATGGAGAAAAACCACCAGATGAAGGAAATGTCCAGCAATGTTTTCTTTCTAAATGATCTATTTAATCCCAGCTCTCCTAATGAAGGTCTGAAATATGATTTCATCAGCCACGATAAAAAGAGAGCATTTAGAAATGAGTGCAGTGTGTGTGTTTGTGGTTATATGAGATGCTCGGAGTGTACGCTGCTCTTGTCTCAGAGCCACTTAGCTCTGAAAATGGAGAAGAAAATCTATCCACCCCTTTTCCCCCTTCAACCCTGAAATCAATCTTTTGTGCAATGAGAAATTTGCATTTATTTGCTTGGTTACCCTCACTACACAAGTCATAGAAAAACGTGGGATACTGTTAATGCAAATGCTGAAAGTGCCAACATAAAACATATATCACGTTAATAAACTATATGCAAACAGACATCTGGTCACACACTCTAACTCTGGGGATTCAGAGATACTGAAAGGCAATGACAGAGTGGTCAGTTCTTATAATCAGACAAATAATTTGAGTGGCTGATTTATTTTCTGAGTAAAATTCTCAATATTATATATGCTTCTTTTTGTATAATACTATAGCCATAATAATGTGTGATAAACAGTTTTCAGATACTGAATATAAAGTATTAAAGTCAACACATTCACAACATATACAGCAGTATACACTGCAGTTCATAAGTGTGGGGTTAGTAAGAATTTTGTTTAAATGTTTTTGTAATAAGACTAGTAAGTATATAAGACTAATAAGTATACTATTAGTTATTTGATCGAAAATACAGTAAAACAGTAACATTACAACAGTGTAAAATAACTGTTTTCTATTTTAATATATTTTGAAATGCAATTTATCACTGTGATGTAAAGATGAGTCTTGCATTATTACTTCAGTGCCTTTAGTGTCACATAATCCTTCAGAACTCATTCTAATATGCTGATTTTCAAAAGAACAGCATTTTTATGAAACAGAAATATTTTAGTAACATTATAAATGTATTTACTGTCACTTTAACTTTAACTCAGATATATCTAATGCTATAGCGTTCATTTCTTTAAAAAAAAAGAAAAGAAAAAAAAAGTACTCTCGCCAAACTTTTGAGTGTATTCCCAGATGAAACTAAACATTCAGACCCAGATCCAGATTTTATTCATTGGGAATAGATTGGATCATGAAATGGGGCATAACATTATACCGTGCTGTAGCCATACCTGAATGTGGTTCACTGAAGTTTGCAGTTGATTATGGGAGGCATTTCTAGTTTTTAAAAGAAGCAGCATCTGCATTTGCAGGAATCCCAACCACGGAACGCACCCTATCAGCTAATGTGTCTGCTGCTTGTTGATTCTCCTGCACGGCCAACAGAAAACAAGACACATGCTGAATGCAACAACAATGTTAAAGCCTATGACCCTGAAGCACTATTTCATTTACAAAGAATCACTTCAGAACTATTAACAGCCACAAAAGCAAGTAGAAACAGTCCAATGTTCACGAAATGTATAGTACTTGGTTTCAGCACGACTGTGCACTTATACTAACATACAAAATGGTCTTAAAAATCAATCCAATGAAGGACCACATTTTATAGCAGAATGAAAAGTGCTCTGCTGTTGCCTTCCAACCACTGAGATTTCATTTGTCTCCATCTTTGTCATCAGTATCAGTGTCCTTACTGCCATTACACACCATATGGCCTGGTTGTTTTCTCCTTCACACACACATGTCAAATTATTCCACCATGGGATGAGAGCTCGATGACAACTAAAACAATTATTTGTATTTTTCCGAATATTATTTCCCTTAAAATTCATTTTTAGATTGAATTCCAGACTGATTTAATTATTTCACTTCCATTCTATTTTAAAAAACATTTTTTAAAAATTACAAACGTGACCCTGTTGCACAAAACAAGCAGGAATATGAATTTAACATTCAAATTGTCTCTAAAGCTTTCTTATGGTATGTTGGTAGACCTATTAATAATTAATGCTAAAAATATATTAAAATAAAACACAACTATCCATTTAAAGGTCCACCAAATGGCAAAATTAAACTCCATGACTTATTTTTCTAGAATGTGATCCTACAGCTGCTTCTTCATTACCTCACCAAACTCATCAGTGGCTCATCGCTCGTTTGAGTGAGTAAATTACAGCAGAAATGTGATAGACAGCATTTTAAAAGGCAGCAAATTCCATTGAAAGACTTATCTGAGAGAGATAATAAGAGTATGTTATGTCTCAAGACCGTCAAGTCATAACTGATTTGAGGTGTGCAAGACTACAAGGGAAATTTACGATCACAAGAAATTAACTTAACTGCCTTTCCTCTCTAGACACAAACCTCAGTCTGCCTGTTTGGATATGGCTTGATGTTCTCTCTTATTTGCCTGAACAAATCATGGCAGACACGCATGGAGGAAATGTCAAATAAGTTAATATCTGAAATCATACGAGCATGCAGGTGACAAATTGTACGTTTAACAGGGCTACAAACTTGTTGTAAGTCATAAGATAAAAAGGAAGGTTCTCTGCGCTTCTGCAATCCCCAACAATCCGGTGCAACCAGGGCAGGACAAAACAAGGCAGAAAGCAAAGAATCTTTGCAGCACAGAAGTCTTCTTTGTAATAAATTTATTTAAGGTGCATAACAATGACTAACGTTTCGATCTTTCGATCTTCATCAGAGTCAGTGTTGTAAGTCATCTCCAGTCTACAAGAAGAAACAGCATGCACACACACACACACACACGCACGCACGCACGCACGCACGCACACGCACACGCACACACACACACTGGTTTGCTACCTTTGTGGGGACCCTCTAGATATACTGACAGTATACAGTTCATCACAGTTATTTATTTCTTTTCTTTTTATGTGGTCTCTTAGAGTCCAAAGACATTTTTTTCATGGAGGATGTTTAAAGCATGTTAGCAAGTTGAAATTTTGTGTATAATCAGTTTGCATAAGGTTAGAAAGAACCATTAAGTGTCAACTTGATACTTCAATGGTAAGTCCATTTTTGAGCTATTAAAAGGCCCCATCGGGATCTTTCAAACCCCAAAGAGAAAATTAAGGTTTAGTGGTTTCATAGAAACAATGAAAAGTTTTGTGTTACTTTATCCTTCTTAATAACATTCATAGCTTTTCTAGCTGACTGATATCATCACATATACTGAAATGAAAAGGATCCTGGAGAGCAAATGAGAAGTTCACACTGATCAAATTCATTTAGGCATATATTGTATATATTAAAACCTCTCTTCAGCCAACAGATCTGGATTTCCTTGAAATATGTATGTATAAATATGTTTTAAAAGTAAACAGCAGAGGAACCTGAACTGCATGAGAATTTAATCAGTGTGCCAACACCAGTCATATTTCAGACGGAAAAACACGTCTGTTTTTCGGCTAAATATGATCTATTTTGATTAAAAGCGGATTTTGATTCCAGATGTGTGCAAGTTCCACTTTACGTGCCAGTGCAACCAATTGGCTCCTTGGGAAATGTTCTTAGTAGTTAGTGTCAGACGAATTAGCCTGTCTCATGATATCTGGCTTTGAACTGTAGTGTTTGGAGAGTTGCCCTCATAATTTAGTTAGAGTATAATGTGTATGAAATATACTAAGCAGACTATTAATACAGAGAATCGATAAATGCTTATGTGAACTCTATGCAACCTCTTTTAAACAAACACACACACACACACACACACACACACACACACACACACACACACACACACACACACACACACACACACGTTAGTAGTGTTGTGGAAAAATATAACACTTCGAATTCATCTTTGATATTGTGATGTATTATTTATTAAAAACATAGATACCCTTGGCTCATCACTGATGCCTGATGGAATGTACAGCTGGTCGAGAGCTACTGAATCTGTGTTTTATTGTATTTATTTACAGACATTTTCTGTCTTTAATGCACAGAACAGAATACAGACAGGAAAGTATGGAGGGAAAGAGTGAAGGAAATGGGATCAGGAAATGACACAGGCCACACTCAAACTTGTGTCCCCAACGAGAGGGCCACGTGTCACAAACATGCCACCGTTTGCTGCTGCTGCATTCCCCAGAAGTCCAGCCATGGATAAATTGAAGAGCACTGATTTATCCAAGGCTTTGGATAAATCAAGTTGTTTATTCAAGTTTAAAACTTGTGCCGTACTTTTATGAGACATTTATTCCACTGCTGGTTTTCAAATATGTATTTATTTCAGACATAAAACTCTCTCATCAGCCCAAATCAAGTGGATAACAGCAGACAGAAGCTGAGCAAGGAAGGTTTCTACATGTGTGTCATGTGTTTTATGTATGTGTGAGGTTAGTTAATCAGTAACGCTTCATGAACAGATAAGCTTCCACCCTCTGGATCTTACAATTTTTTTTTCAGTCGCTAACAAGTGTTTTGTACAACCAGTTGTCACATTTTCAAAACTCTAAACATAATTAGCACAGCATCTGTCTTTTGTGGCCATACCATTCACACATTTCATGTCGTTTTCACACAATATGCAGTCAGTGAACACATTTCCACAATGCTTACAGGAGCAGTGAGAGGAGCAGGAGCAGTGAGAGGAGCAGTAAGAGGTGCAGGAGCAGTGAGATGAGCAGGTGCAGTGAGAGGAGCAGGAACAGTGAGAGGAGCAGGAGCAGTGAGAGGAGCAGTAAGAGGTGTAGGAGCAGTGAGAGGAACAGGTGCAGTGAGAGGAGCAGTTAGAGGTGCAGGAGCAGTGAGATGAGCAGGTGCAGTGAGAGGAGCAGGAACAGTGAGAGGAGCAGGAGCAGTGAGAGGAGCAGTAAGAGGTGTAGGAGCAGTGAGAGGAACAGGTGCAGTGAGAGGAGCAGTTAGAGGTGCAGGAGCAGTGAGATGAGCAGGTGCAGTGAGAGGAGCAGGAACAGTGAGAGGAGCAGGAGCAGTGAGAGGAGCAGTAAGAGGTGTAGGAGCAGTGAGAGGAACAGGTGCAGTGAGAGGAGCAGTTAGAGGTGTAGGAGCAGTGAGAGGAACAGGTGCAGTGAGAGGAGCAGTTAGAGGTGTAGGAGCAGTGAGAGGAACAGGTGCAGTGAGAGGAGCAGTTAGAGGTGTAGGAGCAGTGAGAGGAACAGGTGCAGTGAGAGGAGCAGTTAGAGGTGTAGGAGCAGTGAGAGGAGCAGGTGCAGTGAGAGGAGCAGTGAGAGGAGCAGGAGCAGTGAGAGGAGCAGAAGCAGTGAGAGATGCAGTGATAGGTACAGGTGAGAGGTGCAGGTGCAGTGAGAGATGCAGTGAGAGGAGCAGTTAGAGGTGCAGGAGCAGTTAGAGGTGCAGGAGCAGTGAGAGGAGCAGGTGCAGTGAGAGATACAGTGAGAGGAGCAGGTGCAGTGAGAGGTACAGTGAGAGATGCAGTGAGAGATGCAGTGAGAGGAGCAGGAGCAGTAAGAGGAGCAGAAGCAGTGAGATATGCAGTGAGAGGTGCAGGAGCAGTGAGAGGAGCAGGAACAGTGAGAGGAGCAGGAGCAGTGAGAGGAGCAGGAACAGTGAGAGGAGCAGGAGCAGTGAGAGGAGCAGGAACAGTGAGAGGAGCAGGAACAGTGAGAGGAGCAGAAGCAGTGAAAGGAGCAGGAGCAGTGAGAGGAGCAGGAACAGTGAGAGGAGCAGGAACAGTGAGAGGAGCAAGAGCAGTGAGAGGAGCAGGAGCAGTGAGAGGAGCAGAAGCAGTGAGAGATCCAGTGAGAGGTGAAGGAGCAGTGAGAGATGCAGTGAGAGGTGAAGGAGCAGTGAGAGATGCAGTGAGAGGTGCAGGAGCAGTGAGAGGGCAAGGTAGATGTGTAAGAATGCATGGTGGTGGCATTCCAAGGGCTGTAAGATCAATAGTCAGTGATGAAATTCGTGCCACTATCATTGACCAAGTAATCAACCACGACCACGGTCTTTCTCTAAGAGAGGCTGGTGAAAGAGTGCAGCCCAATTTGAGGTGGTCAACGGTTGCCTCCATTATACGCATCTTTCAACAAACCAACAGGTAAGTATTGCATTTTACATGGATTGTTTCTATTCTCACTTGACATGTCAATAAGGTCATACAGTAATGCATATGTTGAATTTTTTGTCCCTCTAAAGAATGCAACGTTTTCCACCCTCTTGGGGAAGAGGAAAGCTCCTCAATAATGATCAAGAGCTGTAGAAATGGTTGTTGCAAATAATGCCATAAAACTAAAATACAAACTAGAATTGTGGAGGACCATGAGATATTTGACAATATCGATAGCATCAGCCTCACAACCATTACGCGGACATTGTTCAAACACAGAGTGCGGATGAAGCAGCTCTACACTGTTCCCTTTCAGAGGAACAGTGAGAGAGTCAAGGAGCTACGACGACAATATGTCCAGGTATAGTGTATATTCAATTCAATGTCCAGTTCTATAAGCTTTGCACTTTGCAAGTAGGTAACCTACACAGTAATAGGTCACAGTACAGTATGGTATACAGTAATGACATGATTTACATAGACTCTGTTTCAGAGAGTTATGGAATTGGAGGCCAACCAGGCCCCTCATGAATTCATATACATAGATGAGGCAGGATTCATTCTGGCCAAAAGGCGTCGACGTGGACAAAATGTAATTGGAAAAAGGGCTACAGTTGATGTGCCAGGACAGAGAGGGGCAAACATTGCCATGTGTGCAGCAATTGCAAATGCAGGATTACTCCTTCACAGATGTCAGGTTGGACCCTATAATACCGAGCGCATCCTTGCCTTTCTCAATGATTCTCACCAGCGCCTGGTTCTAGAGCATGATCAGGAGGGTGAAAACATGAGGACCTTTGTAATTACCTGGGACAATGTGGCTTTCCATCATTCGCAAGCAATAACAACTTGATTTGGAGTCCACCCAAGACTTGTAAGTCTCTTCCTTCCACCCTTTTCACCTTTCCTCAACCCCATAGAGGAGTTATTTTCTGCATGGCGGTGGAAGGAAGAGGATGGAGATGACCATCAGCCACATGACCAGATGTCCCTCCTTGAAGCCATGAATGTTGGCTGCAGGGACATCACAGTTCATGATTGCCAAGGGTGGATACGACAAGCGGTTTTATTCCAGGTGCATCGCCTTGGATAATATCAGATGTGATGTTGATGAAAACATGTGGCCTACCCCTGAAGATCGCAGATTAGATACAGTAATTTTGTGCTTTTTTTAGTTCCCCTCCTTTTTATCTGGGTTTTTTGCTGTTGTTTTTTGTTCAGAATGCTCTTGTGTGTTTCATGGATATTTTGTTCACTGTAAGCAATACTGTAAAACTTTTTCTGTTCTATCATATCGTGTTTCTACAGTACCTCCTGTAGTAAACAGTAAAGGACAAAAAAAACTGATTCGCTTTTTACTGGAATGCTTTTGATTGTGAACATTACTGTACATGTGGACATACAGTTCCCAACGAAGAAATTTAGTGTAAAAACGGTGGATTGAATGTTTTGCATGCAAATACCTGTAAAACTAAAACATAAAAGTCTATGCAGTTTGTAATGTCAACAATAGCCAGTATTTTGAAACCAGGTGTACTTTGATTGACTGCATGTACCTTGTGAAGTGAAAACAAGTGTTATTCTTTGACAGAATGCACCTTTCACACAGAAATCTCTCAACATCCCCCCAGTCACATCTGCCATTCCACTGTGTTATTTAAATCTTTACATTACGTCAGAGATTCTAAAATGCTAAAAACGTCCAACCTAAACAACACAGAGCCAGACAGATGTGTGTGAGCCACAGAGCTTGCGGTATTTACTGTTTTTGTACATAATGAGCTTGTCCAAAAGCAAATGTTACTGTCTATGTGAAAAAGACTGTTGATTTTTGAAAATATGATTAAAGACAAGAAAAAATTGGCAGTAAAAGAGATCTTTTTATCTCTCTCTCTCCTGTCTCCCTCCCTCTCTTTATCTATCTCTCTAATGTACAGTTATAAATCAAAGCTCATTTGTTCTGATAAGGGTTCAAAATAAATTTAACAGAGCAGATTACATTAAATTACACAGATTAAGCATATACACATGCAGTTGGTTATGTGGTGTTTCTTTATACATTGAAAAAGCAGATATCAAGCAATCTCTGGCCTTTGTGAGTGTTTGAGAAGAAAAAGGAAACTTAACCTTAAAGGGTTCTGTTAGGTGCTTCATAAATCCATGGGATCATCATGGGATCATTTTATGGATCTAAACAGCTCTTAAACATACTTTATCACTAGACAAATTTAAATAACCCGCTAATCATGAATTTGCCCCTTATATTGAACCTTTTTGGCATAAAGGGTTCTTTAAAACTGAGTAAAAAACCCTTGGGTTTTCTTGCTGCTAAAATGTAACATTTTGCTTTTGGAGAGTGTTGTTAATATAAACTACAGCAGTGCTAATTCATTTACTCATACTGCCAAAATTTCCAAAATGTCATGTACATTTGACAAATATTTTATTATCCCTCATAATGAACATTATGCAGAGAAACTGGTTTAAATATGAACTGCGTCAATGCTAAATTGCTCATTGAATCATAAAATAACAACACTAACTGATAACATATGAATGCTGTCAGTTTCTTTCTGACACATCATTTTATTATATCCATTATAGACATATAGAACAGTGAAATTGCTCGAGAAATTATCTATGCTTTTTTGCCTTCACTCGAGATGGGTGACATTTGAACTCCACTGACACAGTCTTCAATACAGTTAGTATTAGCAAGTCACTCTTAATTTGCATAAAGTTAAACATTTCTCAACTTTCTCAAGTCGCTGCATGGAAAACCTACGATCGCTGTCGCTTGTGTTGCTGGAAGTCAGCAGCTCTCCATTGAAGGAAGGAAGGAAGGAAAGAAAATACAGAAATAAGACAAATGAAAAATCATTAAATTAAAAAAACTAAAACAAATAATTGTATGAAAATAAATATATAAAAACAGTAGAATCAATAATTAATAAATAAATTGTGAAAAAGAAAATAAGCAAGTATATATAAGCAAGTAAATAGAAGGAAGTCAGCAGCTCTCCATTGAAGAAAGAAAAAGAAAGAAAGGTGTGTGCATTAGATTAAATGCAGAATAATGAAACGCTTCCCAAACTGATCTACTGCAGAGAGATCAAAGTTCTGCTCTCCTCATTCCTTTCTCTCTTTCTCCTCCAGAACAAATGGAATATTGCAGACAGTTTATCATTCCAGCGATGAAAGCTAACCTAAACTCACACAATGACCCCAGACCGACGAAGAGTATATCACTGTTTCTCTTCCCCTCTGGAGAGAAGAATCATGCAGCGTGATTTTGGGTCTCCTCCTCGCTGATATCACTCCCCCACCCCCATCACCACCCCTAAACACACACGGCCAGGTTGTTCTCTCATCTCCTGCCAGGTTTTTGTAATAATCCTGTAATTCAAATTTTTGGAAGAGAATATGTGTGTCTCATCTGTGTGTACGTGCAGTTACGTGTGGCTTTGCAACATTAAAGGAACTCTCCAGAGGAATAAGACTAAGATAAGATTGTCACAGATTCAGGAGAGGAACTTTTAGTGCATTATTAAATAGAATATTCATAAATCATAAGATGAATGTGACACAGCTATGATAGACTATAATATGCAGATAAATAAGGAGATGAGAATGTACCTCTTCTAAATGACAGCTGCAATTGGGCTTGAGAGCTGAAGTGGTACAGGAAATGAGAAACAAACTGTCTCTATTCAGTGTGGGGGCTATGAAATACTGTCCTATTACAGCGTCTCTGTCTATAGAACACAAGCTCTAATCACTGTCACTCCCTCCTCAATGTCTTAATAAACTGAAGACAGACACACAGAGAGAGGTCTGCTGGGATTTAACTGAATCTGAAACCTCTCATAAAATATGAAACATCAGAGCTCGCTGCTCCCACTGAAAAATGGAACCGGGCAATTGCAAAAGCTAAAGAAACAAATAGAAGAAGAGAACATTGATAACATAAGGAAAGAAAGGGAAGAATGCTTCTCAGAGAGCATGCTGGGAGCTCTCAGCGGAGGGGTGGGGGAAGGGCTTGTTTAATTGATGGATGCTTTGTCAGGGGCTGTGTGCATGATAATGAAGTCAGTTTTCAGAGACCATGTCATGTTGAGGCCTTTATTAAACAGGATATTTACGGAAAAGTTGGAAACTTATTACTGATTCTATTTACAACTAGAACTGTAACTTTGCAAATTCAACACACTTTCATTAGCAAACAATTCCTAATCTCTTATCCTGCACCAAAATATCATTCTTGTTCCATATATATCGAATGTAACTGGTGTTTGCCTGTTTTTGATCGAGCACTGTGAGTGAGGTGGCCACACATTCTCTCTCTCGCGCTCTCTCTCTCTCTCTCTCTCTCTCTCGTGTGTGTGTGTGTGTGTGTTTCAGCATTTTTGCTGGGTCCAGAAGCTGCTTATTTGGTCTTCTTTTAGTGTGGCCAGTAGTATATTTTGGGCTTGTTTTGTCAGACTAGTTCACTAGCCTTTTCTAGCGAGGTCTGGCGACATTGGCCATAAGACACAAAAGGAGTTCATTTTCAAATTTAAAGTAGGCCTAGATTTGATTGTTTTTTATTCATGAAAATCTACTACAAAATCCAGTTTAAAACAATAATGCTATGATCTGAACAAAGACTAAAATGATCATAAACCATTTTAATATTTATTGTATATGATTTCTACACTACTGTTCACTACACTCACTTTATTCAGCAATGATGCATTAAATTGACCAAAAGTGACAGTAAAAACATTTGTATTATTACAACTTTTTATTAATCAAAGAATCCTGAATTATTTTTTAAGACAATTTACTCAAAAATATTTTCAACATTGATGATAAGAAATGTTTCTTAAGCAGCAAATCAGCAAATTAGAATGTTTTCTGAAGGATCATGTGACTGAAGACTGGAGTATGATGATGAAAATCCAGCTTTGACATCACAGTGAATAAGTTACATTTTAAAATATATTAAACCATTTTTAATTGTAATAATATTGCACAATATCACTGTTTTATTCTATTTCTGATCAGCCATGGTGAGCATAAGAAACTTGTTTGACCCCAAATTTCTGAACGGTAGTGTGTGTATATTCCCCTACACAACCAGAACTGTATAGTGTATGTGTATGATTTTAATAATTTCAGCTGTCCCACAGTTGTGTGATTTCCACTACAACAAACAATTTTTCAACTAATAACGTTCCCCCCCCAAAATAGCGTTATTGTTTACAAAAAAGACAGCAGTGTCAGTAAAGATGATCCCTTGAAAACAGAGGATGATACTGCGTTGGGAATATTCATGACAGTTAAACACATTTCTGCCTTTTGCATCATTAAAACACCAGATAATCTGGAGGTGAGAACTGAAGTAAGAATTTCCATACGAATGTTGTTTTGGTGTAGCAGCATAAGTTGCTAGAGTGACGTTACCCTCATGAAACTTATCATTTGTTTATAAAAATGCTGATTTTATTATTCAGTTGCTTCAGCTAAATTCTGATTTACTTGTTTGCCATTTTTACAATACCAAGAGTCCTCAGTTCAGATAGAGTGACAGTGGCAAGAAAAAACTCCCTGAGAGCAGGCAAGAGATATGTCTGTTATGCTACAAAGCCACAAATAGTCATTGTTTATGGTCACCTGTCAGAATCACCCTGTCCAAAGTGCCCGTGCATGCCAGTGTGAGTGGGGGATTGTGCGACTAGAAGAAGGTTGTAAGGGTTTAAACTCATGTTTCACTTTGTGTGTAATCTTGTGTGTGAGTAACGGCTGCATATTTACAAAGTTGTGCTGATTTATTGTGCTGAGAATGTATACATGTGTGCATGTCTGTATGATTTAGTAGTCAGGTCACGGACAGGTGAGACCCTACTCAGAGTAAGACGGGTCAGACAGGTGCAGTTTGTATAGAGCTGTTGTCTTTGACACAGCAGGGTGTGTGTGTGTGTGTGTGTGTGTGTGTGTGAAACAGAGGAATGTGTTTTGATAAAGATAGCTGTAAACAGTGATAACCTGTCACTTGCCTGTCTACACACACACACATACACATCTGGAATGTTTGCAGTTAACCATGTAAACTACATTACAACTTTACAATTACACATTCAACTAGAAGCTTGACATTAAAATAATTATTCCCATCTCTTGCAGCACATGCAATACACACACTTGCCCTGCTGGGAGCGACAGACAGACTGAAGTTACAGGATATTTTTGAGGTTCATCGTGTTGCAGCTGTGAGATGACCTTGGTATGTTTTTTTTTCCAATGCGCATTTGTGTTCTGATTTTAAATCAGTTTATAATGACATAATGGCATAATGACATAATGGAGGTCATACGTTTCCACAGAACAGCCAAGTGACAACAGCCATGCCAGAATTTGCTGCACTCAATAGGCGGTAAACACTTAAGAGTGAGCACGATTAAACCGTATCGAATGAGATTTAAACTTTAGACTACTGTCTAAGTCTACTTAAATGCATCTATGCTCACCCACACACTCCCACACCTGAACAAACACACAAATATCCACACCCGCAAACACACACATATGCACAAGAATTTTGGGGTCTTTTTCAGGCATGCTAACCTTTTCCCTGACCTTCAAGGCTAAATTTGGAAGTCTGGATATTGTCCTTCCTCTACAAGAGTTTAATAACAGAAAGCCTAATGGCTCTTACAAACACACACTCACCTACGCAGACACAATTACACACACACACACACACACACACACACACACACACACACACACACACACACACACACACACACACACACACACACACACACACACACACACACACACACACACACACACACACATTACACAAGGAAGGATACAGACCTCAGGATGTTTTATTTTTCTCTGTTTTGGCTGCTTGACATTAGCTATGCTGTGCTTTTTGTGCCAGCATACACAAATGTGTCCATTTTCATTAAAACTGTTTAACCTCATGGTTCCTATGGTCATGGACAACTTTTAAGGCGTGATTTCAAGACCAGGAAAAGTAAAAATACATTGTTCTAGTTATACTTAGCTCTAAAATACATCAGTTACAAATCCTTATCCAGAGCTAAACTGATCCTTACTGATTTAATATTGTAATTTTCATCTGGTGGTGTAGGGGAATATACACACACTACCGTTCGAAAGTTTGGGGTCAAACTCATTTTCTTATGCTAACCATGGCTGATCAGAAACAGAGTAAAACAGTGATATTGTGCAATATTATTACAATTAAAAAATGTATAATATATTTTAAAATGTAATTTATTCCTGTGATGTCAAAGCTGAATTTTCATCATCATACTCCAGTCTTCAGTCACATGATCTTTCAGAAATCCTTCTAATATGATGATTTGCTGCTAAAGAAACATTTCTGTTCAGTGTTGTGTGGAAAGTACCCATATATATATATATATATATATATATATATATATATACACAAACACACACACACACACACACGCACAATAAGCTGAGCTGAAAAATAAGCTGAAAAATAAAATAAAAAATAACACCAGCCCACATCCTACCAGTATACTTTGATGCCTACATCAGGAAGAAAACACAGATGTTTTCTGAATTAAGAAAACACAACAATGCAACCACAGTTCTTATCTATCACTGTCAGGCACACACAGATGGAGTGAAGTTTGATTAAGTCATCACTCAAACATTTAGATAGTTTACCAGCTAAAACAGGATTAGCATTCAAATGTCCGTCAGAGTAATGAGAGAAACAGCTTAGCACTGCGACATCATGCTTACTAACTATTCACATTATTCTCTCTCTCTCTCTCACACACACACAAAAACTTGTTTTTTTAAATATCTTTAAGTAGACTCCTAATGGTTTTATACTGTACAAACTGTATATTCTATCCCCCTACACTAACCCTAACCGAAACCTACCCATCCCAGAAAACTGCATTATTACATTTTTAAAAAACATCACTTGGTTTGATTTATAAGCTGTTTTCAACAGCCGAACAAATTACCCCATAATGTCACATTTTTCCCATTTTACTATATTTGTGGGGACATTTGGTCCTTAGTGTAGGTTAAACAAGAACACACACGCACGCACGCACGCACGCACGCACGCACAGACAGACACAGACACAGACACAGACACACACACACACACACACACACACACACACACACACACACACACACACACACACACACACACACACACACACACACACACACACACACACACACACCCCAGAGTAGAGGAGCCATTCAGATGTTGAATGTCAATTCACAATTCTACTTAAAGGTACATTCTTCACAAGAAAAGATGCATGAAAGTACATAGTTTAAGTAAGTGGTTATAAAATGGACCCCTTTGTCACCTACTGCTTATGTTTACATGTCCATGTTAGAATGTAGCTAAATTTGCTATCTTAAAATCAATTATTACTTTGCTACCTAAAAATCAATTATTACTTAACATTTAGGTTCATTTATTTGATTTAACTTTTAGGTTTATTTTGCCTCTCATTCTCATTCCCTGCCATATTACAGAGGAAATAAAAAGAAGGTGCAACTGTACTGTGATCGGGGATAATCGTATTTTTGTTTATCATATAGAATTGTGTGCAAATTGTTAATCCGTGAGAGTATGATTTGCAATAACAACATCTCAGCCCAATGAGTAACTAAACCTATAGCTAAAGGTTTTTAGCGGGCCAAAAACAAAGCCTTTAATATGAGTTACTGTCCATCTCAGTAATACATCTGTCCAGACAGAGACAGAACGAGAGAGGGCCGGTGATTCATTCAACTGTAGTTGTCAGTGATGTTCAGTGAGATACCACAGGTCACGAGTGGATCCCTATCATTCCCTCTCACTCCCTTTTTCTGGTGTCCTCTTCCTATTTCAGTGATCCACCTTTCCACATCCTCCTCCGCCCACCCTCCCTCTCTGTCCTTGCTGAGCACCGAGGCGTGACACTGTGTGTTTGACCTCAACAGAAGTGTATTCTGAGTATAATAATTCAAACCTCAATCTAGCCTCCTACATGTACCGCCCAACATTTATTATTCTGATTTAATAATTACATTACAAAATGAAAGAGTAAAAGATAATAAACTCGCATTTAGAGGGAGGAGGTAAATGAAACTTAGGCGGTCACATTTTAACAAAATACATTAACCATTAACCATGAATACGACTAAATTACCTATTAACTGTGCATTACAAACTTGACTCTACATTAAATGATCAACAGCAACATTGTAGACACCCAACATTACATCACAGATAAATCTACACTACTGCTCAAAAGTTTGCTGTAAGTAAGTTTTATCTCTCTGAAAGAAATTAACACTTTTATCCAGGACGGAAGCCTTATATTGATCCAAAGTGGCTGTAAAGATTTCTGTAATATTTCTTGAGCACCAAATCATCATATTAGAATGATTTCTGAAGGATCATGTGACACTAGACTGGAGTAATGATGCTGAAAATGCAGATTTGACAATATTACTGTTTAAAAAAAAAAAAAAATATTCTGCCTAGATGAGCATAAGAGACTTTCAAAAGCATAAAAAAATCATGACCCCAAACTTTTGACCGCTATTGTATATGTAACTCTACATATCTAAAATATATCTGTGCAATAACTATCAAAATAGATATTAGCTAAAAAATAATGAAATCATTATGATAAATCTTTCCATACCATAATGCTACCATAATGGCTCCTTCACAGGAAGGAAACAAGCCAGATCGCTGCTTTCCTTAACTTTCCGCTACCAGTGATTGGATGGATATAAATACCCATTTGACCTCAGATTCGCCCTTTTCAGGTCAAACACACAATCTAGCATTTCTTAAATAGGCAGCTAGAATGCCGAAAAAAACAAAACAAAACAAAAAAACATGAGAAATTAGATTTTCATGTTGTATCTTTGCTATCTGGCATTACTTTAAATATATTGTTGACATAGTTGCCTGAAGCAATTGTTAACCTTGCCCAGCAGTTACTGGGCAATTTATTTAAAGGTATAGGCTAGTTCACCCAAAAATTTTAATTCTGCCATCCATTTTAACTCACCCTCAAGTTGTTCCAAACTTCATTCTTCTGATAAACACAAAAAAAGATATTTTGAAGAATGTCGGTAACCAAACAGTTGATGGGCCCCATTGACTTCCATATAATTTTTTTTCTCTCCATACTATGGAAGTCAATGGGGTCCATCAGCTGTTTGACAGAATTTTCATTTTTGGGTGAACCATACCTTTAAAAACTAACCCAACTTCAAAGTGACTCTCGCTCATAATATGTTTAGGCTGCATGACATTCATATGTAATAGTTTTTAATCTGTATAAGGCTGTAAAACTGTATAGTACACTGAAAAATTAATAATTTCATCATTTGCAAATTCATGATGCATTGATGAAGTCAAAACAAAGCAATATACATGCGTTCAAGGTACTCTGATGAAAAAGCATTTGACAAGCAAATGCACATTTTAACGTAGACTTAAAAAGAACAAGACTGGCAGATACTCAGGTAAGTAAGAAAGAGAAAGTGATGGAACTTTCAAAAAGAACGAGGGAGAGAGAAGGGCAATTTTATCCTCTTTAAAAGAGGGAGTGTGTGCGGGGATGGTCAGTAGTAAATAATGTCTGACCAGGCAGACAGCAGTAGATAAAGTGCCTTTATCTGGACAGAGGAATTCTTGTGTTTGAACACACACTAACACACACTATACATGTTCCCACAATGTCACACACACTCCTACCTGTCACTCAGAATGATTGATGTGTACTTCAGCACTCCCAGGCCTTTGATAGGGAGGGGAAGAGGCGGGGCAGTGGGAGGGGGGCCGGCTCAATCTGTGACATCTGTCCCCTCACTTCTGAGGAACAAGAGAAAAACACACATGCAGAGTCGAAATATACACATCCTACCTTTTTTGCTTCCTAAAACTGTAGTCTGGAGATTAGCTTGTGTAAAAAATGTGTGAATGTGGTTTGGGAGCTTCTTTGCTGGGTACACGCACATCTCACTGGCAAAACTACACCGACAAAGCAGCTCACTTTGAAAAGACAAACTATTTTTCCCCCCTTTCTTACAAAAAAACATACTCTCTCACACACACACCTAAATCCACAGCTGAGAGGCAGTTCAGCTCCATTTACTTACACACTGTGCCACTTAGACACGCTTTACTGCACCCTCTAATGAACATATACAGGCTCACACACACACACACCATGACCAGAGTGGGGTTAATGAACGACAGGGTCCTTTGCTTGCTTGGCACCTTTAAGCTTGTGAACATAATTGGCTTGTATTGTATTTCAGTCTCGTTAGAACAGAAACCTCAGACACAATAAGATTTTAGAGCACTTAAAAAAATTCAGAGCAGGTTCTTAGGAGTTGTGTTTTACAGAAATTTCATTTCACGCAATCCTCGGATACCGTTTGCGTGTCTGTGTCCATATCTCTGTAGTCAGAAAGTCTAGACAGTTCTAAACAAGGTATTTTTGTACTTTTCGTAATGTTTAAATTCTCAATATTATTACAGACATTAAAAAATATGGTTTTACTGAAAGGGAGATGCAGGGTTTATTTTTAACCCCACCAAATCTTTCGGGAAGTGGTGGAATTTCAAAACACAACTGTGTGTGCAAACGTTGAGTGAGTGATGTTAGTCGGTTCTTACGGATATGGGAGTTTTGTTCACTGTCATCTTGTTTTGTTATGTGCGCACACACACACAAAAAACCATTTGAGGAGTTCACGGCCGGTATGGTGGGGTTAGAAATGAATGACAGGTGCTAAAGAAACAGGACAGTCGTTAGAGCTCAAGTTACAGAAGACACACCTATGCTCATTTGTACAGACACATACTCAAAATCATACACATTAAAATACAAACACAAACGCACATGTGCACACTGAAAAATTAATTATGTGTAAATTCTTTTACACGTGCAGTGAAATCATCTCTAGCGTGAAACCATTGCACATAAAACATCAGTTATCTGTAATGTGAAAAGAGAGGGTGATGTAATTCACATGGCTCCCTCACAACAGCCATTCGCAATCACATCAACTTCTTTCATGATAATATCTTATCTATCACAGACTATAGCTGCAGGCAACACCACAGAAACAGAACAGAGAGAGAAAAGAGGAGACAATTCTGACTGATATCTGTAACCAGACATCTCAGTGCCAAAGTATTGGGCTCTATACACAGATCCACTCAAAAACACAGTTACAGCATTACATCAGAAGCTAATACCTGCTGGCTGATGTGTGACCATCTTTCAAACTGGAACAAAATGACACACTAGATTTTCCTAAATTCTTAGAGAGAGAGAGAGAGAGAGAGAGAGAGAGAGAGAGAGAGAGAGAGAGAGAGAGAGAGAGAGGGAGAGAGAGAGAGAGAGAGAGAGAGAGAGAGAGAGAGAGAGAGAGATTAAATTACAAAGGAATTCTGGATAATTGTGTGTTGAGAGCAGTGTTACGATTTCTGTCCTGTGTGTGTGTGTCTGTGTAAGTTTGTGTATTCATTTGTTTATTCACTAACTGTGCAGTCAGTCTGCTGTGGTTTGAGAAGCTATAAAACTAATAGATTTATAATGACCATTGAAGAGCATTTCATCATGCACTCTCATTAAGCATGAAATGCATGTTCATTCATCTTATTATTGTATTTCTCTGGACACAAAAGTAGATATCTGTGGAAACAGATTAAGCAAACAATGAAACATGCATACATGCAGTAGACCAACAGAAGACAACCGAAATTAAAATAAAACTAATACATACTAATGAAAAGATTGTAAATCATAAAATCAGATTAATGTTAATAATTCAAAACAAAAATTATAGAACAGTAATTAAAAACTTATATTTCATTGCAGTTTGCAATTTACTCAAGACCTAGAATATTTTGTGCTGTATTTTTAACTTTAATATTGAATTGGCACTGTTTTTATGCCACTCATACTAAAACTATGTGACTGTTACTTTAACTTGTTATAACCAGATTCAATCCATTAACCTTTCTCTAATTCACCTTATGATAATTTTTTGGCATAAATATGACCTCATATGTCCTCTCATACACCAAAACCTGATCTTGACAGATTTATTTGCCGACAACATTTCAAAGGAATCCACAAATAAAGCTAATTATGCTAAAACTGAAGAGTGAAAGACTGGAAGGTCTGCGTCTAGGTTTAGCCATGACACAATGCAACAAAAATCTCCCGGTTGAGACGTAAAACAATCACCAGCCGACTCTGTGTCCGAACTGAATGCAGTTCTGTGGTTAAGAGCAACCTGCATGCCGAGGTTAAAGGTTATTGAACGGTGATTGATCGGAATCCTGTCACGTTTAAATGGAGTATGTAAGTGCATCGTAGAGTCCATTAGAAATACATTATTTAAGAGTCAGGAAAGACGATCAAACCTGAGACACGAACTCTCGTACAATGACATGAAATCAATACAGGATCCATTTGCCGAACATAATGGGTTTTTTAAACAATCATTAAGGGCACTTAACACGACTTTTATTTAGTACTACTTGATACATTCAAGCAGCGCACACACACACACACACACACACACACACACACACACACACACACACACACACACACACACACACACACACACACACACACACACATTTTTCTTTTTCTCCAACCTGTTGTCTAAGAACAAAGGTATAGTAAAGTATGTGTGTGAGCACCACTGTCAGAGTGGAAATGAAGATCTGTCACAGTCGCCACCACAATTTCACGCCAAGTTTACCGGTTCAGCAACGCACACACACACTTATTCACACATACTGACACAGAAGTTTTTGAACCCATTGCTCACTGTGACAACCAGATCATCTGCCTATGGCTGTGTTCCCAGATACATACTCATAGAGGACTAGCACACTGCATGCAGGTCCATGTGCATGTGTCTGGTTTTGCCACTGCTTTTTTAAACTAGCCTGTATATGCATGTGTCTATTTTTGGTCTGAGCAAATGTTTTTGTTGTAATGCTGTGTTCTCAGTGTGTTGAGCTGGGCCTATCGGGGGCTTTCTGGGTGGGACAGTGTTGGATTGTCATTCATGATTCCCTACTGACTAGTGTAGGAGAGAGAGAATAAGAGAGAGAAGTGTGTGTGCTGGAGCGGGGGATGTGTGTGAAATTGGTCTATTATCTGCTTGAATATTCCATCAACACCCTCCTGAGTTCCTCCATTACAGTCATTCCACCTTCTCCTCGTCTCACACACACACACACACACACACACACACACACACACACACACACACACACACACACACACACACACACACACACACACACACACACACAAAAGTGAGACTATTCCAAAACATTGTTTAATCTACTGTATTTTGGACCAAATTCAACATTACACAATGTAAGGCCTTCGCCTACACAAACATGCACAAACATATGCACCTTTATGCACATGCAGACATGAATGCTAACTTAGCTTAACTAACAATGATGTCAATTAGTAATTTAATAAAGTTCATAAGGGCAGAGTCACGTTAAGCCACCATTACCGCCCAATCGAATTTATCTGAACTTTTTATCTGAAGCGCTCAGACTTTAACACTCAAGCATGTACACAGGAAAACAGGGATTACATAGATTGATTGTATGCATGTACAGAATGTACTACTTCACACTGTGATGCATATGCTGAAGCGACTTTTAGTTTTAGTTTGAAAAATGAATCAAGAAGTAAACATCGAAATTAACATTATATTGACCCCCCCCCTTCCAATTATATAAAAATATAATGTCAGTTTAGTGTCTGAAAGATTTTTTTAAAAGAAATTAATACCCAGCAAGGAAGCATTCATTTGAATGAAAATAAAGTACTTTATAATGTTAGAAAAGATTGCTATTTCTTATGAATAATATATTCATTCAGCCTACAAATAAATATATACATATATATGCATGTATGTGCTTAGTTACCATCTTTGTATGCAAAGTTCAAAGTGCTTATGTGTGTATGTGTGGGTCTGTGTGTCCATGTGTGCTTTGGGTTTATTAGTAACTGTGTTCAGACAGCAGTGTGGACATATTAGTGAATAGCTGCTGACGAATGCATGGCAGTAATTTCTCCTTGGGTGTGTATGTGGTTTTGCTCTCTCTGAGCTTGATGCAATGAATATTTCAATTCAGCAGTACTAAACGTCAGATCAGCTCAGATACACAAAGAGCACATTAAAGAAAAATGAGAGGAAAAAGAGGGCGTACGACTGGCTGAAAGGTCTCAATAATAGTCAGGTTAAGGTGGGGGGCTATATTTAGCTCTGAGTACTGGTGAAATAAGAAAAGGTCAGATATTTGTTGTACTTATGCTAAAGGACATGCAAACATTATTACACACAAAACTCCAGAATGAATCACACAGACAACACCTAAAAACATGCTGCTGCTAACTACTTTAGTCATCTATCTCAGAACACAAACTCCTCTTTCTGCCTTAAACAGATCACATGACTGCACATATATCATTTCTAAATGTGTGGCTGGTCTTTCAGACCTGATCTAAATGTGGGTAATGAATAAACTGACATTTCACACAAACAAGAGCTCAATGAGTAAAAGCTGCACCACACTTGTGTTATCTAAACACAAGCCAGAGCACTAACCCATCTGAAGACATATGGCTCTCTGAAGAACCACACACACACACACACACACACACACACACACACACACACACACACACACACGCACACACACACGCGCACACACACACACGCGCACACACACACACACACACACACACACACACGAGTTGTATAGTAGACTGACAGGACAGGACACCATATGTCACTCAGAATCACATCTTACTGAAAGGAGGAGGACACACAAATAAACCATAGAGCATATTTACAGAAAGTTGTGTTAGCAGACATGGACAAATTAAATGATTAAGAAGTAAACCAGCTTAATTTTGACACACTTCATATTGTAACATGTCACCGTTTGTTGTACAGTATATTGTAACTATTTGCCAGTGTTCTACTAAAACAACAACAAAATAAAAACTAAATACAAGTCCAAAAAACGAAATCTTTTAGTTTGAAATATTAAAATGATTTTTATAGCCGATAGGGGGCGCTATTGACTACTGAAAGGATTAGCATTATCTTTGTTTGACCATCAAATATCATTAGTGTCACTCTCTTGGATGTCTTTCGGATAATGATCCTAAATCTGTTATTAAACACTTGTACAGCGAAGCCCCGTGTTTTCAGCTGTAAGCCGTTATGCGTTGTGAATGTAAAACTGACTTACGTATTCATATGACTCAAGAAGTGCATATCTTGGCGAAAATGATAAACTGAGAGGGAACACGAAAATGCAACATAAGAGATAAACGAACCTAGGAGTAACCATAGTAACAAACAATCTTCTCGCTATACGACGTCTAAAGAAAACATTAATTTTCGCCATAGTAAATCTGCACAAAATATCTAAATTATTAAAAACGTCTTATCTTTAAAAGAATGACTAGACTAACTAAAGATTTTTGTAAATACATCAGTCTTGCAGTCGAACTTCTCCGAAACTCGCTGAACACAGAGGGACACCATGTTGTGACGTCAGCTTAAACGTGCGTTTCGATTGGCCCGTTTCTGAACGGGGCGGGCTTTAGCAGCTCGGTGGGAGTGGAGCTGATGGATCGCGAGTCACTGCGCTGTGAACGGTGAGCGGGACTGACTACGGACGCACCGGATCCACGGGCGAGCGCCGAACAAATCCAAACAAGATCCAAGGCTAAAAGTCGCGTCATTAACTCGCTCAGGAAGCGAGTACAGCGCCGAACTGCTGGAGTTTCCCCGTCTTTTTTTTATATCCTTGAGACGAAACAGTGTGCTCTTGGCACAAAAGCCAGCAGCGGACAGTAGCTGATACCCCGTCTATCAGCATGCACTGATACGCCATATCATTCAATATAAGCAGCCGCAAAACTCGGGAGTTTACTTCTCGTGCCTTTTTGGAACGAAAATCCAAATGGAATTGGACAGATATTTTTGGCAGTCCTGCGACTGACAGTTAAGCTTTGTTCCTGGACACTTTGAACATGGATTTAGGTCGGTAAATTTCGGACAGAACTGTTGCATATCTAAAGCTCATCTATATGATCTGGGATCAAAAGCGAAAGGAGTCTAGTTTTAAATCTGACACATGACTAGGATCGGATTTCTTAACAAACCCGAACCCCAACACGGGATTGATGGTCCATATACCTGTGTTAACGTCACTCACCCCCAATCTGGCGTGATTTGACCTTTTGTAATGCTACTAGCTCACTAATAGATGACTATAATAAAACAGTCACGCGCTGCTGTCTACCTAAGTACAAGGTAGCAGCGATTTTGGTAATAGAGAAACGTTGGCCCAGAAGCCGCCTGTGCAACGTTGTGCGACACATTTTTTCCTCCAGGCAACGATAGAAAAATTGGATTTGGAAGTTGAGCCATGGACCCCCTCCGCCAGGACGCCTAACCTACTCCTTTGCATGTGGTTCGGTAACCTGGAGTACAGTTGATCGAAAGGATCTTATCTTCTTGCTGGCTCGTGTCTCTCCGAGAACCCTGTAAGATGGCTGGAAGTGGCGGCTCGTGGAAATATTACCTCTGGATTCTGA
This sequence comes from Meda fulgida, assembly GCA_030578275.1. Taxonomy (NCBI): domain Eukaryota; kingdom Metazoa; phylum Chordata; class Actinopteri; order Cypriniformes; family Leuciscidae; genus Meda; species Meda fulgida. The sequence goes on from CM060620.1 coordinate 27,003,375, forward strand.
CAGCCATGTGCAGATACGCGTTACCCGCAGCCAAATCACTGGAGTCTGTCGTGTGGAATTCACAAAATCAAAAGTAAGTGTACGAGCGCGTGTTTAAAATCCCTTAAAGAGCGTATGAAGTGTATCACAACGGTCTCAGATTGATGATATTACCAGTTCGACTTGTATTGATCATGAAATAGACACACAGTTTGAGCAATCCGATGTGAAAAGCTCCGTTAACTCTTGTCACGGCTCGCTCTCCGGCATGATGACATGAAGCTCGCGCTGAGCTCGAGCCTGAAGTGACCGATCAAGCGCGCGCTCTCTCGGGATATAACACAGCTGTCATACTCCACCGCCGCATCTCATCAACTCGCAAAATCCCTTGTTGTGCGGGGATTCGACAACAATTTCATGCTAGTACAACTTCGTTAAATGTTTAGGCGAAATATCGTAGTTTTTTTTCTGAAGAATCTCTTGGCGTTTCTTAACTACCAATTCGGATACACAAATTTAACGTGTGGCCTTGACGCGGGCCTTATGTCTCCATACAATTGCCTAATTTTAAAAATTAGAAATAGATCAGCTACTGTGCCTCGTTGTTTTTAGCACGAAACTCTTTATCTCTATCGGCGTGTCCATCTTTTATTCTTTTCCCAGGAGAGGCGAGCTGACTCTCCGCCACCGGCCTGCCCAAATCCCGGCGGCCCAGTGGCTCTCTGCGCCTGTCATATTGATCAAATCAGAGTTGTGTCGAGAGAGTTAATAGGTTTTTAAGCAGGGGTTTCTTAGACGCTCATAAAATATCTCTGATTGCTGCTCATAAAACGTTCTAGGGAGCGTCCAACGTGTTTACTTAACCTGAATAATGGCTTAAGGCGCCACTGAAGCTTGACTCAACAGAATAACAAAGCTTGTTGTTTGAGTTTTGCATTTGCAAAACAAGTTTGTAGTTATTTTTGTAAAATATATATCGTAACTAAAAAGTTACTTTTTATTTTGACTTTTTAGTTGACTAACATGTTTGTCTTTGTTTTGAGCCTTTGTGTGCAGTGTGGAATACTGGTTGTGTCTCAACCTAATGGGCTGCCTACACTGCCAGCAGTTTTTGGGCATCTAGACAGCATTTTGGGCACCATGGGCTCGTCGTGGTAGGCAGCCCAAAAGGGTTTGAGACACAGCCGCTGAGTTATGAGCGTAAACAGGGGACAGGAATAGTGCACATGTGTTTTTCATCTCGAGGGGAATATTTTAATTAAGGAGTCTCTCGGTTGGGCTTGTAAAAGATAAGCAAAAAACTTGAAAACTTTAGCATGTGAGAACCCGAGGGTCGACGTGAAAACATTAATTGTGCTTTTAAAATTAAAACCGCACCATAAATTACGAATGAACTTACATTTCTGTTGTTTTAGTTTTTTCACATTTACTCTTCTCGTGCGAAAATTGAGTAAAGAAGGAAAAAGGTCAAAACGAAATAGTTAACTGCTTAGAAATTGGCAACACTTTATAAAACTTTAAACTCATATTGTTAAACATTACTACATTATATAATGCATAGTAAATCTTTAGTTAATATACATCCAAACAGTAAGAAATGTTGTGGATCATTTATGAATCAGCTACTATATGTTAAGCACTGCACAAAGTTTTAAAATACTTTTTAAAGTCATACTTCATAAAGTTTTACCAAATTTAATAGAGTTCCTTAATTCAGACATTACATATATTTATTTATTACTTTTAAATTTTAGTGATTCTTTAAAAAAAATGTTTTAATAAAAAACAATAGGCTACATCTTGCTACATACAAAAGCGCTTCCTCGAGACTAATTATAGAAAATTAATGTTGAGTTCTGTGGTTTTTCATTTTTTACTTTAATTGTATTATTTTATGTAGGAGCTAAACCCATTACAGAGATTAAAAAAATAAAAAATAATGGAGTCACATTTGAGCTTTTCGTCCTGCGAGAGAAAACTTCTGATCAATTGCTGGAGCCTCTCTGTGTTTCTCGTTGAAGCAGCTTTGGGCACAGCAGATGCTCAAACTGGCCTGGTCTGTTTTATCACAGTTGCTGCATGTTGTTTTAAGTACTAAATGTTTATTTACTTACAGAATGTGTGTGTATGCACCTGTACATGAGCATGTGTGTGTTGTTAGTTACAAGTTCAGAGGCCCTCACAGTACATTGAGAGGAATCGACTTTTAAAGAGTGTGTGAAGTCGAAAAAAAAGAATATCAGAACCATTTGTTAGTGACTGTTTTTGAGATTTATGAGAGACATGCCTGCATATCTCAATCCCACATCTCATTAAAACACAGCACAATAGCTCAATACACAAAGATTATCCTAAGCACTCTCATAAAGGAACATGGGCCTCAGGCAAACACACTCTCCGCGCTCTATCTCTGCAGCGGACACATGGGAGCGTCCACCACTAAGTCCAAGTCACCCTTTAAACCTCTAACCAGACTCTCAGCAGTATGGGCATCATACACACACACACACACAGCTCTCTTACCCATAATAATGTGCCATTTGTGTTTTAGGTCAGACTTCTCTCAGACTGAATGCAAAATATAATTGAAGGACTGTAAAATTAGAAAAACTCTGGCTGCGTTCTCCACCCCTCAGCACTCTGATATTTATATCAGCAAAACACAAAGTTTACTGAATGCTGAAGCTACCGCTTCGTTTTCTCTGGAAGAAACATTTGGTGGAACAAGAGCTTTACTGATTTATTCTGTTGACACAATTATGTAAATTTAATTACTTCTAGACACAACTACACATACGCGCTCACGCACAGACTTACTGCTGGTTTCAGATGTATAATTCTGTTCCTATCTGCATGGTTCACAGCTATAATTTGGACTGAGAAAAATGTTAAAGCGACACCCCTCCCCTCCCTTCCTCTGCCTTGAGGGAAGAAAAGAACTGGATTCTGCTGGGAATAGAGAGAGAGAATAAAGTAGCTAATCATTGGGACAAATATCACATTGAGGCACAGGTTATGTCTTATTCTCTTAATGTGTCACACTATACACACACACATAAACAACAAAATGAGAATTCTCTTTACTTCCCAGTTACATCATCAAGTTCTTAGTTACAAATTAATATAATTTTACTTCATTCAAGTTCTTGGCAGCCACTCGCTTATCAAGAAAACACTCTAGCTGTTTAGGAACAATTTTCTGATGAACGACTGCAAATTACCTAAATTCCTTTTGGCTTTTGGATTTTTTAAGAACAAAGTAAGAGGGAATCCATGATATATGTATGATTGTGACTGTGTGTTTTGGCCATATTCCAGTGCTAAGGGAGGCGATGAGGAGCTAATTGGAAATCTGTCTCTCATTAGCTCAAAAATGCTACTGAAGTACTTTGCTTATGTGTGTGTGAGTGTGTATTCAAGCGTACAAGTTCTCTCATTTACCCAACACTCTGTGGTCCACAATTAGTCTTAATCAGCAACTTCTATGTGCACATATAACCGTCTAATGCAGCAGTTAAACATCCTGTTTAGCTCATGAACACTCTTTAAAAATGTAAAGATCAATTGCCTAAAAATTGTGACTTTCTTTTCCACAACAAAACAATGTTGTTCTGGACCCCATTGACTTAAATTGTATGGACAAAAACAGTTGAGACTTGAAAATATATTTAAGTTCCACAGACAAAAGTTTGGAAATGACACGAGTGTTAGTAAATGACGTTTTCTAGCAGTTGGTCTTGGATTTTCAAGAAATATTTTCACAATAAAAGAGAATGACAAGAAAGCATATGATGGAGGCAAGACTCAAACCTGCAACCCTGTGAGCGATTCCAACCTGTTCCACACACACTGAGTGCTTCGCCGCATTTAAAATGTAGAAATTTCTGAATGAAGTTTTTTCACTGATTATTACAATATGAAAAGACATAAATGACCTTTGACCTTCTCAGGGATTATGTTGGTCTCATCTTTGATCAAAGTAACGGATTCATGTGTGACTGTTCAGGATCATTTAGGACATGTTTGGGCATATATTCAGTCATCCACTGCAGTAATAATTATTCTCCAAGTCGTGTTACTTTCAATCATTTGTCGGTGTGCATTTACGAGTGTGTAGGCGTGAATCATGTGTGCGTGTGTTTGTGTATGCATGAGCTAGTGTGTGTGTATATGTCATGATCAGTGGTGTTATAATAGGAGTTGACAGTGAGGAGATTAACTCTGTCAGAGTTTCAATATGTTGAACAGCAAGAGAGGACTCACGCAGACTCACACACACACACTTCCCTCTGTCTCAGCTGGCATTTCCACAACAGACCTGTTCCTCTCTGAAGTGTGTGTGAAGTGGCTTTTGTTCCACCGTGATAGCATTTCACGGTGTTGTGGATGTTTGTCAGTGTATGTGTGTGTGAGCGGGTTGCGTTCTGTTAATGCCATATCCAATGCCATATCCTGAGAGTCTAACTATAACGCATGTCAATTTTAACGGGGATTCAGTTTGCAACTTAAACCCATATTTCTGTAGTCGTTATATAACAAAGAGATTGAAAGCGAGAGGGTTTGGCATGAAACCTAATTTTTATTGTACATCCATGTGTGTGTGTGCATGGAGAGCTTCATTAACAACAGTGCTTAAGTAACAAACGCACATTGTCTGTCCTTGACCAAGCATGACCGCTGGGCTCTCACAGCCTCCTCAAACGGCTCTCACACGCACAGACGCGCTCCGAGTCCAGCGCCTGTGTTGTTTTAAGGACTGTAATGTTTGTAGTTGTAGGGTCTGTTGGAGCACACGACGGAAGAGGAGTAGTGGCAGCTGCTGGGGGGTGGGTTTACTTAGTTATACTTTAGGGACAAAATTGTCCCAGAAGTTAGCTAAATGTGACAAAACCTCCCATTGGGGAGGTCCAGGACATCCTCAGAGGTCAAAATCATTTATAAATAAAGCAAAAGTAAATCTTTTTTTTTTTAACTGTAAAAAGGCTAATAGGGTTTGGGTTATGGTTAGTCGTATGGTTGTAATCATAATTAGCTTTATTTATAAACAGGAGAATTTTGTCCGGGAATGCCCTTGTTTAGATAGCTAGGTAAATGTGTAAGCAGTTTTTTGGGGATTGTCTGCTAATTTTTTAAAGGACAGTTCACCCATTCATCATTTACTCACCATCATGTCGTTCTATTCTATGACTTCATTTATTCTGTGGAACATAAAAGATATTTAGAGAACTGTCTCCGTGTTTTTTTTATTTGATCCAAATATATATAAGTCAGCAACCAAATGGTAAGCAAAACTGTAACAACATGAGGTTGAGTAAATAATGACAGAATTTTCAGTTTTGGGTGCACTGTCCCTGTAAGGTGATTTCTGTGGTTCATGAACATCCTAATCATTCAGTGTCTTGATGTATATCGAGATATATAGCCTAGTTTCAAAGTTATACTGATAACATCGCCATATCATTGTACACCCACATTTCTTTTTTTTGTAAACAGCTAAAATGTTTTATAAACAGTCCCACTATACTTCCTCCTTTGTCCTGTCTTTTATCATGTACCACCAAAATGACACTATTGTGTATTTCAACTCATTTTAGAGGATTTTATTACTTTACCCAAGGCCAATGAGAATGAGAATGAACCCTAACCCTAGGGGTGAGTAAATATAATCATCGTTTTTTTTTAAATCCCAGAAAGACCAAGCTGCAATTAAAGAAGAGACTGATTTTTTTACTGTCAGGCTCCAGTGATGGTAAAAGTAATTTTTACTCTTGTGCTGTATTCCAAGTCTTCTGAAGCATTGTGATTGCTTCGTGTGAGGAACGGACCGAAATTTAAGTCGGCATTCCCTGAAAAACATCCCCTCCTCCTAAGCACTCAAATATATTTTACACATTACCCATTCATAATTCCCTGCCTCAAGACATACCAAGTTTGAATGTATCTTTTTGAATGAGATTTGAGAGCCAATAATTTGTCTTTGTTCCTGACAAAAAGCTGTCGTGTGGAATGTAGTGTGAGTCAAATGCACTTTATGGTGATTTTTGGATTAAATTACTGTAGCTTTACATTTATTGATGATTTTTTTTGTTTTTAATTTTAAATTGTAGCTAAACCCACTTCTATGTTATACCTAAAGTTTGCTTTGACTCTCACCTCCAAACTGGCATGAGAACGTGATAAGATTCCATGTAGGCTGCTGGGTAAAAGCCACTACACTGCTGTGATTTGGGGCGGGTGCTCAAATATATCATTACATTTGGGCCGGATTCCTGTCCCTCTGTAGTGAACTGTTTCCTCTCTCCTTCTTCTGATCTCCCATTATGCAAATACCTAGACTCATAAACGTCAAACAAACCCGAGACGTTAAACACCAGTTTCTCTGTCATTCTTTTTAAAGAGGGAATAGAGCACTGTATCATCACGATTCAACCATCTCTTGAAAGATCTGACCATAATGTGTCTCTTCGTAACGATACACTCAGGCTTCCCTTTGTACAACAGCTGCAACCTTTCCTGCAAAGTGACTTTGGATATTCGGATAGCCTGTCACACACACAGCAAACAAAAGTGTGTGAGGTGGAAAACGATGTGTTCTGTTAGGAGAGGTTTGCGAACTGTTTGTTCCTTCAGTTCTCCGTGTGCACATTCACACTCTCATGTTTGCTTTCTTTTTTGACAATGTGAGACAGTGCGTACTGGTGGATTATGGGTATATATCTACCCTTAACACATTTATACTCGTAGTGTAAACAAAGAGAGGCATTGCAAGTCTAGCATCTCAAAACCTGCTTAAATTCTGCTACGTACACACACACACTCTCTCTCTCTCTAACACACAGCGGGCCATCAGTCACACCCTTTTAGAGTTCAAAGCTCCTCCATCCTTTTTATCCACTTTCCAGTCGACAGCTCAGACCATCACACTCACTAAACCCATCATTCCTTGCCGGCGTGTGTGCGTGTGTGTCCGGAGAAATGGTCACGCTTTCAGTCAGCTAAATGCTGCTATAAAGCATCAGAGAAGCTGAAGTCTCCTGCCTGCTTTCATCTCCAGCTGATCTGAGCTCAGCGCTCTCTGCATGCAGGTTCAAATCACAATAACCTTTATTAGCTCCAGCTGACCTGAGAACAGATCTCTCAAGCAGCGGTTTTAAGCTTCTTAGGGTTACCTGCCATTAGAAGACTTACTTCTGAACACACACAGGAGATCAAACTCTCCTCACTGATCTTAGGTTTGGTTGAAAAGACCCAAATATCAGGCTCAGGACGCCCACAGATCAGGCTGAAAGCTGTTTACTGGTCCAGGAGCGGCGGAAAGCTGCTTTTAGGGATATGTCTGAATCAGCCATTTTAAAGGCTCATTATTATTTAAAATGGAGGGTAAAAGGAGTTTAGAGCCATTATTGGTGAGACAGTGATCTCTGCCTGCAGCTGGACAGAACAAATGGAAAATCTAATTATAAAACAATGTTGAAAACACACTTGACGCTAATACACAATTCATAAAACATGAGTGTGTGTGAGAGAGAAAGGGAGTTCGTTCATCTGCGTGTGTTTGGCTCTGCAAATTTTGGAAATGCCCTCTCAAATGCAGTGAAACCTGTTGAAAAGTGGACTTAACTATGTGAAAGGCTCATAAATCATGTTTATCTTTGAATCTGCTAATATCGAAAAGTTTGTGTGATGACTAGGGATGCACGTTAGACTGATACATATTTTCATGTTATGATCGATAATTGAGAAATGGACAATATTAAAATTCTATACTGCTTTGTCTAAATATAGTTAAAAGTTTGGAGTCTGTAATTTGTTTCTTTAAAAAAAATTAAAGAACCTTTATTCAGCAAGGATGCATTTGATCAAACGTGACAGTGAAAGAAAGAATCTGTTCTTTTAAACTTTCTAGTAATCAAAGAATCCTGAAAAAACTGTTTTCAACATGATAATAATGTTTATCGAGCACCAAATCATCATATTAGAATGATTTCTGAAGCATCATGTGACACTGAAGACCGGAGTAATGATGCTGAAAATTCAGCTTTGCCATCACATGAATAAAGTACATTTTAAATGATATTAAAGTAATACACTTTTTTTTTTTTTACTGTAAAACGTTTTACTGTATTTCTGATCAAATAAATGCAGCCATGGTAAACATAAGAGACTTTTTCTAAAAGCATTAAAAAAAATCTCACCGAACCCAACATTTTGAATGAAAATAAATCACTAACAACCACTGGAAAAATATTTTTAAAAAGATATGGAAATATTCCATGAAATAGCTTTGTTCTTAAAGGTAAACATTAGATGAAAAATATGGTGAAACCAACATGTTTGTGTATATTTTTATGAAGATGAGGACAGGGGCTACTACATGCACTCATTCTGGTCCACATTACCATGACAGACAAAAGTATGATGATGTTGTTTAGTCTAATGACAACCTGTCGTTGTTCTCGTGTTGGTTTTGGTTCCAAAGAGTCTCTCTATCTTATTATATTTCTCATAGGTGTAAATATCAATCAGTGATGCTGTCATAAATAACTACAAATGCTTTGACATCGCTATTAGTAAAATTACTTTTTTTACTTGTGTGTGTGTTTGATTTCTTTTGCTGTTTCTCCCAGGCTTTTCAGCGTGAGCTGTCGAACAAGTATAACCTGTTTGTGTGTGTGTGTGTGTCTGTGTGTGTGTTTGCAGTCTCTTTAATTGCTCTGAAATGTGAGATTCTGTGAGAAAAAACACATACACACTAAAACGGTTTCTGCATCACTGTGACCTGTGACTTGTACACACACACCCCTACACACATTAAATGTGCAGATATTATTCTCTCTCTCTCTCTCTCTCTCTCTCTCTCTCTCTCTCTCTCTCTCTCTCTCTCTCTCTCTCTCTCTCTCTCTCTCTCTCTCTCTGTGTGTGTGTGTTTAACGGTGGTATCCTGGAGGAGCTCTGGAGGAATTCATACCTTTCATCTCACACTCAGACAAACACAATACTCCTGACAGTGAGTGGGAGAGTGTGTGTGTGAGAGAGAGAAGACGAGACGAGAGGGAGACAGACTTTGACAGAGAGAGGAGAGACAGAGTAAATATGAGCATTTCTGGCTGTTTTTCCATTTGCACACTAAATATATATACTGTCTGCCATAGCAACTTTTACCACCGTGCCATTGCATTTTGAGCTCAGACAAAGACTTTTAAATTTGGTTATGAATGCTGTTATTAATTAAATTAATACCTGTGTGCTGTTAAAAATTACATTGTGTTATTCAGTTATTATTTTGAGAACTGAGAAATTTTAGTGTCTAGCACTAAACTAAGATACAGCCATCGCAGTGTTGGAAGATACTTTGAAACTGTAGACTAAGGTTTAGTTAGACTGCAGTCAAGCTCAAAAAAGTTAGCTACAAACAGTAAAAAAAGAAAAGAAGGAAAAAAAGATGGAAAAATAGCAAAATTATATGTAAGACTAGATCATTTCTTTAGAAAATCAGGAGGATAGCTTAAAATTGATTTTTTTTAAATGTTCAGAAAACACTCACATTTATATGATGCCTGAAAGATGGTGATAATATTTATAATAATATTAATGGTAAAAATGTTATTGTAAAATTTGTAGTGGCTAAATTTACCCATTTGTAATGGGTAAATTACTTGTAGTTATTTACCCATTGAGTAATGCAGTATAGTCTTGCAATATTGCTATTATTAATATTATCATCATCATTAGGCATTTGTAACAAAATTAAGAGGATCTGTAAAGTTGGTTACTTAAATTGTTGATTTTTTCCCCCACTTGTGTTAAACTTTGAGGTCAGAAAATTCTACAGTGGCTAAAGTCATTGTTTTAGGGCTGAACAGATGCAAGATATCTTCTTGCACTACGGGAAGACCTGTCATATAGATGTCTTCCTGTAAGCTTGATGTGAAACTATCAAATGTCACAAGAAACTCATACAGCAGTCTGATAAAAAATGTGAACTGTCACAAATTTTCAAGTGTATTGTCATCACAACTACAAAAATGCAGAATGTACTGCATTGCAAACTAAAAATAGTTCTGTTATTCTTTTGTGGGATCCCTGGTGATTTCCACTGGTACCGTCAGCACCAGTCCTGGGTGATCAGGGCGAATGGAAGTGTTATGACACTGGTAAACAGTAAAGTGGAAAAGTTCTTGTGAATTCTGTTTGTTCGCATGATGAGTTTGCAGATCTTGATAGTTCAGTAGGGAACGTTAGCTTGACCCCTAGCCTTTAGCCTCTTTGAACTGTTGAAAGTAATATGGGTGAAAAACAGCAGCTAAAGACATTGAGGAGGAGAGAAGGAAATGAATCAAGTGAAAGAATGTACTTCTGTCTGATTGTGTGATGGGGAGTCATCATTTCCCTCCAAGGCCGACTGATAAAATCCAAGTGCACTGTTGCCCGTTGACTAAAAGTCCCAGAAATCCCCTTTCCTTGCATTCTGTGTTTCAATCAGATAGGATATGAAAGGAAATCTATTTAGATTAGGATTTCATGCAGGACATGAACCTTTCATTAAACTTTTAGCTGCGTTCAAGTTAGAAACATATTCATAAATTAAATAAATACTGTTTTCAATTAAATCAGAAACTAAAATTAAACTTTTTTTGGAGTGGTAGGTTTTGGCTTAATCTGTTGTAATTATATTTAGCCATGCTTTAAAACAATAGGCCTCAATGATACGAATGTGTGAGTGAGTGAGTGTGTGTGTGTGTGTGTGTGTGTGTACATAGCTATACTTCAGTTCAGAAGTCACCTAAATCTGACATAACCTCAATTTGGGAATTGTGCTTATTTGTAAAAAACAATATTTAAATGAAGTAAAAAAAATGTACTCTAAAAAATGCAAAAAGTGTTTGAGTGTGTGAGAGAGAGAGAGAGAGAGAGAATTAATGAGGATGGAGGGGGGGGGGGGGGGGGGCTCTGCAATGGAGATTCCTCATTTCTCTTAGACTCCATTCACTCATTTCTCTCATTCTCAACAAGATGCCCAAGGCTCTGTGTGTTTTTTGAGTGTGTGAGTTTGTGTGCAGTTGTTATTGTGAGTGGGATATGTGTAAGCTGTCTCTCTCTCTCTCTCTCTCTCTCTCTCTCTCTCTCTCTCTTTCTCTCTCTCGCAGACAAAGAGCCACTTGTAGGAGCTCTGCCTTGAGAGTGGACAATCACATGACCACCACACTCTATACATACACCCGACGTCTCCGTATTGAGTGTGTGTGTGTGTGTGTCTGTTTAATGAGAGATAGGTGACTACATTTTCCCCGTTGGATATGTTACACACCAAAAATAAAACTGAACTTTCCAGTCTTTAAACTGTAAAATAAGGTCTGTGTTGTGTATATATAAGTAGCCGTTGTTGGTCCATTGTGAAGGTTAGACTTAATGCCAAGACATGTGATTACAGCCCCTTCTCAGAATGTAGGCGCTTGTGTGTTAAGAGGTGTCTGTGTCTGTCTCTCTCTCTCCCTCCCTCTTGAATGAGGCTGATTTGCATGGCTGCTGTATTCAGTATTTAATTGGTGCCATTCAGTCCTGGTCTAATCCCGTGTTCACTTGTTTAAAAAGCGAGGAGGCCTCTTATTGAGTGTGTGTGTGCGTGCGTGCGTGCGTGCGCGCGTGTGTGTGTGTGTGTGTGTGTGTGTGTGTGTGTGTGTGTGTGTGTGTGTGTGTGTGCGTACGTGTGTAAGCTTGTGGGTCTACTTTCACACAGTGCACAGAAACTGAAGTGTGTGTGTGTGTGTGGATAATTACATTTACAATTTGAATTAAGACATCTCCCCCACTCTATAATGTGCTACTGATTTAATTCAATTTTAAGCAGGAAATGGCGTTTGTTTATTATCCAAGTCTTTCTAATTTTTTTTATTCTGTCTGGTTCCTTATTTTTTCATATATATTTCAGTTTTTACATATATTTTAATTACACGGTGTAAAACATGTAAGAGTAACTGTCATGTATAATAATTAATGAGAATTGTTACATTTATATAAACCTGAACATATCATCAATGCACAATCAAACTGTAAGAAATATATTATGCATTATATAATGGTTGTTACTGAAAATAATGATTAATAACTATAATCAATTATGTATATTAATGTATTATATTCATTTCAAATATTTTGATTTAAAAGTTTAATAGTAATACAATTTTGGACTGGAGTAAACAAGCCTTAATTAAAAATAAAATAACACTATGTCTGACCTATCTGACGCACACAACACAAACGCATGGCGCATTCACACACACACACACACACACACACACACACACACACACACACACACACACACACACACACACACACACACACACACACACACACACACACACACACACAGGGACACAAACTTCTTAACTTCCTCTTGGAACAGGAAGGATTACCTAAACGATTATAAATTTGCTGGTGAGATGTTCTCAGAATCAGCGCTGTGTGTTTCCTGAGCATCACACACACACACACACACACACACACACACACACACACACACACACACACACACACACACACACACACACAATCCCTCTCAGGTCTTCTGAAATTCTCAGTCTGCAGCAGCTGCTGATTTGACAGGAAGTGATGAAGTCTTTTCTTCAAAGTTGAGGAGGTCAGATTCCTCCTCCTCCTCGCTCGCTTTCTCTTTCTGTTTCTGATTTGTTCAGTCATAGCTGGCCGTCAGAGGAAGGGCACGAGTTTGACATCTTCATTGATGGGGAAAAAAGAGAGGGATGAAAAGAGAATCTAGAAACAGAGGGATGAAAGAAAGGGATAGACAGGAACAGAGAAGAGGCCGCAGACAGAGGAGGCAAATGTCACACAAAGAGTTTAACCCTGCAAAACTTCTTAAGTCATGCAAATCTCTTATTCTCTCACGCGCACACACAGATATTCTCTAGTTGTGCATGTCAACGCCTCAGATATCTGTTTTTTTGAACTGCTACAACATTTGACTAAAATCGTTCATCTCTGGGGCTGATCGCCTACTACCTCATAATATGATTCATTTTTCACGTGTACATTACTATTTAATATCTCAGAGATAATCATTAGTTATTTAGTATAATAAACCCATTATATATGTTTATTGCTATTTAGTGTTTTATTTTCAATAAACTACTCTTCAAAGGCTGGGGGTTAGTAGATTTTGATGTTTTTGAAGATTTCAAATGTTTTTGAAAGAAGTCTCTTATGCTCACCAAGGCGGCAAATATTTGATCAAAAATACAGTAAAAACTGTACATTTGTGAAATATTACTATTTAAAACAACCATTTTATTTTTGAATATATTTTAAAATATAATTTATTCATGTGATGGCAAAGCTGAATTTCCAGCATCATTACTCCAGTCTCAGTGTGACATGATCCTTCAGAAATAATTTCTTATATGATGATTTGCAGCTCAAGAACAATTTCTTATAATTATCCAAGTTAAAATCAGTTGTTCTGCTTAATATTTTTGTGGAAACAGTTGTTTCTTTCAGGATTCTTGGATGAATAGATAATAGAAATAGAAATCTTTTGTAGCGGTATAAATAAATATGTCACATTTGATCAATATAATGCATTCTTGATGAATAGAAATATTAATATCTTTCAAAAAAATTCTTACTTACTCAACAGTAGTGTTTATATATCAACCTTTACCGATCTCTAAAAAATCTCTAATATTATATTGGTTGATAACTGACATGGCACTGATATATTTTGCACACTACTGACATTTTAATCGCTTTTCTGAAATCCATGAATTTAAATGCCACATACATATACTGTTTGCTGTGGTTTGTTTTTAAATGACATTTTTTAGCTATTGATGCATTTCCTCTCTACTCTTTTCAATGACTGAGCACTGTAAGCTATCATAACTGTGTGTATTCTTGTTTATGTAAGTCTATCTGTTCCCATTGTTTCCTTCTTCTTACTGAGAACATAATTGTGCTTCTCAATGGCCATAATCACTCAGTCATAATTGGATTTTACAATCCTGCACACACCTCAGACACAAGCATGTGAACACACATAAAGCATGTTTTGTGAAATAGACGGAAGTCTGTGCCCTAGTAAAAGGTTTTTGTTGTTAATCCGTCTGCGAAGATGTTTTGTGCTCTCTTATGTGTGTTAAACCAGCGGACAGCCTGCAGCGATGAGTGTGCGCACAAGAGCAGAAATAACCAGCAGAGTTACATTATACAGAGACAATATTTGAGTTTGATCAGGGCCATATATCAGGGAAACATACGTTCTCCTGATATGTTTTTGTATGTGTGCATGTCTTTTTCATTAGAGCGTGTGTGTGTTTTTTGCATACGCTGTTGTAGTTTTAGGGGATTTCTGTTTTTGTCTGTGCATATGTTTATGTACTATGTAGTTTTAGGGCATGTGTGTGTCTGTGTGTCATGTCTGTGTGTTTGCTTTTGTTCTTGTGTGTGTGTTTGTGTGCGGTTAGCAGTAAAATCTGTAAAGGACAGTGTTGCAATCGTCTCTCCTTACAGGCACATATTGAGGGGGGTACACACACACAAACACACACACATGCTAGTCAGTGTTACTAAGAATTAATAATATATTCCCTGAATGTACAAGCAGGGTTGATCAGCACATGAACAATGAACAATAAATTATAAACTCTAATAAATTAAGTGGGATGCTTCTCTTTCCCTGTCCAATAAATCCTAGTCAGCAGACTCAGCTCCATCTCCATCCAGCTCATTTCTGACTCTGCTCTTCTGTTGCTCTCTTTCTTTCATATTTGGAATTGTTTAATATTTTGAAATATGTTATTAAAAGGAAAAAAAAGAAACGGCAATAGTCCCTCTGGAGCGTTTTGTGGAGGTTCTTGGCAGTCTGGACTCGGAGGGCTATTTGAACCCAAGTTTTTCCTCTTATGATTGTGAAGTCCACAGAGATGCAGATTCTACTGAGATTCAGTCTCAGAGAGGACTGTTTAAATGTGTTTATGATTTATTGTAACTTTGTATGCTTTGTGTTGCAGGTTTGTGTCTGGGAAGGGCTTGGCGATCTACCCGGAAATTGGTGACAAACTGGACATTATCTGCCCCAAAGGGGACATTGGGAGACCGTATGAGTTTTATAAACTCTATCTGGTGAAGAAAGAGCAGGCCGAGTCCTGCAGCACCATACTGGACCCCAATGTTCTGGTGACCTGCAACAAACCAGAGAAAGACATCAAATTCACCATCAAGTTCCAGGAGTTCAGTCCAAACTACATGGGACTTGAATTCAAACGCTTCACAAACTATTACATCACCTGTAAGTAACTCCAGCTTTTCTGGATTTGTCTAACATATCTATACTTTTGGGAACAAATTTGCATTCATGCAGAAACATTTGCAAACATTGTACCTTTAGGGGTGCAACATATTGTTGCTGGGGCAGTCCCCTTTAAGGGGTCTTTACCCCTAAAAGTTGCATATTAGAACCCTTAGGGCCAGATTTACTAACAGCTTGCACTAGCGTAAACCCTGTTTTGGCATCAACTACTGTCAGGATTTACTAAAGACAAGCAGTGAAAAATTAGAGTTGAATAGATGTAGACAGGGTTATTTTTGTGGCCAACCTTATTGCATATACATTTATAGGAGTTTCCCTTTCAGATGCCAAATTTATGGGAGGAGAGGATTTAAATGAATCATCCAAGGTGATATACTAAGGTTTGCGCTAGTCAATTGACTGGTATTTGCGCCATTATTCACCACCCCAAAATGCATGTCTTAAACCAATAATTTGCACTGCTCTTGGTAGATTGCGTCTGTCATTACGGAAATGATCCTGCTGCGTGTGTGTTCTTTAATTTGCACGTTGTCAGTAGATCCATCGGCACATTTTTGGAATTGCGTTCTCACGCTAATTTGCCCTGTTTAGTAAATTTGGCCTAAGGCTACTGCCCCGTGGACAAGCTGTTGTACCCCTGAAGGTGTTGCTTCACATACAAATGGAAAAGTTTCGATTTATTTCTTAAAATTCTGTAAAGTTTACAAGCATTAATCTATTGTTACTAAAAAGAGGTTATTTTAAATATAAGTATAATAGTAGTTAATGAGTCCCATTTTAGATAGCTTACTAAACGTGTGTTTGGGTCAGGTTCTTGTCTACATTACGGGGTCCAAATGTCCTCAAAATATTAGTAAACTGGAAATCACATTGTGTGGACCAGCCAAAGGCCCTCAGACTATGTGATGGTTTTGGGTAGGGTTATGGAATAGAAACTTCATTAGTGCAATATAGAAACAGTAGAAGTCAATGGAAAGTGTGTGTGTGTGTGTGTGTGTGTGTGTGTGTGTGTGTGTGTGTGTGTGTGTGTGTGTGTGTGTGTGTGTGTGTGTGTGTGTGTGTGTGTGTGTGTGTGTGATAAATGGAAGCCAGTTTCTTCCTTAGAGTAAAAAAATAAAATGGGTATTTGAAATAGTTTAAAATAAGAAATAAACTCACATTGTGATACAAAGCTAGGGTAATTAAGTCACAAATAGAGTTAGAAAGGCAGGAACAGGCTGTCATAGTAATGGTAGTATGTTTGTGTAAATCTGCAAATGCACAGTAAAGCTTTTGTGAAAGGTTTTCAGTGAGGGATGATTTTCCAGCCACAAACAGCACGCAACAGTTGAACTGAAGTGCTGATTAATGATTCATTCAGAATTAAAGATTTCTAACACATTCAGCATAAATGCATGCTAAACCCTTAGCATACGAGATGAAAACAGCAGGGAACAGCAATATGTAACACTCCTTTTCTCTTTACCCCGCTTTCTTTTTTTAACTCTTTCCCCAAGGATGGTGGGAGGTAGAGACACTTTCAGTCAGGCATGTCTCATTGGTTGTCTTGCCTCACTGAGTTTTTGGTCTCTTGGCCATGATGCCCAGACATGTCCCATAATCCACTTCACCTCCACTGACCCATCACCACAACTACACCCCCAGAAAGCAGCAGGGCTGCTATTAGATCCAGTAAAACACTCTCTCTCTTTCTCTTTCACTCTCTCTCTCTCTCTCTCTCTCTCTTTCTCACACACACACACACACACACACACACACACACACACACACACACACACACACTCACACACACACACACACACACACACACACACACACACACACACACACACAAACACACACTCCCTAGCAACCAGCTCCTTTATCTTGCTCTGGTAAACAGGATGAGTCTGGTTAAAATAATTTTGCTGAAATGTGTTTTTGTTCTGGGTTCAGTGGTTTTTGCTGTCTGGTCATCTTGTTTTCACTGGTCATTCAAGTTAATAACTCAGCGAGAGACTTTAGAGCGTGACAGTTTCACACGCATCCATTCGCTCCTCAGCAAAAGCCTCTTGAGTTGTTTTTCTACAATGTGTGCTATTGGTATGTCACATTTACATTGCTTACATACAGTGAGTCCCTGAACTGATTGTACTTTGGCATAAGTATAGATGCATTTTAATATAAAACTCCCTGTTTGTGTGTTAAATGTAAGCAAGATGTTTCCAGACATCTAAACTGACCACTCAAACTAGAATCCTTTTTAAAACACACACAAACTCAAGAAAACATATTGAACTAATTATGCTTTCAAAATTCCTAAGTAAAAAAACATTTACTTTGTAGATTTCTACCTGGGTCTTACTCGCACTACTTTTTTATGGTGGTATGGTGGCTACCAGGTTTATGGTGTGTTTTAATTATTACATTAATAATATTTTGTTAGCACCATGTTATTGTGTGGTTTGATAATGAATAGTTAGTTATTAGCATTTAGTTTGTGATAGTGCTTGAGCAAATAGATGCAGCTGCAGACCTCATTAATACTGACAAATCATTAGGCGTCTGCTTCGCTCTGCCCACCCGCCTTGAGGGGGTCTGTCAGGCTTTTTTAGTGGCTACAGCGTCACTCCAGGTGCTTTTTATCTATCCACGGGAATCTGCTGTTTCTCCTGTCACTATATTATACTCTTTCGGCTTGGTGTCGAGTTTCTCTCTCTCAACCTCTCTGCCTCTCCTGTACCCTCAGTATGTTGATTTCTATGATGCTGACTATATTTCCTTTTCCAGCAGAGCTCAACACTCACCATAGCGTCATGCCACCCGCGTCGTACCCTAAAACGGCCCCTTTAATCCATTTTAGGAAGAACTTTCGAGCTCTTTGATTCTCTCTTTATAGTTCAGCTGTACCCTCCATTTCATCTGTAATTTTAATTTAAATCTTTCAGGACATGTTATAGTATAAATCTAAATTTAGAGATTTAATTTATTTGAATGATCGGCTCATATATAGAACGCTGCACATGTCCCAGGGTTCTCAAGTCGATATTTAGACAATGTAGTCCCTACAGAGGTTCAGTGCATTGGCTCCAGAGGCCAAGTCAGCGTCTTGAAATCTCCTCGCTCCTTTCCATTATCCATATAACTATTTGTCAAATCGTCTCCAGTCTGTCTGCAGAGGTTCTTTGAAGCAGGCCGGGTCTGCGCTCACGTATCTTTGTCTCAGCCTCCGAGTCATACATGTTAACTTTATCCTCTCAAGCTGTGCCGCAACATTTAGCTCAAGTGCTCCAGTCACCCTGTGCTGTTCCCTAAAATTTGTTTTTTTTAAATCAGTAAAACGTTAAATTTGCAAAAGGGTGTAAAGTTATAAGACTTGTTTTCAGAGAATATATTTTGCTTTCATTTGATTTCCCTTACCACATTGGCATTATTTAAATAAATCTCACATAAACATAAATCTAACATAATTAGTTTATGTTTCAGGTTGAAAAGTGAGGTTTATTCTCAAAACAATTAAAAACAATTAGCCACTGGGGTGAGAAAAATAATCTTCAAGATTAAATTGCATCTCAAATCTCTAGTATTCTCAAGTGTTTTTGTTTTCAGACTCTGTAATTTAATGTCTGTTACAATATTGTTTACTGTAAATAAAACTTTATTAGCATTGTTGTTGTTTTTAAATTAGTTTAAGACAAGATTAGTTTAAGAAGTTTTAACACGTTGGACAGTCACTCAATTTCAAAACTAATATTAACAACTAAATATAATTGAAATACCTTTGGTTTCAGGATGTTTTGATTTTTATTGGAAAACGATGTAAAAAGTTTTTGTAGTGCGGTTTTCATTCGGGTAATACAAGTTTAACCAATGATATAAAATATATTTCTTATTTCATAGGTTCTTTTGTAATCAAAATAATTTAGGCATAAGTACACAAATATGCAGTCCTTTTGACATCGCTTTCATTTGTGCGTTAAGTTATGTGTGTTTTTATTGTTTGGGTATTTTTCTATGCACGGATTGGGATCAGTAAGTCTGTGCTTGGTCAGATTCTGTGTCTGTTTCTAATTGTGAAGAGAGATTCTGAGAATTCACTGTCTTTTATGGCCTGGTTTAATTCCAGTATGTCTTCCAGAAAGACTGCTGATCGTGTCACTCTTGTGTGGATTCATGAAGCAGTACAGGTTTGAAATGGATCCTGGCTCATTGTTTGAGGGCGGCTTCAGAACCGGAATTCATTTCAGAACCATTTGGATGAGAATGATTTGAGCTTTCGTATTCCTCGTGATTTAGTAGCGTTTCTAAACGATTTCTGCATTTTAGTGACCTGATCATGATATTTACTTTGACAGAGATCAGCTCTGACCCCACGTTTTAAAAAAATTGATTTAGAAACCAAACCTCACCATTTACTCATTCATCAAAATTTTACCTCTATAAACGTATCGTGCTGAAAGATATCAAATTTTCAAAAAAGCTGTGTACAGTATGTATGTGTGTTTGAGAAGTTGATTTGAAAAGCATGACAATGGAAACAGTACCGTCATACAGTCAAGGGAACGCAAAGATGATGGAAAGAGAAAGAGAAAAAAGCGAAGGATGGAAAGTGAAAAAATGGTGTGCAGTCACAAGATTTTGCGATTATAACTGCATGAAATGCACATAATGACCAAATGAGGGGGAGTGTGTTGCTGCTAGAAAGGCTCTAAAGGTTTATGCAATGTTTTCAGGATTAAGAGTGTTAAAAAGGGCTAAATTAAGGGTTGTTTAGGGTGAGCTTCTCTTCCGTGTGACTGTGTCGAGTGTGTGTGCGAGAGAGCAAGTATGCGTTGGGTTCTGTGTGTATTTTTGTATTAAGGCTGTGTCAGCAACATATGATTCTGATTTCAGACAGTCCAGCTTTGAAGTAATTCTGACCAAACCGCTGCACCAGAATGATGAGTGTGTGTGTGTGTTGTGTATGTGGGTCTTTGTGTAACCTCTCACCATAACTGTCTCTCAGGCCACAGCTGAAGTATGAAAATGAGTGGCTTCATTTCGATGTGGTCGCTCTGGGGCGAGAGAGGTCAAATATCACATCGAGCTGTATGTGTGTGTTAGATGCCTAATTTAAACTACCCCTTTAACATGCACAAAAACGAAGAGCAAACGGTTGGTTTTAGCCGCTTTGTAATGTGAGAAGAAAATGGCTCCTATTGCAAAGAGCTATTGGATAACAATCCAATATCCACCCAGCCTGATATACTCTGCTCTGCTCTCTGAAATGTTTAACCCGCTACTGCAAGCAGACGTCTAAAGTATGTTGTAGAATGTAACTTTTGTAAATGTAAAATTATGTCACACTGTTACCACTAATGTTTATTATAGTAAAAACGTTTAATAGGATTGATCTTTGCTGTGTTTTTAGTTATTTTAGTATTCTAACTTGCACAAATTGGATATTCAATCAATTTCACAAATAATACTAACAATTAATATAATTTAACAAATATATTTTAATATAAAAAGATATGTTTGATTTGTTTCTTTTCATTGTTGGTGTTGCCTCAAAGCAAACATTTTAGATTTTAGTAACATACATACATGTATTTCTTTATTTACATTTTTTATATATATTTATAAATCTAAAATAAAATGTAATGAATTTCTTTTATTTTAATTTTCCACTCTCTCTTTGACTTTACAATTGGATCTTTTTTTGCTGCTGTGTCCTTAAGACTTGTGTCGGTTGCTTTGTAGTCCAATATATTTTTTAGCTTACAATTTTTAACTGGGATCTTGCTAAAACTTAACTTCAGGTGCCCGTTTCTAACGTTGAGATCTTCTGTATCAAAGATCTTCTGTTCTTCAGAGTGTCTGGTGCTATACGCAGCCAGAAATAGCACAAGGTTTGGCAGACTTTCCCACATTTTACTCTTATCATTAGGTATTCTGGTGTTTGGAATAATAGTATCTATCCTGCTTCCTCTGTGTTACCTCAGCGTGACTGAGAGGGCCAAGTTTCAGAACTCTGAATAGGCATTGTTGACGTGCAAATGTAAGGTCAACTGAATAATAAACTGCTTTTTAAATTATAGTGAGCTCTTATTGTAAGCATTCATTTTGAATACTTCATACACAAGAGTAACACACAAACACACTCTCTAAATCTGTGGTGCCTTGCAGACAAACACTGGCTGAATATTCAGTTCTGTGCTTGTGGTATATCTGACCTCTTTGGCAAGTAAGTACTAGTACAAAAAGACATAGTCAGCTAAACAACTTTTTCTCCCCTTTGAGGCAGAAGCGAATGAGAGCGAAAAGGAAAGAGACTGAGAAAGAAAGGAATATAAGACAGGGAGTTCATCTTTCTTTGTCTTATGGGACATCAGGCACCAGGTGCACCAAACCGAGCAAGATTTCTCCTATGTGTGTGTCACTCTGTCTTACGATCAGTGTGTGTATGGATGTGGTTGCTGTAGTAATGGCCACTGTCGCTGTAGTGATGCCCATGCGGATGTCCCAGTGGGCGATGAAGGTCAGTGATGCATGATGGGTCACACACTACCCATGGAGCTAACGCACATAATGAGTGTTTGTCTGGGTGTGTGTTAGAGACGGGGAGCGAGTGTGTGAGCCACATTAGAACAGAGACTAATTGACGTTTAATTACATTCTCATTGTGCACAGTCTCTGTTATCTCTCTAACACACACAGGTTAAAATATGACGAGGGCAAGCAGGTCTTCAAGGCCAGGATCTGAATGAAACGTGCTCCTGTACATGTTGAATCCTGGGAGATCTGGATTACTGCCGTCGAGAACACACACACACTCTGCTTTCCCCTCTGCTTCATTAATCACAAAACGCTCTACCCAGAAATGCTTTTTAATATAGTCTGAATATAATAGGCATAATGGTTTGTGCTGGTGTTTTGAAATGGTCTAATTTGAGAGAACACAGATAGCCATCTTCGATCAGTAACAGAATGTGCTGGTCATTTTCTTCACTTACAGGTAATTTGAGTGAATGGGTGGCAGTGTTTACCAAAGAAAGAAAGAGCGAAAGAGGAAATAATGAAAGAAAGAAACAGGAATGAAATATAAAGAGAAAGAAAACAGGGATGGAAACAGAAATATAAAGAAAGAAACAGGAAGTAAGGGAGGAAAGAAAGAAACATGAGGGAGGAAGGGAGGAAGGAAGATATAAACAAAGAAAGAAAATAAGAAGGAATGAAATTAAGAGAAAGAAACAGGAGGGATGGAAACAAAGAAATATAAAGAAATAAGCAGGAAGTTATGAAGGAAAGAAACCCAAGAAATGCAGAAAGACATGGACAGAAAGAAACAAGCAGGGAGGAACGAACAAAACAAAAGAAATAAGAAATATAAGAAAGGAAGAACAGGAAGATATAAAGAAAGAAAGAAAGAAAGAAAGAAAGTGGGGGGGGGGGGGGGGACAGAACGAATGATGGAAGAGGAGGAAACAGAAATATAAAAAAGGGAAGAAAGGAAAAAATAAACAGAAACAAGCTGAAACAAAAGAAAGGAGCGAGTGGTTACATGATAGAAGTGTTGAATTCCATCAGCCCAGTGATCCATGGAGAGAGAGAGAGAGAGAGAGAGAGAGAGAGAGAGAGAGAGAGAGAGAGAGAGAGAGAGAGAGAGAGAGAGAGAGAGAGAGAGAGAGAGAGAGAGAGAGAGAGAGAGAGAGAGAGAGAGAGAGAGAGAGAGAGAGAGAGAGAGAGGAACAGCAGGCCGAGCCTCCTCTTGTTTCATTCCTCCCTTCCTCAAACCTCATGAGTGTGTTGGTTCATTTTGAAGGATTTTCTACCGGAACAATAAGGCTTTGTTGACGGTAACAAACAATGACCCCTAAAACACACACACACACACACACACACACACACACACACACCATTATGATGTGCCCACTCAAATAAACACTCTGAACCTGTTGGCAGAGATGACAAATGTATGATTTTTTTTTTTTTAATAATCGGATTGAGTACTTCTGTTTGTATGTGGATGTAGAAGCACAGGGAAGTCGGTGAGGTTGGATGATTATTGCATTTTAATTTTCTTCCACAACACACACACACACACACACACACACACACACACACACACACACACACACATTCCCAATTGCTCGTCCTGCGGATTTAAAGGTCGGCCGTTATGCGACTGCTGGAGCAGTGCAGCGATCTGATTGGATGAGCTTTTGGAAGCAAAAGAAGATCTAATCTAGCTGTGTCTGATCTGATGAGTGTGTGTATGTGTGTGTGTCGGAGTGACCTGTCACTGGCTCTCTGTGTTATGTCGACTGCATTAGAATGAACACTGACCCAAATCTCACAGACAAACACACATGCTCACCCACCAAAAGATTGAAAACCTTTAGCAGCTACATTATACATTGCCTGTCTGTCTCGCACAAAGCTATTTTTCAGATCTTTCTGTGAGCGCAGTGGTCTTTTCCCTGAAGGTTCAGCCCAGAGATGTTGGCTACTGTGGCTAACTCACTCAGCGAGGCATCTTTTCCTTCTGCTCTTTGTTTCAGTTACTCATCAATCAGAGACTCGAGGGAAACAGCACTGGGCTCTGCCGACTGAAATGTAAAATGTTACAGCTTAAAAATATTAGTTTTGAAAGCCTGACTCAGCTGTGGCTGTGAACATTTGAAGTGTGTTCATTGAGGTCTGGATTCTCTCATTCTGTGAAACGTGATGGGAGAACTTCAGCTCAATCATTGCATGTCATGTTGATTTAACAGCTGGATGATCATATTCGAAAATATGGTACAAAAGCCCGAGACATGCTGCTGAATATTCAACGCTTCCTTTGAAACTGAACTATTCTTCAGTCCTGAATGTTAGAATCTTTAATATTTTGGAAATAGGGAGATTGACAATGATTTTCCAAGTATCTTAAGCCACTGTTTTGAATTATTTATTATTAGTAATGATATGAATGATAATCATAATAATAAGAAAATTCCATACAATGATTTAAGAGACTTGGATAATGATAAAGATAATAAAATAATAATAACATTATTACAAAATATATTATTATTATTTCCTTCTCATTTCCTCTTACCATTTTAATTTCGCTTTATATAATATATATTAAACTAATATATATTACTGTTGTCAAATCGATCACATCTAACATAAAAGTTTGTTTATATAATATATGTGTGTGTGTATATTCATTTCCTGGATCTTATGGTTCTTAACATTTTTGATTGTATTTATTAATTAGATTTTTACCAATGATGTTATTGTTGGGCTAGTATTAATGTTATGTTTAATTTTGTTGTGTAAGGTGTCCTTGGGTGTCGTGAAAGGCGCCAACAAATAAAATGTATTATATTTATACATTGAGGAAAATAAGTATTTGAACACCATGCTATTTTACAAGTTCTCCCACTTAGAAATCATGGAGGGGTCTGAAATTGTCATCGTAGGTGCATGTCCACTGTGAGAGACATAATCTAAATAAAAAAAAATCCATAAATCACAATGTATGATTTTTTAACTATTTATTTGTATGATACAGCTGAATAATATAATATATCAGCCATTTAATCAGCCTGGTGGATATATTGGACTATCACTATTTTGAATAACTCATTGCAAAACTATGAAAAGATGAGGCAGGCATGAGATGGCTCCATGATGGCAGAAAAATGAGCGTACAGCTACAAACAAACACTGATACACACACACACACACACACACATAAAGCACACCCACACTATATGTCAGTCAATAAGAGATGCTAACTGGGGCAACACTATATTTATTGTGACAAGACTGAATATTTAATTCTTTGTCTCTCTCTCTCTCTCTCTCTCTCTCTCTCTCTCTCTCTCTCTCTCTCTCTCTCTTTGTCTCTCTCTCTCTCTCTCTCTCTCTCTTTCTCTCTCTCTCTCTCTCTCTCTCTCTCTCTCTCTCTCTCACACACACACACACACACACACACACACACACACACACACACACACACACACACACACACACACACACACACACACACACACACACACACACACACACACACACACACACACACACACAAAAACAAAGAGGCAGATGGTAAATCCCCAACCCCTTCACTTTTTTAATGTGTGTTTACACCTTGTTTTAAATCTAAATCACGTTAATCTCCCAGCATGGTCATCTGGGATTTACGTGTTTGTGTGTTGCGTTTACGGTATATTCTTTTTAGAAATACCTGCTGTGTTCTCAATAATGATTTTGCACTTCTTGGAATTCAGTGCGACATGAGTCTGTCTAGAAATGAAGAGTCTAATTCAATCCATGCAGAAATGTCTGTTTTTTTTAGTGCACAGAGGCAGGAAACTATTAAGACCAAAATGTTCTGACCAGTTAAAATCCAGCAGTGATGTAGTGACAACAGAATGTGGCCGCAAAAATGCTTCATAGCCAATCCATCCCATTGCTAACAGTACACAGGCTGGGATTACCCTGCCTGTCTGGAATGTCTGTTGTGTTTTAGCCTGAAGTGAGAGTGTGCTGGAGTCAGGGTGATGTGTGTGTGTGTGTTTGTGTGTAGAGCAGCACCGTGTGATGCTATTCCGTGGTTGGCACGGTGACAGGTTGGCATGGCGCTACCGTAAGGAGACTGGCACTCTGCCTACTGCCATACATCTCAATCTGCATGACATCATAGCAGCTCCTAGCAACCACACACATCACCCCTCCCCCATACACGCCCACAAAGGACCATTCACAATCACTGTGCCCTGGCCTTTCTCCCTCACTGGAGTCTCTCGCAGCTCTTTCCTAACAAGGATACATACCTCTGCTCTAAAGTTTCATAAAGCCAATACTGGTCCAAAGAATGATAACTAGAAAAAAAACTTGCTCTTTAAGTGATGGCAATGTTGAAATTGAAAGCAAGAAAGTCGGTATTAGCGGGATCCGAAAAAACAACAACAACAACAACAACAACAATGAGGGAGCCAAACATTTTTAGGGAATTTAGTCAGTTGACTGATGATTTTTTTAGCTGACAAATCACAGAATCTGTCATTAATGCAGTCACCTGATTATATGTGTTCCATTATAAATATCACTCTGTTTTGAAAGAATATTTATGTCTGTTTGAGAAAACATGTCATCTACAAAACTATTTTGTGAAAATGTATGTTTAATTACTAGTAATGGTTCATGGTTCATTTCAAATCAGCCATAACTGAAAAAAATTTACAGTTCAGTGAGGCTGTTCATTACAAAATCCGTAATGACTCTCAACGATTCACACAGAACTAGTGATTTTGATTCAATCGGCTTACTCACAAGCAAGATCTTTTTAAAAGCAAACTGGTTCATAAGAGTCATTAGTTTGCAAAATGGATATTACGGTTCGCTCAGATGTCATTTGTAATTTTTGACTGTCGTAAGTGGCTATAATTTTAAATTAAAGTCGCAGCTTTTTTCTTTTTTGCATTTTTGACTTAGTTGTAGTCTGAGGACCTTATTTGCTGTTCCATTTGAAGGAAATTGTTTTAAAATGCACATGATATATTTCTGTTAGCTTTAGAATGTTTTAAAACAGATACTCGTAGAGAACTCCCCCTTACTTTTTTGACAGTTCAGGAAAAAAACATTCCTAATTTTAAAGTGACAAAGCCAGTGAGGAACTCATAGTCTTTGTGATAGCTGTGAATGAGTGCGCATTTTAGTGAATAAGCATATTTTCTTATCTTACCTGTTCTGTAGTTCTTCATTAGTGCTTACACTTACATAAGTACACACTCAGCACTTCTCACTCGCACCTCTTAATGAGCACAATAATGAAGCTAATAATGTGTGTGCGCGTGAACTTGTGCGAGTGTTATTGGGGGTTAAATTGAATGATGGTGGATCACCCGCTGTGACAATATTTGGTTTATTTAACTACATAATGGTAGTGTGTGTTTGTGCATTTTGTATATATGCGTCCCTTTTTAGAGCTAACTCATTGTGGCATATTTTTCAAACTCACAAGGATCATTCTGTAGAAATCTATGTGTGTGTGTTTGTGTGTGTGTGTGTGTGTGTGTGTGTGTGTGTGTGTGTGTGTGTGTGTGTGTTTGTGCATTCCCATGGGATCAGATTACTATCATAGGAACTAGTAACAGGAGAATACACTGAGCTTTTTTCATCTTGTCCATATTCTGAGACGTTAGTTTGTTTTTGGATGTTTCTAAGGTAATATTAGGTTGCAATGTCTGATTTAAGGGCAGAATGAGCATTTCCTTACTCAAAGACTGTGTATATGTGTTTGCATGTGTTAGTGTTTTGCGTTTGATTTATAGAGGTAAATTAGGGTTTCCATTTCCTGCTTTGGTTTGCAGCAAGAACTTCAATCAAACGTCCTATAAATCTAAACCTAATTCACCCCAACAATCACTAAACCCATCTCTGTCTTTCTCTTTCTCTCCAGCAACTTCTAATGGAACACAGGAAGGGTTGGAAAACAGAGAAGGTGGAGTTTGTAGCACGAGATCCATGAAGATCATCATGAAAGTGGGCCAAGGTGAGTTACACAAACACACACACACACACACACACACACACACACACACACACACACACACACACACACACACACACACACACACACACACACACACACACCCACCTTCTTTATCTTCAGCATGTCCAAAGGTAAAGTTATTTAAGCCCCATTTGGTGAATGATTAAGTCAGCTGACTCATTAACCGCCAATTAGATTGTAGTTGAACGTGATCCAAGTTAGCAAGTTAGTTTCTGTCTCTAGGATTTGTACTCTACTCTGAGGCGTCTATCTCGTCAACAGAAACTGGACATTTTAAAATCTAAAGGAATACATTCAAACATATGCTGTACTGAAATTGATTTCCTTGAAAGTTTTTTTTTCTTAATTTGTTATGTATGTGATTTTATGTTTCAGATCCAAATGCACCAGATCCAGATTTAACGGACCTCCCAGACCGGGACCAGGACAATGAGATCAAAGATCCCACAACCAGCCCTTCCCGCAAGATAGACAGAGGCCGAGAGAGAGACATAGATGGGAACGGATCCATAATGCCCGACAGAGGTGAGGAAACACAAATCATCTGTGTTTACGCCACTTGGTTTGGGAACATGATGGGGTTTTCCTACAAATGACATTGGGTATTCAGAGGACAAACTGATCTAAGTTCAGCAGTGAAGGTCTACCACAGTAAATTTCACCAAGAAAACCAGCAGATGAAATACAGCAATGCAGAGCTACTGCCTCCCTCAGGCAGGTGTGTGTGTGCAAGAGAGAGACAGGAGTTAATGTAGCATGTCTTTATCACGTCCTAGCAGCCATTAACCTACGGGAGGTCTAAACTTCATTAGGAGAGAAAGAAAGAGAGAAACAGAGACAGAATCATTAACAAAAGAACAGAGGGACTCATGCTGCATCTCTGCAGTGATCACACCACACAGATTCTTGAGGTCAGGTTCAGACATTAACTGCTATTTCATCTCAAAATTGGCTAGTCGGTGGGTTATCTGAACAACTAGTCGACTAATTGGTATAATTAAGCGAGGTTCAGGATCAAATGATTCCATTTGGACATGCTTACATAAGATTTTCAAAAATAGCTAGACAAACAAAATAAACCAGAATGGGTTTTATGGCACATTTTTAACAGTTAAAGTCGGCATAAAATGATAATTCACCTTATCTATGTAATATTTGCATGTTATTGATATTATTGTGAAAGATTCAGCTGTTTCATTTTTTTATAGCTTTTTTTATTACCACAAAAATATTAAGCAGCACAACTGTTTTCAACATTGATTATAATAAGATTGATAATGTTTCTTGAGCAGTAAATCATCCTATTAGAATTATTTCTGAAGGATCATGTGACACTGAAGACTGGAGTAATGATGCTGAAACAACTGCTTTGACATCACAGGAATAAATTACATTTTAAAATAATTGTCACTGTAATAATATTTCACAATATTGCTGTTTTGACGTAGTATTTTCGATCAAATAAATGCAGCTGTGGTAAGGATTAAAATACTTCTTTTAAAAACATAAAATCATACTGACCACAAACATTTGAACAGTAGTGTAGAGATTTAACCTTACTAAGGATGACAAGTTGACCATCGTGGACCATCCCTACTATTAAACCATGAATTCTTCTTAAATTGTAATTTACATTGTAATACAAGGCTAGTTTGCAGTGCTAACAGTTTTGCACATGGACTACTGTTTGGAAGGATTATTCCAGTCATCTGTAGCTGTTTCAGCTGGCAGCGCAACAATAAACACAGCAACTGTTTTATTTACTTTAATAGTTGCTCAGTGCCAATGTTAACAAACAAAGTTTTGTTTCTACAGCCATTGTCTTTGCCTCAGACAACAGAGAGTGACTCTAAAGTCTGATAATCAGAGTGTGTTGCTAACATAATATTTAACGAGAAATTACAATGAAAAAGAAAAACGAGTGTGCGCCATTCATAACGTTTTTCTTTTTCCCTCTCAGACACGAGAAACCAGGATAACAGTCCTGGTTCAGTGGAAGGGATTTTTGGCTCTAAACCAGCTCTCTTTGCTGCCATTGGAGCCGGCTGTGTCATCTTCCTCCTCATCATCATCATCCTCATCGTCTTGCTCCTCAAGCTTCGCAAGAGAACCCGCAAGCACTCGCAGCCCAGGGGCGGGACTGCCCTATCACTCAGCACTCTGGCCACGCCCAAAGGAGCCGCCCAGGCTGGCTCAGAACCCAGTGACATCATCATCCCCCTGCGGACATCAGAGAATAACTACTGTCCACACTATGAAAAAGTGAGTGGTGACTATGGGCACCCCGTCTACATAGTGCAGGAAATGCCACCCCAGAGCCCTGCCAATATCTACTACAAAGTCTGAGAGAACGAGAGCGAAGCAACCGCAATAAGAACTTGTTTTTGTAAGGTATTCTGACTCTTTTTTTCATTACCTAACCCCGTCTGCTCCATGTGCAAGAGGATGGAGAGGGAGAAGTGGAAAGGAGGAATGAAAAAGACTACGTGGATGATATTCCTCTCAGATTTCCTCCCCTCCGTCCCTTTTCCGAACACTACACTGTGTGTATGTGTGTGTGCCGGTCGCTCTCGATGTGCGTGAAATGGTAGAAAACCTCCCCAAGTTGCGTGGCACTCAGGCACGGACTTCACTGCTGAAGAACAACCGACAACCAATCACAGAAGGACACTAGAGTGAAATCACAAAGCAGGAAGCTCTCATTTGTGTGTGGTTTTTGTACCTTTACAACTCTTTGCTTAGTTTTTTCTCTTTTTCATCTCACTCCATCAGTGTTTTGTTTTTATCAGTATCGATCCAATTCTTGCAGCTTTCACAGACTCGCTCAAAGAAATGTCTTAAGCACTGTTTCTAATGCCGATCTCTTTTTTACACACTCAGTCTGTCCTCTCATCTCATTTCCTAGCGTCTCTCCGGACACTCATTCATTTTACATGCTGTAGAGGCAATTGGACAAAAACACACTGACACTCATACACACACTTTGGTGTTCATGGGTCAGGAACAAACAGCCTTTCGGTGGAAAAGTGAGTGAGTGAAATAGGGAATTTAATATGTAAACACCAGTGTCAGACCTTCCAGAACTCCCAGTCTGCTTTTTGTTCATTTAAGAAACAATTCAGTTGAAATCTTCTCTCCTCTCAGCCGAAGACAATTAGATATCCGTTGTCAGTAATGCGTGAAGTGCTAATATTTGTATTTTGCCATTATTTTTTATTTCTTATTCTATCTCCCAAAGGTTTGTTGGTCAAACAAAAATATTAAGGGATTTGCCTCTACACCATGAGCCTATGACCTCTTTTCAGTCACAAAACATGCTAACGCATATCTTTGCATAATTTAGTTCACTAACGTCTTTTTGTGTGTGTGTAAAATTCATGTCTCGCTGTTTGGATGTAGACATGGACTCTAACCAGTATGACCGTGTGTATGTAGAGTACCATGCAGAAGCCAAAAATCCATCGACATACACGTGAAATTATGCCTTCACCTCTCCATCCTCTCAGATATGCACATAAATGATCCCTGTTTGCATACAAACACATGCAGAAAAAAACCCTGTAATCATCTACGAATCCTGGAAAATCTAGTGCTAGATCTATTTTTATATGGACTGCACGTGAAATGATAAATAGTAAACAGTGGTGGCAGGTGTGTTTACGCCTATGCTAATTTAAAATTAGCAGCATTTGCATCTGGCCTCCAGCGCAGCCAATCAGAGGAAGCCCGATATTTCTCTGTAGCTTTCTCGTAAAATAGATTTTTGAAATTATATTTCGATTAGGGTTTATTGCTTTTGTTTTTTGTTGTCAATTCCTATTAATTTAGTTTCTAAAGCCCGAGATTATGTAAATAATGTATGTTGGGAAAAAAATGTTGAATATAAAGTTCCATTTTATTATAGACCCTGTTAATTAAAATATAATTAGGATTTTTGAAAATGCAAAAGCTTTTGTAAATAGTCTTTTTTGGAAAAAAAAGACATTTTGTAAGAAAAATGTTTCCTGTCTCATGGTTTTCTCTTTTATTTTAAATTGTTTTTTCGTTTCGGTTGGTTTTTGATTAAGGAGACTTAGAGGTCCCTGTAGAACGGGTTTTAAAAGGTCAGCCTAAAGAAGCATAAAGACATGCAAGTCCCTTCACTTACACACACACACACGCACATACACACACTTTATCCTCCCTATTACACAAGGGAATGATGGTAGTTTTGTTGTGTTTCATTTTTACAAATGCTGTGATGGAACCAGGTCAAATATTCCATGACATGGTTTAAGGAGGAGGAAGAGAGGAGAGAGACAGTTATTACTCAAGAAATGCTTAAATACACACTCACACACACACACACACACACACACACTTACTGACTGACATACCATTCATTCTTATAGCACACAATATACATACAGTATATATAAACACCATTAGATACAGAGCAAGCACCAGCAAACTACATTAAAAAAAAAACCTAAACCAGCAACAGCTTGTGCAACTAAACTGAATATTTATGTATGTTTGTCTGAGTGTTTATGGCAGATCAGGACTTTACAATTGACATTAGAAGAGCACTTTTTGAAATTCATGGCTTTGTTTTTACCATTGAAATGTAGGGGTGCACTGACCGCTCAAGCTTGTGAAAGCGAACAAGTCAAACAAGTATTGCACTGCAAAAAAAAAAAAAAAAAAAAAAAAAAACGAAATTAGTTTTTAGATATTTTACTGGAAAAAAGCCCCCCAAAAAGGTATGGATTTTTTTTTTTTTTTTTTTTTTTTGCAGTGCTTAAAAAACAGTTACCCCAATTTTGGCATCTTTGTACATTATTTAACAACAAAAGCTATGAATAGTTTGTGTAGTACAGCACTGCTGTAGTGGGAACTTATTCAGTGACTGACTGTCTTTTGCTTCAGGCTTTTTGCAGCTTAGCTTACACATTTGGTTCGCGGCATTCTTAGCACCTGTAAGGAATACACTTCTTTGACGTTTGTCTGTACCACAACAATAGAGTGAAAAAAAAGTCAGCCATCTTGTTTACCGGAATAGACTTGAGGCTTTGATTCCTCCCTAATGCTGCGGTTAGACACCTGTGATGTTGTGTGGATCTTTTCGACATCTGTTAATAGCATTTCTCCCAGGGAAGTTGACTTATTTGAGGAGAACTTATTCAAAACTCAAGTATTCACACAAACGTACACACTCTCCCCCCCTCCCCCAGCAAAGAGACAGATTGGTGGTGACTTTTGACCCAGTGAGGATTAACACAATATTATGAGAGAGACAAATCTAATGAGAAAACCTTTTCCCTGGCCTAGATTCATTCCCATCACACACAGTTCATCCACTCTTTCAAAAAATGTACTTGTTCATAGAGCGGGTCAGTGCAGTGCTGAGGCCTTAGGCCAACCCCGACTCTCACAAAAAATGTTCAGAAAAAAGCTTGTGCTGCACAATGTTTCCTCCTGCTGTTGCTGATTTTTTTTAATTATTATTCAGTGAACTACATTATTATTGTTATAATTTTCTTTTACTAAGATTTTGTTGCAGATTTCAGTATTATTGATTTAAGTTTTGATGTATGTGTTGGCAGTGCTGACGCCCCCGTGGTGACAGTGTTGTTGTTGTTTTTTTGGTAGAATTCACAGTGTCCTCAGAGTTCCCCAATATATGACACTAAAGCCAAGTCTCAGCCCTCAGAAAGCATTTTAAAAGGATAAATAAAGTTTTTTTCCTATGGAAGCTGCTTGTCTCTTGTGTTTGTGACCTCTTGTCAATGTGAGAGACAATGAGAGAGAATTAATGAATTTGCATGTGTTTTTGCAGCAGTCATTTTCTGTCCGATGTACTCATGCTATATATCGTTTTTTCTATCTTGAATACACACAAACACAAACTGTGCTGCTATTTCAAACATAACAAGCTGTCTCAGCGAGTGACGTTCTCTCTGTCACAAATATTTCATAATGCCTCTGGGTATCTGTCCTCGGCCACTCAAGACGACACACAAACACTCTTGTTTGACTTCAGCGCATTAAAGTTTCAGTGAGTGGCTGTACTGTGAAAGCATTCTGTCTCATGTCTAACGGTATTTTTGGAAGTCTTCTGTTGTCTGCTATCTTGATCCAGGTTAGAATTATGCTATATTAAAACTTTTGACAATATTTCTGATTTATCATGCAAATTTATTTTTGTTTGGCCATAAAATGTTGACTTTTGAAAGGGATTTTAAGATTATGAGATTGTCAGAAGAATTGCCAAAGGTGAACTATTTCAAAGAGCAGAAATGCCAACCCAGGCTCATTGAAAATACATGCATGTGGTGACATATCTGCAAACTGATATTACATTGCTTCTTGCGCGGTTAGATTGAAATGTCCAATTAGTCGCTCTAAAAGTAGATTCAGTTTTACCCGGAACAGATGAACGTCAATCTGGCCTTGTTTTATTTTGTTGGTTGTTGTACATATCCCGGCAGTGTGAAAACTAATGTCTGGTGAGTGGCGCTAAAAGGTCAAAGTCCCCATGAAATCAAAATGGACAAATCTTTTTTTATTATGGGATATTACAGTATTTATTATAAAGGATTTAACCGTGCACATCATTAATCTTTTTAAATCATGTGCCGTTATCTTTAATTTAAACTAACTCTTGCAACAACATCTCTTCTCTGATGAAGTGTTTACTAGTGCGAGTACGGGACACCCTGTACATCTCACATCAGATCACAGCAATAGCAATCCACAACCCAACAATCCAATCAATTCCTGATGGACAAAATCAACTCCCAAAGCTTCTTGTTTGAGAAGTCTCCTGGAATATCACAATATGGAAGAAAAGACTATCGCAACTTCCGTTTTATGGCAAGTTTTCAACATTTATCATGGCAACTTGTACTGCCTACCCTAAACTCAAGTCTTAACTTAGTAGCTTATTAACAAAAGCAAATGTGAGATAAAACACAGTTTCTAAAGTAACCATACCATTTTAACTTGCTTTTACATGTTTTTGAGCTATTTTATCATGTCTCTGCATCAGAAGCGCAATACTGTACCAGTTGAGCTTGCAAAAAAACGTATACACAACCTCTATATATGGAGCTGGTTATGTGATACAAATGTCAAAGTATATCATACAAATCATGCACTGTGGTAAAAGTGTTTAGTATTGCTCAAGTAGCAATACATGCAAATAGGTCTTAATTGATTTATAATCTGCCTCCGTAATCATAATTTGGATATGAACCAGAATCCTCTAGGTAGAGGCATGTATAGAGTGCTGCAGTGATGATGTATTTTTGTAGGCCAAGTTGGCCAACCTGGACGTTAGCATCACAATGGGTCTCGACAAAAATCCAATAGGATTTTCCCTTAGGCTTTTGAATTATCGCAAAAAATAAGCTCTCTTATCAACAAAAGTTTATGATTCTTGCACGTTTTGTCCATCAAAATAATTTTCACAAACTAACACAACTTTAATGAATTTTGAAGCTGATATACAATCGCCAGAAATAAAAAGCTAACCTATGAATGAACTACACCACGGTCGATCAACTTCAATGTCACCACAACCAAGCTTCCGACAACTCTTTCAGTCTTTGTAAAAATAAATAAATAAATAAAAACAGAAAGTGCGAACTTAAACTAGTTTGCAAGAGTGCGATTATGAACAAAACGAGGCTATGAAAGTGGACTAATGCATAGATGAGTTTGATGACGTTTAATGTCTCCAACAACGTCTGTAGTCCCATTTAGCCACCTGTTAGCAACCTTTTTCGACATGTAAAATCTTTTAAAAAAAATCACAAGTGGGGTATTACTGGTGTATTTCATGTCTTAGAATAAAACATGAAAATATCTTGAGATTATGTTAACCACAGACCTTATTTCAGCAATTTAACCAAAAGCCCATAAAAAAAACATTGGCTTCGGGACGATGGAACTGGAAATGCTAACTTATTTCTGGGTTTTGGCCTACAAAAATACGTCATCCCACCAGCACTCAATTTCCAATGAGCCTAGGTTGAGAACTACAGAGCTAAATACTATGCTAAAGCTAACTGCAATACAAAACGCGCCATACAGTTATTTTGACTATTAGGGTGAAGTAGTTCTTATGATAAACATGACAAACTATAGGTCAGCAACAGATATACTGTATAATTGTATTTAGGGATGACAAACAATTTACTATATTCACTAATATATCACTAAAGTTTTGTGTGTGCGAGACAGAGACACAAGGAGAGACTTAGAAAGTATTAGGCAAGTCATGTGACAGGTGATCAATCTGCACAAGACTGATATTAGATTTACTGCCCACTCACCACAAGTGCATTCTGGGTAAATGCCGTGGGCTCTGCAAGCTTCTATCTGCTACTATTACAGACCCCAGAGGGAGGGAAAGAGAGAATCTACCGAGAGAACCGGAGGAGGGAGTTCAACGGGTGAAGTTAGACATCAGTGGAAAGACTTGAAAACAGTGAAAGAAAGAGAAGGGAAGATATACGTAAATCTGTGAAAGATTGATTTTATTTTATCATCTGTTTGATGATGCAGTGTTAGATGGAAGAGAACAATCAAGCCTGAGATCTCTCGTCTCATCAGTAATCCAATCAGACTTGAACACTGAACTGCTCCCTGCAGCTGCCATCAGAACACACTTGATTATTATCCTGAGAAATGGCATCCTCCTGTTTCTAGACAAGTTCCCGCATCCTCATAATTTCACATTTCAAAATACTCAGTGGCTTTTCAAAAAAGTGCTTACTTTGGTTGGTGGACCATTTGAAATGTTTAAACCATTTTTAGCCAAATGTGATTGCGTAATAAGAAGGCTTCATTTGTTTTTAACACACGTTCATTATATATTTATTATATATTAAGTGTTATAAAATGTCTGTTTAAAAAAAAATATATATATACATATATATATATATATATATATATATATATATATATATATATATATATATATAATACAGTATCGTTCAAAAGTTTTTGTTTAGTGTACAACACTTTTATTCAGAAAGATGCATTAAACTTATCAAAAGAGACAAACTTTTATAATGATTTCTATTGTAAATAAATGTTCTTTTGAACTCTCTATTCGTCAATAAATCCTGAATTTTTGTTGTTGATCAATACCATATATAGAGAGATCAAAAATACAGTAAAAAACTGTAAAAATGTGAAATATCACACACACACACACACACACACACGTTGGTGCAACAGCATTATGAGGACTCTCCATAGACGTAATGGTTTTTATACTGTACAAACTGTATATTCTATTCCCTTACACTGCCCCTATCCCTAAACTTACCCATCACAGGAGACATTCTGCATTTTTACATTTTTAATAAAACACTGTTTTTTTTATGTTTTTTAAGCTATTTGAATTATGAGGACTTTTGAAATGTCCTCATAAACCACCTATAAGTTGTAATACCAGTGTCATTATACAAATTAGTCCTCATAAATCACACACACACACACACACACACACACACACACACACACACACACACACACACACACACACACACACACACACACACACACACACACACACACACACACACACACACACACACACACACACACACACACACACACAGACACACATAGAAATTTGCCGATTTCCCCCACTCTGCTGTTCGTTGGTTTCTCGGGGAATAACATAAATATTGAACTATAACGTCTGCTACCTTGCAAAGCAGAGAAGGAGAGATTGATGCCTGGAGAGTAAGAGACAGACAGAGATGGAGGTCGAGGGATTATACAGTTATTTCATTCACTTCCTCTATTTTACGTGTTTTAATTGTTAATTATTTTTTAACGAGCTCCGTAGAAACAAGTCTTTCCTTCTCTAAATCACTGTTTCCTCCACTCTCTCTGTGTGTAGGACACTTTTAGCAGGAGCAGCAGGAGGATTCTCTTTCTCTCACTGTCTCTCTGTTCTTTCTGCCCCCTAACTCACTCTAATTCCCAGTGATCTGTAGGGGGGAAGTTTCAGGGTGGTTTCATTCATGTCCTCTCATTTGTCTATGTCAGTCGAGTAGCCGCTCTCTCTCTCTCTCTCTCTCTCTCTCTCTCTCTCTCTCTCTCTCTCTCTCTCTCTCTCTCTCTCTCTCTCTCTCTCTCTCTCTCTCTCTCTCTCTCTCTCTCTCTCTCTCTCTCTCTCTCTCTCTCTCTCTCTCTCTCTCTCTCTCTCTCTCTCTCTCTCTCTCTTATCTGTCTCTCAATTTTTTTCCCCGAATACCTGGTTTTGCCACTTATAATCCAGTGCACAAAAATGTTAACACATATTTAATGTATATGTATTTATAATTAAGCGTGTACTTTAATTGTGTCAAAATACTTACCAAGATTGTATAGATGTATGAACAGAATATGTTTCTCTTTCTTTCTTACATACACACAAGTGCACAAACATATCTCTGATATGCTATGAAATGGTATCACGCCAAAAGTAATTCTGTAAATCATTTTAATTGTCTAAAGGGTGTGTATCTGAGAAGGCAGTTATATTTTTGTGTGTGTCTGTGTGAAACATCTTTCCTGAGTTTTAAAGGAGGGTGACTGTATGAAAAGTGAGGCCGTAGTCGCAGAGGTTCATCTGGGAGTAGCTTGCTCCACTGCCTATTAAATCTTAATGTATCTATGATGAAGCCGCACAGACATGATAGCAAAAATGAGGAAACTGCTTTACTTCCTCACTCTGAGGCTGAAACACTCGTCCAGAACTTGCAGAACCTCACTCTTAAATTCTGTCTGACGCTGGAAAACCAGCCTGCTGGAAATGTGACCTAAATACCACACCACATGCTCTCTCTCTCTCTCTCTCTCTCTCTCACACACACACACACACACACACACACACACACACACACACACACACACACACACACACACACACACACACACACACACACACACACACACACACACACACACACACACACACACACACACTGACTGCTCGCAGCTAAACCGGCACATACAGCATATCCAACAGCATATAAAACAGATGAGAGGTCATGAACTGTCCAGAGCATCTCTCTAATGAGAGAGTTTATGAGTATGTTTATTCAAACAGCAACCGACTGCACTACATTCATATTTTGAGTGTCTTCCAAAAAGGATTCGTTGAGGTTAAAATAAGGTGTGCCTGATAATTAGAGCATTTATACTTGTTACGAAATTAAAAAGCACAAATGCATAAATATACATAAATATTATCATTTATAATCCAAAAATAAAAGACCGAAACGGAACGACTTATAATTTTCTTGGAGTCTGGCTGACTAAAGTCTTGGACGGACTCTGACGTTCTGCTCAGTGCATTTCATAATGGTGGTGAACAAACTTGAAACTCTATTTCAGGAATGACTTTCCAAATGCACTGCAGCAGGATTACACAAAACATTAAGAATATATAAATTAAGGTTTTATGTGGACTAAAGATTCAGTTGTTGTCTTTTTTTTTTAGGTTTAAATGGAAAGATTCTGAGAGGTAAGAAAAAAAACGGTTCTTATAAATCAACAAGATTTGTGCAACTTATAGGGAAAAACCAAAGATTTATTCAGGCTGTGAAACACGACCAAACCCTGTTCCAAATTAATCTTATCCCATATGAATCATCTCTCTCTCTCTCTCTCTCTCTCTCTCTCTCTCTCTCTCTCTCTCTCTCTCTCTCTCTCTCTCTCTCTCTCTCTCTCTCTCTCTCTCTCTCTCTCTCTCTCTCTCTCTCTCTCTCTCTCTCTCTCTCAAAGGTGCTCTACGGGTCAGGCCTTTTATTATGATTGCCATGTTGTGAAGTGGACTTCTACACATTTTCAAAGGCCAATGAACTGCAGTCATTTAGATTTCATTTCTGAAATAGTGTCCTTAAACAGATGAGTTCATGAACCGCCACTGCATCCTGTTTTCTGTGGAAACCTTTTGACAAATCTGCACCAATGGACCAAATTCTCAGCAGAACACCCTGAAATTCACCAATCATCAGTCCATTTATGTTAATGCTGTTATTCGCTGTATATGAGACCCAGGCGGCATTGCTGACAGCCAGACTTATAAGTTCATCGTGGTATCATCTTGGGAGACCATGAGTGCTTAGAGTTTTGATGAGGTGTGTGTATGAAGTTAGATAAGATTATTTATATGACTGCATAAACCAACTCGCCGTTATGTCAATGTGTTGCGCACACACACACACACACACACACACACACACACACACACACACACACACACACACACACACACACACACACACACACACACACACACACACACACACACACACACACACACACACACACACACACACACACACAGATCTCTGTGGATACAATCAGACTGCCAGGCTATAGGCGTATCAAAGTAAACCCAGCAAAGTGAAATCAGCAGATGTTTCAGCAGATTTCATTTGGACAATGGCTAAACTTGTTTATAAAAACCTGATATTATATTCTTAAAATGCATCGCTTGCCATTGCCTGATTTCTGTGTGTTTGTGTACGAGATGATCGCATTTCTTGTTTTCCTGGAATAGCTTAAGACTGTCACACAGATCTGTTCTGACTAAAACAAACTCTTGTGTTCCTTCTTTCCATTCAAACCGATAAAAGGAAACCGAAAACAACAAACTGATGTCAGAACACAACTCATCAGCCAAAGGAACACATTTTTGACTATTTACTTGATTTAAACAAAAAATAAATATACAGTTAAGTACGTCATTCCTTCATTGTTGAATTTGAAAAACAGCAAAGGCTCTTTGGCACATATCTGAATGCAGATAGAAGTCACTTAGGGATGGAAAATACTCAAAAAACAAACAAACAAAAGAAAATTACACACTTAATGCACAGGCAGCACAATAATCATATTGGTTTTCATCAGCACATCATGGTTTAGTCTTTCCATTTTCATCTGTTCCTACCAGCTGATGAAATTCTTGATGTTGTTTTGTCTAGAAAGCATCTGCCAACAATATGCACAAGTAATGACGATGTTTGAAATTAAATTAGTTGGTAACTCTGCCAAAACAACCACCGTCAATAAGTTTTCCCCTATAAATACAATGGAAAGTTACGTTTTAACCATCACACATCTGTTTAATACATACAAATATGCATACAATTAAATTAAATTAAATTGCATAAAATAATATCAAACTCTCTTGGCTGTGGTGAAGTTTGCTGTATGTGAAATGAATTCAACGGAAAGGAATGAAACAAAATAAAACAAAACAAAACAAAAAAGAATCCCACAAAACAAAGCAAAACAAAACCCAACAACAAAGCCAAACTATCTTGGCTTTGGATATCTTTGCTGATATGAAATCTACTTTTGCTTCTGTGTCACTACTTTTGTCCCTTGCGGACTACGAACCTCATTCATTTCCTCTATCCCTATTCTCTTCCTATGCATTATATTAATTGGCAAACTAGTGAAATTTATTTAAAGAGAAAACTCTGCACCAAGGAGCTCATTTAGCACTCCAGGATATTTGAATATTAATCACAATTAAGGTGATGAATGGTACATGTATGCTCGCCCTATCTGTGGAGATAAATAGCATTAAGTATGTGGCAGGAATATTAAAGTTGTGTTTCAGGATAAGGCAAATTAGCCAGAGAGCTACTAATGTTAACTTGGCTGATGTAGTGTCCGACTCAGGTACAAATCATCTGTCCTGCAGATGATGTTTGAGCTCAATCCACAACATTCATGAACGTTATGGGAGGTCGTAAGAGGTTGTATAGTGGTGGAGTGGCGGCCAATAAACTTTAAAACAGTAATAAGAGGTCAAGGCGCTAGGAACATTAACTCCACCGGCTTTTTGGCCTGTAACTTTTAGGTATCACCAACAGAATATATTGGGTGAGGAGGTGCATGTTATGTTCCTCATATAAGGCAGCTGTTAACACATGCTTTACAACCATGGAAACTGCTGGAGCAAATGAGATGAAATTATAAATGTTCGGACAATTTCTCTGTTCCGATACTTTTTTTGAGCATGCATAATTAAAAAAAAAAACATTTTGGTTCAGGCAACAGTGCCTGAAGCCATTATACAAAAAGGACATTGAGCTGCAGATATGATAAAATATGTTAAAATCCCTAGCGTTAACAAACAAGCAAAGTAAGACTTATGTTTTTTATTATATTAAAGTCATGATGGGGCAGTGATGGCCTAATGGTTAGAGAGTCGGACTTGTAACCCGAAGAGCACGGGTTACTCATTACCCACATGGTGCCCTTGAGCAAGGCACCTGACCCCCAATCACTCCCCGGGCGCCGCAGCAAAACAATACAAATAAATGGTTGCCCACAGCTCCGGGTGTGTGTTCATGATGTGTTTTCAAGACTCACTGCTGTGTGTGTGTGTGTGTGTGTACTTGGATGGCTGAAATGCAGAGCACAAATTTCAAGTATGGGACACCATACTTGGCTACACCAGAAGATTACATTTTGATGTTCTGAATAAATTTCAAGGTAAAAAAATTAAATAACCCATGCTTGACCCTTTCTTTTATTTATTAAAACATAAATATTATAATATAAATATTATTTATTTATTTTTTGGCATTTTTAATGTTTAAATCTTTTGAATGCAGCATTATGTATTATCGACATAATGCAATAATATACTAACCATATTATATAATAATAATCATGGTGATGATGGGGTGGTGATGGCGCAGTGGATAAGACACATGCCTTTGGTGTGAGAAACCCGGGTTCGAATCCACTGTGAGACACCAATGTGTCCCCGAGCAAGACACTTAACCCCTAGTTGCTCCAGAGGTGTGCGACCTCTGACATATATAGCAATTGTAAGTCGTTTTGGATAAAAGCGTCAGATAAATGTAAAATAATCATTTATAATATACTACTAATAATAAAATCTAAACAAATCTCAGGGTACACTAATAATATCTATTTTTTAAACATTTGTAAAACATTTCTATAAAAAAACAATAAAGAAATGTATAAAGAAAAAAGTAACCAACTTCAAACTCTGATATTAGAGTAAATTAGTACAGTACAGTATTAGTTTACTTGTTGCTTGAAAAAAAATATTACCCCCAACAATAATTGAGATGTCTGTCCAAAGACTGAAAATAATAATAATAATAATTGAACGTGATGAGACGCTCCCTGATGGGGCTATAGTCACCTGATACATTGAAATGATGTTTTCACAATGGTCTCTGTTTGGCAGCTCTAATTCAAGAGCTCTGATGGTCTACATTCCAAAACAACCCCTGCTCACGGGAAAGCTGAGGATGCCGTCTGTCTTGTAATGCTGCTCACATCATGTTATGAGAATCTATTTAGAAATTCTGAAATGAAAAGCCTTTTGTTTCATGTAATTTAGACTCGGTACATGTTCCACCACAGCTTGCCCTCTTTGATCTGACTGTTAACATTTAATCTTTACCATGTCCTCAAACAGCACAGAGAACTCAGGCTGCTCAACCCTACGGTTACGTTACGGGAAACACGTGGCATTTCAACCCAACACACAATCAACACGCAATACTCAGGAATTTTACCATATTCCTTAAAATAACTTAACAATACTTAACATAATCCAGCATTATTAGCTTTAAAACAATAAAATTACTTTAATTACTTGAACTAAAATAAACAAATATATGAAAAATATATACTTAACTTAAGCTTTTTTTATTTCAGCTAGTTGCCAAAGCAACATTTAAGTTGAAATACTAAAATAACTCAAACTAAAACCTAATTAAACTATACATAATAAACAGCAACGA
Organism: Meda fulgida; assembly: GCA_030578275.1. NCBI lineage: Eukaryota > Metazoa > Chordata > Actinopteri > Cypriniformes > Leuciscidae > Meda > Meda fulgida. Next base: position 27,047,005 of record CM060620.1, read on the forward strand.
CCTAAATGACAAAACAACACAATTCATTAAAATTAAAAAGGAAAATACAAAAAGTATATCAATTATACTAAAATAACACTTACTTAATCTGATGATAACATATGTCTTTAAACATGACAGACACTTATATTAGAGAAACGTAGCTTTAGCGTAAGTTCTGCCGGGAAGACTCAATCATTACATCACTGATTACCTTCTCTTTATCCAATCGTGCTGTAAATACTCGTAGTATAAAAGATCGAAGCTTACACGTTTGAGTTCGCAAATGCTGACGCTTCCCTTCACCTCCATCCTCCCCTCCACCACCAAGATGTCCCTTCTCCTCCATCCTCCCCAACACCACCACCAGGATGGTCCCGTCCCATAACTCTGGGGGTTGGCTGCACCCCTGCCCTCGTCTTCAGGCAGGATATGCAGATTCCGTACCCTCGGAATGTGAGCTACGGACTGGGCCTACGCCAAAGAACTTAGTATCATATTGTGCTTGCTGAGCTGTTGATAAATGTATACTGGTGACGGCATTATCCTCCCGAGTCTTTCTGGTAGAACTGACTTTTGATTCCATTTGCCTTGGAATCTTATTTGTGAAAAAATATTAGAATTTTTGATTCATGTTGTTCATGATATATTATCCACTGCTGTAATTTATATACAAACACTTTCCTCTGTTCATTTTTTAGCAGCAAGAAAACTGATTTCTTGTCTAATTAGTATGACATATTATTTTTTTACTAGCAGCACTTCTTATTAATGATCAGTTTTTTTACATTGTGGCCAGTTGTGCAGCTCACTAATGACGCCTTCTAGCAACCAACAGCGACCTGATGACCTGCAGGGCTAAAGTCACACAAGACTGCGAGAGAGAGGGCGTAGCTTAAGTCTGTTTAGTCATGGTATAATCTGAGTATCACAAATAAAGCCTTTAAAGCAATAAATGTGTCTGTGAGGAACCAACGCTATCTCACGACCAATTCGTACGAATTCGTACGAGTGATTAAAAAGTGGCTAATTCGTACGAATTCGTACGACCTCACTCGTACGAATTCGTATGATTTGTCTAAACCCACGTGATGGGTAGGTTTAGGGGCGGGGTTAGGGATAGGTCATTCGTACGAATTCATACGAATTGGCCAAATCGTCAAATATGTACGTTTTAGCCCAAATCGTACTAATTCGTACGAGTGAGGTCGTATGAATTCGTACGAATTAGCCACCTCGTAGAATTCGTACGAATTCCCGTGAGATCGGGTTGGAGGAACACAAACGTTTTAATTATGAAGTAGCATCTAGAAACAGCCATAAGCTCTCTGTGTGTTTTTCCATTGTCTCCTTTCGTGTTCGTATGTAAATTGCATGAGCACATTTTCATCCAATTACTCCCTGTTTACACCTGGTATTAAAATGTGTTTTGGATTACAAGTACACAAGGGAGGCACATTCCCGTTTACACCTGGTGTTTTAATCGTCTCTTTTGTCCACTTAAACCACTTCAGTCCTGATTTCTTCGAGGGGAGGGTTTATGGGCGGGTAAATGTATATGGGTTTTTCAGATCTTTCGATTTAAGGCCGTGTTTGCACCTGGAATTAAGATGCGTTTTGGTCAATTGGATCACATGTGAACGACGCTAAATACGAATGCATTCGACCACATGAGCATTTACACTACGAAAGCAATCCGGTCAAATGTCAATTCTGACTTTTTCTTCTCAGAATTGCAAGTTTATATCTCACAATTCTGACTTTACAACTCGCAATTGCATGTTATAAAGTCAGAATTGCGAGATGTAACCCCGCAATTGCGATAAAAAAGTCAGAATTGAGATAAAAAGTCGCAATTACTTTTTTTTTAATTCTGTGGCGGAAACAAGGTTCCATAATTGTGTGTCGTATACTCTTGTGATCGGATCGACCAAAACTCGTTTTGATACCAGGTGTAAACAGGGCCTGATAGAGAGATTGCTGGGAACAAAAGGAGAAAGAGAGAGTTAAAGTAGTTGCACCGAGGTGGATTTTTTGCTAATGTCATTTTCTTGTGGTTTCAGAGTGATCAGTCGCGTGGCATTTATGGCTGAGGTGATTATCTCAACAATTGTGTCCAGTGTCCATGAGCAAAGATGACAGATTTCACCAATCATGAATGGGAATACTAACTGATAGCTTGTATTAAAGATCTCCCTAGTTTATAGTGGAAAGACTAGGAAACATTGTGCTTATATGATTTTAAAGTTGCTTGATTCTGCCTCTTTTCTTTCCAAGACACATGAAATGAACTGGAACGGATGCTGTGCCTTTTATCAAGCTAAAGCGGTCACAGGAAGGTCTGTCCTCTGATAAAGCCTTTTTTCTAGCACTCTCAGTCACATAACATCAATGACAGCTACAGACATCTCTTTCTCACCCTCACACTTACAAATATACATCTCTTCATGAATATGGTGTTAAATTTGGGATTGTCAGTTCTGGTTATACTAAAGCTGTTGATAAGAACCAAATAGCCTTGACAAAGGACAAATTTGCCCTCAAAACAAACAGAAAAATACAAAAAAGAGCAAGAGACATGAAAGCAGACTTTTCTACAGTGAGGTTTAAAAAGTCCACTCACGAAAATGCTTTTATTGTTGCAATTTTAATTTAATTTAAAAATGAACATTTCTGAATTCATCTGTTCTTCTTTTGCTTTAAGGCATGAACTCAAACCTGATGACCACATTCTCCAGCATGACTTGAGAATTATCCAAAAAGCATATTGTGCTTCAGTGCTCTCTAGTCACATGGTTTATGTCACAAATGTTTGTATTTGATTAGTGATCTAGAAATAGTGCAGAAGCAAAAATGTTTTTTTTTTTTTGCATACATGATAACGTTTTCACGTTTTATAATTGCTTATTACATGGCTTGGTTGAATTCTAATGTAGAATGCGGTCTGTTATTTCTTGATAACAGACCGCTGCTAAGTATAACACACCATTGCCATGAAAAACAGTGTTGCAATGGACGCAGGATTCTAACCATAGAGACGAAACAGACTATTTTCTTTAGCGGAAGCAATACAATCATTTTTAAATCAATAAACTCCTTTTTAAATCAATATTTTGTGTCGAATTATTGATTTATTTGGGAGGTAGCCATGTAATAGCGGGATTATGTAGAGCGAGGCGGTTGTTATAGCGAATACAACCCCTTCAGGCTGATTCAAGACCCCGATGTGAAGTGTCGGGGTTGTATTCGCTATAACAACCGCCTCGCTCTACATTATCCCTTACTTAAAATTCTTTTTTTTTTTTTTACAGTTTTAATTGAATTTTGAATCACAAATTTTCAATGTGGACCTTCAATGTTGGGTTTCCATGTTTTATGGGGACATTCCATAGACATAAAGATTATTATACAGTACAGACTGTATATTCAATAACTCAACCCTACATCTAAAACTTTCTGCATTTTAACATCACATATGATTTACAAGCTGGTTTCCTAATAGGGACAAAAAAAATTCTCCACAAGGACAATGATTTTGGATATTGCCATCTTTGTGGGGGACATTTTGTCCCCATAATGAAGGGTTTACTAGCCCCCCTCCCCCCCCCCCAGCACTGCTCAAACACACACACACACACACACACACACACACACACACACACACACACACACACACACACACACACACACACACACACACACACACACACACACACACACACACACACACACACACACACACACACGAAAGGCTATGAGACTGAAATGTCACTTGTGTCTCATCCTTTTGCATCAATCACAAACACCTTCTATTTCCCCTCCATCTGTCCTTTCCTATAGGCAGCTGCTGTCTAAAGAGCAAGGTTTATTTTCTGTGAAGCTGAGACAGTCGAGGTTTATACGTGTCCTAAAATCACTGACCCTAAACTACTGCTTGTGTAAATAAACGTCTTTCTGGTCTGTCTTATCTATTTTTTTTTTTTTTTGCCAACATCAACAACGACACCAACAAAAAAATCTGGAAATGACTAACTTAAAAAAAACGAGTCAGTGAGCAAGAATATTGCAGATTCTTAAGTCGGTTTGAAGAGTCTTTGAGGAACTAAAATACTGCTGAGAGCAGAGAGGCGTAAATATTTTGTTGACATAAAGGCATAAAAGTGTGACATCAGAGCATTTTATCACAATGACATCTTTAATTAAAAATGTCCATGGGAGAGAAAACCACTGCTGCTGCAGAGTGTGTTTGTGTGCGTGTTTGCCTGAACATTTTATCTTCCTTAAAAGAAACGTATTTCAACTGATTTAAAACTACGTACTGTAAAATCCATTCAAGAGCTTTGATATTATCTTTCAAACCTTGAGGTGTTTGCACATCTCTTGTGGATATTATGATTAATTCGTTTGATTCAATAATACAGTTATTTCTGTGTAAAATATGAAACTGTCAGATGTAGTCAATATACAGCAACATGGCTGTTTAATGACAGTGTTCAGTGACAGTGGCTCAGAGTTTCAATTCTTCACTAGAATTGTTTGTTTTTTCTTATCTTTAATATCAACTTTCAGTGCAAATCATGTCACACATACCAATCCACTACCTTTACATAATTTAGGTAATGGTTGTCAACATGCAGGAGATGAATTGAAGCATAGATTTGAGTATGAATACCGAACATTCAGACAGGATTAGTAACTTGTGTGGGAAGATATCTCTGTCTGCTTTGTGGCAGTAATGTCACAATTGAACATATCAAATTCAAAGCCACACCATGAAACAAAGAACCCAACACTCAAGCATTTTCAGAAGGCGTTTTGAAAATCGCAAACAAAATATGTTTGTCAACTAACCAGTTACTGAACTGGCTAAAGTTGAGTATCACTGCTACACACACTTAAGACAAGTACTTTCCTTTAAACTTTCCATTTAAGCATCAGTGTATGATACAGGTCTATTAAATCAAAGCATCCACGTGGCTCCTTTTGTAAATTTGATGACAATTAGTTCAAGTTCTTTCTCAGACGAATCGTTCTTTTGAGTCTGTTCTTTTAAACTATGTGAATCAGACTGAAACTGTCAAAGCGGTTCTTGAGTTAACTCACTGAATCAATTTTTGATTCCAAACGAGCTAGATACCTGCGAACACTACAACTCAAAGCTTGATATTAAACTTTAATGAAAGTATATGGGAATATGCAATGGCATATAAAAGCTGATGAATATTTTATATAATAATAATTGCACCAGACGAATCCATCAATAGAACCAAGTACAGTAATGAACAGGTGTTATTTATACACAGCAATAGTTTTATAAGTGTTCAGATTGTTAGAAGTTGATCATTATGACTTTATCTGCAGCAGCCGAATGTGTGGAATTTTAAAATGAATCAGTCGTCCTGTTTTAAAGTTCACAGTGGTTTAACTAGTCTGCCTTAATCCACTTTCAAAGTCACACTGCGAATTTATGGGCTACCCTCTGACCTTATGAATTACAAACACATGCACACACAAACACGCACACATACGAGAGATCAGAACCAAAAGGGAACATGTGTAGGCAGCGTGAGGGAATGGGTGCATGGATGATGTCCAGACTTCACAGGCTTCAAAAGAAAAAGAACAAGATTAAGTTTGTGAATGGAAAGGAAGACAGAGAGACGTGGAGATGTGAAAAGTAAGGTTTGCTTTATAGCTTAACCCACTTAATTTTTTCCTCATTTTCCATCCACATATTCATTTTTACTGACTTTATCACACGTTATCACTCGTTTAGAATTGACTTAATGCTACAGCAATAGCTGTACAAACACAATCTATTTCTGCACTGAAAAAAGTGATGCAATTGTTACCTCCAGGATAGATGTCTATACCTGATCAATCCCTTTAATTGAGTTTTGTAAGAGTAACCCAATGGTTCTCAACTCCGTCCTGGGGACCCACCCCTCTGCACATTTTGTAAGTCTCCCTTATGTCCCCGGAGGCACAGCTGTGCAATAAATTGGAGCACCGAACACAAGTCTGCTGCTCTGACAGATTCAGTAATATTTTAAATAAAATAAAATCAATTTATAACATTTCAGTAAAGTTTGGACAAAAAAAAAGTAATATAGAATATTTCTAAACAGTAGAAACATTTACTTCCTATTCTGTCATCATTTACTCAGGCTCATGTTGTTCCAAACCTGCATGACTGACTTTCTGCAACAGAACAAAAAAAGTTTTCAACTGTTTTTGTCAATACAATGAAAGTCATTGCGGTGGTCACCCCAATAGATCACATCAAGGGCTGAGGTTGTTGCATTATAATGTATTCGTGTTTGTTTGACTCATGAGTTCATGTGATGATTCATGTGGTGTTGCAATAGTACAAGACAATAAGAGTGTGGCTCTCCATGAGATACAAATCTCTCTTATAATATACGAGTTGAACCATTTAAAACCATGCACATTTCAACTCTTTTTGAGTTGATATAACGTAAAAGTCGGAATGAAACAGAAGTCTTTTCTTACTGTGACATATTCATGAAAAACGGATAGTCTTTTGTCCCCTTTTGTGACGCATGTTCAAGCCAAACGGCTTCTCGAACAAGAAAAAAAAAAAAGTAAGCCGGGACTTGATTTTGTCCATTGGGAATTGTTTGCATTTGTTGGACCGTTGTGGTTTGCTATTTGCTGTGATCTGATGTGAGTGACAGGTTGCCCTGGCCTTTCGCCAGTAAACACATTATCAGAGAAGAGAAGTCACTGCAAGATTGGGGTTAAGTTATTTTGATTAAATATTACGAGCACACATAAAAAAAATAAAAAAAAATAACGATATACACAGGTAAATCATTTAATAGAAGTGTCAATTTTGATTTCATGGTGACTTCACATGGTGACATTAAGTCATCCCAACATGACATTTCATGTTCAGTCAATACTCAAATTAATTTGGCTAGTTGTTCAAATTACCTTGTTAAAATATGTGTGTATATATACAGGTCCTTCTCAAAAAAATTTGCATATTGTGAAAAGGTTCATTATTTTCCATAATGTAATGATAAAAATTAAACTTTCATATATTTTAGATTCATTGCACACCAACTGAAATTTTTCAGGTCTTTTATTGTTTTAATACTGATGATTTTGGCACATAGCTCATGAAAACCCAAAATTCCTGTCTCAAAAAATTAGCATATTTCATCTGACCAAAAAAAAGTGTTTTTAAATACAAAAAAAAAAAAAAAAAAGTCAACCTTCACATAATTTTGTTCAGCTATGCACTCAATACTTGGTCGGGAATCCTTTTGCAGAAATGACTGCTTCAATGCGGCGTGGCATGGAGGCAATCAGCCTGTGGCACTGCTGAGGTGTTATGGAGGCCCAGGATGCTTCGATAGTGGCCTTAAGCTCATCCAGAGTGTTGGGTCTTGCGTCTCTCAACTTTGTCTTCACAATATCCCACAGATTCTCTATGGGGTTCAGGTCAGGAGAGTTGGCAGGCCAATTGAGCGCAGTAATACCATGGTCAGTAAACCATTTACCAGTGGTTTTGGCACTGTGAGCAGGTGCCAGGTCGTGCTGAAAAATGAAATCGTCATCTCCATAAAGCTTTTCAGCAGGTGGAAGCATGAAGTGCTCCAAAATCTCCTGATAGCTAGCTGCATTGACCCTGCCCTTGATTAAACACAGTGGACCAACACCAGCAGCTGACATGGCACCCCAGATCATCACTGACTGTGGGTACTTGACACTGGACTTCAGGCATTTTGGCATTTCCTTCTCCCCATTCTTCCTCCAGACTCTGGCACCTTGATTTCCGAATGACATGCAACCACTGAGCAACAGTCCAGTGCTGCTTCTCTGTAGCCCAGGTCAGGCGCTTCTGCCGCTGTTTCTGGTTCAAAAGTGTCTTGACCTGGGGAAACGCGGCACCTGTAGCCCATTTCCTGCACACGCCTGTGCACGGTAGCTCTGGATGTTTCTACTCCAGACTCAGTCCACTGCTTCCGCAGGTCCCCCAAGGTCTGGAATCGGTCCTTCTCCACAATCTTCCTCAGGGTCCGGTCACCTCTTCTCGTTGTGCAGCGTTTTTTGCCACACTTTTTCCTTCCCACAGACTCCCAACTGAGGTTCCTTGATACAGCACTCTGGGAACAGCCTATTTGTTCAGAAATGTCTTCTGTGTCTTACCCTCTTGCTTGAGGGTGTCAATGATGGCCTTCTGGACAGCAGTCAGGTCGGCAGTCTTACCCATGATTGCGGTTTTGAGTAATGAAACAGGCCGGGAGTTTTTAAAAGCCTCAGGAATCTTTTGCAGGTGTTTAGAGTTAATTAGTTGATTCAGATGATTAGGTTAATAGCTCGTTTAGAGAACCTTTTCATGATATGCTAATTTTTTGAGACAGGAATTTGGGGTTTTCATGAGCTGTATGCCAAAATCATCAGTATTAAAACAATAAAACACCTGAAATATTTCAGTTGGTGTGCAATGAATCTAAAACATATGAAAGTTTAATTTGTATCATTATATTATGGAAATTAATGAACTTTATCACAATATGCTAATTTTTGGAGAAGGACCTCCATATATATATATATATATATATTTATATATATATATATATATATATATATAATAAAAAATATATATATTTTAATAACCTTGAACTTGAATAGTCTTGGATGCGCACAACAGGTCCATCCCATATTTGGCTCCCACTGGCACAGTGTCCTCATTAGAGAGAGTTTCTCTCTGCAGGAGAATCTGAAGCACAAACGTCAGAGTAGAGCATCTAAGGCTCAGACAGAAGGAAGAACACTTTAATAAATCTCTGCGGTCCATTTAAACACACACACATACACACGTTAGACTCGAGTTTATGGAGGGTGACACACACACATGTGGCTGAGATTAAGTGATATCATGTATCAGCAGTGATGACTTTACCAGAACTCATATTGGTAGCAGGCATGACACTACAGATATCACACACACACGCACACTCGCACAGACGCACACACGCACACACGCACACACACACACACACACGCACGCACGCACGCACGCACGCACGCACGCACGCACGCACGCACACACACAAACACACACACACACACACACACACACACACACACACACACACACACACACACACACACACACACACACACACACACACACACACACACACACACACACACACACACACACACACACACACACACACACACACACACACAGGAACACAGAACAGGGATTTTCCCAGCCAATCAATGTAGATACTCATGCTATCCATTTTTCTATTTAATTAACTCAAGAATGGTTTGTAATTATGTGTGGAGGAAACAGAAAAGGAAATCTTGACACAGTGCGTCTGTTTCTGTGTGTATGAATGCCTGCGTACATACGTATGTTTAAATGAAGGTCCCCCCCCACACACACACAAAGCCCCGGAGCATAGTCTAGTCTCAGTAATTAAACGGCAAACACCTTTAACTTAAAACTGAAGAACTTTGTGCTTGTGTAAAACATTTCTCTTGCTGTTCCTGTTCCAACCTGTAATCTGAGGAGTGTATCTTTCACAATCCTTTAAACTGAGTAGAACAGCTGCCAACATGGATGATAAATCATCAACAAAAAAACAAAAAACTGTCTGCTTTGTGACCACAATTTACAAACGTGTTTTCAGTCAGATATGTAAATATTTATTTTTTATATTAAATATTAAATATTTATATTAAATTTTGAGCAGCTATAACTGTTAAGCCACATCAAGCAACTAGTACATTTATTAAGTGTGAACCATAAATTTTAACAGTTCACACATTTTTTTATTTAAACTTTATTTTTTCCTTTTCCTACCCTTTTTTCCTGTGGTGGCTCCTTTAGGTGGCCCTGATTCAATTATTTTTTAAATTTTTAAACAAAATAGTGATATTATTTTTAATGTTGGCCATTTATACCATAAGCTATTGACCATAACATGAAAATAAATACCGGCATATAAAGTATCTGTTTTGAACATAATTATAATATTGGTGCCTCGCTATTTTTAAATATTAATAACTCAAAATGATCAAATACAAATGTCCTTGTGATCAAATTATACAATTATGTGTTTGGTCAAAATATGTTATTTCCATATGAATTTAAATATTTTACAAAAGTGCAGTTTTACACGCAAAAGTAGTTTACTATATATTTCTTTTTTACTGAGAATAATTCCATACTCATAATTTCCCTTATATACCATATACAGTATAACAATATGATATTACATTATAATTTTGATTTAAAAAATTATACAATAAAATAATAAATAAAACTTTGTATAAATTATACAAATAAAACAATGATATTTAATCACAGTTTCCAGTCTAGAAACTAGTTAACTTTACTTAAATGTTTAAGTTCACTCTAAACAAGCTGATAGATTGAAAAAAAAAACTTCCTTGGAGAAAGTCATGAAATTCCTAGTCCACTTTACTTGAGCCAAACAAGTAGGTTTATGTTGAAATGCAACCAGTTTAATACTTTTTTAATGCTATCAGTTTTTTTTTGTTAATCAATCACGCTAACTGTGCTGAATGTCATGGATTTAGGTTTTCTCTTGTATAGTTATTACAAAAAAAAACAATGCACAACAGATCAAGAGAAAGAAAGAGTGCATATGGAAAAGATCACAGAGATTTGATGGTTAGACGGAAGTGGGGCTTTATGATGGAGAGGAGCCTACTGGAGTTTGTTCTCATACATCTCTATCTACGGCCTGCATGGGGACGAGGCGAGGGAGGGAAAAACGCTTGAGACAGCACAACGTCTCAGCTGCAGCAAAAGCAGAGATGGTGTGCGTGCTTTATGGTAGATCTCTCTGCCATACGCGTTCACAGCATATAGACAGTAGAGGACATTCCGCTCGGAAAATACTTTAAGCTCAGAAACAGATCATTCCCATTACACTGACCTCCTGCCTCAACACCACAACGGCGCTCCTTTGGCTTCCCCTTGCCTCACTCAGTCACACACACACACACACACACACACACACACACACACACACACACACACACACACACACACACACACACACACACACACACACACACACACACACACACACACACACACACACACTTGCATAAATCTCATTACACACTTTCTCAAAGCAGAATGAAAAAAGGTGATAACATATGTCATCTCACAGACGTTTGCAATTTCCGACAAATATGCAGATGTACAGGCGATATTGCTTTGGGTCGTGCACCGTGTGTTGAGGTTATTGTTACTCTACTGTTAAAACTATTGAACTGCTTTAGTTCGCTGTGCTTTGGGGGAGAAAATCTGGATCATATCTAAAGGGAACACGCAGTCACCGTGTCTTTCTCATGGGCCGTAATCCAACTTAAAAAAATGAACACTCACACATACACCTCTACAGGGTAAATTCTGGGCTCGGCTACAGGAGACCGAAGGGGGAAGTGTGGGATGATTGGTCTGATTAACAGTTAAATGGATCCAGAGGGCAGCACATCACTAAGAGTATTGTTACCCTATTTATATACAAAAACACATCCTGCACTTAGATAAGAGAACACACACACGCTGTTTATCTCTATTTGTTTTTTAAACAGTATTCGGTGAACGCATATCAGGATCGCAGAACGCCTTTCAGGTCTGCGGCGAGGCAAGTTTAAAATGTTAGAGTGGCATAGTGCCAGGTCAGGTTGGCACCTCATAAACTGCTAGAAGTGAATAGAGGTGTGTGTGTGTGTGTGTGTGTGTGTGTGTGTGGGTGTGTGCACGTAGGTGGATGAAATTTAGCTCTCAAAGATTATGGTTCAGCTGTAATTTTACCTTTTATTTCAATGCTTTATTTTGCTAATGGGGTTTCATGTTTAAGCAGCATTAATGACATGGAGACACCTACCGAATGGAAAGACAGACACACACACACACACAGACACAGACACAGACACAGACACACACACACACACACACACACACACACACACACACACACACACACACACACACACACACACACACACACACACACACACACACACACACACACACACACACACACACACACACACAGTCTCGCTCTTTTGGAATATGTGTAGCAGACTTTTATTACAGGAACTTTGTTATCTGAAAGAATCTTTCTTTTTCATGTTTTTCTTTAAGCTGCCCAATTTTTCTTTATTTTTCTTATTTTTTATATTTTTATTCTCTCTGTTCAGAGGAACAAATGTAGTTGTACTGTCATTCTGTCTGCGGATCCGTTTGAACAAATTCTGAATCATTTAGCCAACTAAATAAATAATAAAGAAAGTGTTCGGATCAGATTTGTTTTCAATCTAAAAACTTTTTTGCCAAATGAAAAAAGGAGAGACAGATTTAATGATTTCAGCTGTACGGAAAAATGACAGAAATCCTGCTTACACACACATACACACACACACACACACACACACACACACACACACACACACACACACACACACACACACACACACACACACACACACACACACACACACACACACACACACACACACACACACACACACACACTCACACACACACA